>CM040435.1:7917017-8517017 GCA_022702705.1 Papilionanthe hookeriana x Papilionanthe teres
GAAATGATGAAGTCCATTTGCTTGAAGAATATGAATAAAAACATAAAATTTTATACTTATTGTAAGGTATTTATTGATTTTGTTACATGTTAGTAACTGAATGGACAATCAGCTTGGTTCAATACATATCATGAATTGGGAATTTCTATAAAGATTGTTGATGACCATAAGAGAGAATGAGTTATTCCAAAGAAATAAAAAATAAGTTAGAGCATGCACATTGTGAGAAAAATAAATTAAATTGCTGAATTTGAATCACACCTCAAGCAATAGAAATGAGAGGGAGAGAGAGAGAGAGAGAGAGAGAGAGGGGAGGAGAGGAGTTCACCACGGCTTGCTCTTATGATTTTTTTAAATAATCAAATAATTTTTATATATGGGAGAAGGGAGGGAGCCTCCAAAAGGGATGTTCCTCTTGCATGAAATGAACCCCTATTTATACTAAAGAGATATCAATGAATTAATAATGCATTTCTAATTCTAGTTTAATGATGGGTCTTCTAGACTTCTGATCTTTTGTTCATCCAGGCTTTTTATCATATCGACTCCTAGTCGTCCCGACTTCTAATCGTTCTGAAAGATTTGGTCTAACTGTGACATAAATATTAAATAGTTGAATCGAACTAGTTCCTACTTTTATAGTAGTAGAATATGAAGAGAGAGGAGGCAAAATCAAAATTTAATTACAATAAATTAAATCAAAATTTGATTTTTTTTTTAATTAATAAATAAACAAGATAAAAAGAAGCTAAGAATAATTTATAAAATCAAAAAAAAAAAAAAAAATAGTATGGTCATTATGAATAGACATATTAAATTTTGGCCAACGCTTCTTCATTACATCAAAATCATCAAAAATTAATTCTTCATTGTAATTCATTGCAATATCATTTTTAGTGTATCTTATCAGTAAACTAGTAAGAAAATCATATTTAATTTATTTTTTTAATATTGCGTTAATAATATTAATAATTTAAAAATGCATATATATTTAGTTGTTAATGTTGAAACTAAGAATGTCAAGATCAATATAATTTTCATTTACTAATATCAATCTTAAAGATCTAATGCAAAATTAAGAATTAATAATTTTATTTATCTCTTATGATTGTATATTTCAAGTTGTTACGAGCATCTCAATTTTATAGTGACCGTAATTTGGCTAGAAGTTTAGGCATCAATTTCATAGAAAATAAGTATCAGAGACATTTATCCAGTTACATTTAAGAGTCATATAAAATTAAATTTATCCTTGAAGAATTTCTTTTACAAGCCGAAAATTATATTCTATTTATCTTAAAAAAATTTGAATCTCATGAACAAGTTTAGGATTATACGTCAAAAATGTGACGACACTGGTCCGGAGGAGATCTCACGGTCTAGAAGAAAGAAAGTATGACAAAAGATGGTCTATCAATAGAAGATTAAAATGCCCACTTTAACTGTTTAGAAGTTGCCATTCGAGCCAGGAGAAGAATAAAAGGAAGATCGATCGATCTGAATCCGAACCAATCAGCTAAAATAAGGCAGAAAAACATTCGAGCTAATCACTATGAGAAAGGCGTTCGAAAAAAAGTAACCTTCTTTCCAATAGATGCAACCCGATGAAAGACACAATTCCTAAATATCACGAGCCGTCCCACAGACACCTGCAAGGCTCTTCATGAAGTACTGTAACTTGAAAATATAATAGATTTGTAGATATCCCTCGGGTTCTTCTCTCTGAGGAGTAAGGTACCTATCGAGTTACAATAATTCATCATTTGTCTGATAGCCTAATTTTACTCCATCGTCAGAGCTCGCCATCAAAGGATCGAGCGCTGACGACCAAACTAAGTCAACCAATTAGCATTTGACATATAGTTGAGGTTGTTTAACATATAAAAATCAAAAGTTGAGTGAGAGACAAGTAAGTGCATAAATTATTTATTTATTTATTTATTTATTTGCGGTTGTATTTTTATCATCAATCGCTATAAAAACAATCGTGGCCGCCGAATTTCGCGAAACAATTCGCACCATCGGGAATTCCGGTATGGGATTTGTTTCCGGCGCCGTTGACTCCATCATTCTGCTTTTCTCAGCGGTGCTGCTTGTGGCGGCGCCGCTGATCGACGCTCAAAGCTGCTTTCCTGCTCGGTTCTTCCATCCGGCGTTGATCGATTTCAGGCGCTGGTACATCGAGGAGTTCGGTGACTACTTGTTGAAAGAGAAGCCTCACTTCTTGATTGGCCTAACGTGGATTGAGATCCTCTTCATCTGGCCTCTCTCAGTCGCCAATGTATATGGGATCCTTGCCCGCCGGCCCTGGGTCGCCACCACCTCACTCATGGCGGGAGTCTCTATGGCCACTTCTATGGTATGTGGCGGATTTTGCTTTTGATCGAAAGTCTTTATCTTGGTGGTGATTGAGTTTGCGAGAGGAGTGGTGGGAAATGATTTGCACCGGAAAGGGTAGATGAATAGAAGGTGAAGTTTTAGGGGGTTTTCATACTGATTTGTTGTCGATGGTTGTCGATGGTTGCTCCGTTGGGAAGATCTTATTTTGTTTGAGTGATTCTCTTGTGGGTGCTGTTTGGCTACCGGTAGGATTCTGTAAAACGGGATTTAGTTTGAACTGTGAGAGTTGAAATAACTTAACACATCAACAAAAAAACCTTCTTTTAGATCCAACAACATTCTTGCATGATGAATGCATGGCAGATTTCAAAGAAGGTTTGCTGTTGAAGTAGAAAATTTTGCTCGAACATGAAATATGTTACAGTGTACCAAAAATGTGTGTCATGATATTTTACTTATAATTGTAGATATCTAATCTCGCTTTTAGGAGAGTATTTTCCAATTATTTTCATTGCCTTATGCCCTGAACTTATTGAATGAAAAGTAGAGAAAATCTTATAATTATAGAGAGACAAAGTGGATTTTGGAGCTCATAGAGCAAACTTTATCCGTCGGGCCAATTCAAAAAGTGGTTTGGATCAAGATTAGACTATTGTTATCCTACTTCTGATTTCAATATCATCATCCTTTTTTAAAACTTTTAGTTTTTTATTTGGTTGGATTTTAAAGGAACTGAAATCTATGAAAATTTATAGGCTTTTGATCACGTAAATTTTTATATGTTGTAGAATTGACTGTACTGATCATATTGACATATAAAATTAAAATTTTACTTTATATTTGGTGTAATTTTTAGTTTACTTAAAGTAAATATTACTATTATATGATGTATTTTTATCCACATGTGTTATTTTAGAAAGAAGGAAAATCTTAAATTGAGTAGAGGTTATTGATTACTATTGAGAATTCGACTTTAGGTGTTTTGTTATATCTACTCTTTTGACAGCCATTGTAATATACATGTTTTATTGATATAAGAGTTATATCGTGATTGTTGTGTTTATTCTTGTGATTGTATTATTTATGATGTTATTTGAGTAGACGTTGACTAATGTTTTATGATATTTGACGGTATTAGTTGCTCTATGTTTGTGAAAATTAAAGAAAAATGAATTTTCTTTCAAATAGAAATGGCATTGTTAAATAACTGCTACGACCTTGTCACAATGTGACTCACCTCATTATAGTGATTTTGCTTAGGTCGGGTTACGACACCCAATATATCTCCAAAGGCTATTTTTGTTATCTATGATCTCTAAATGCAAGGAATGACATCTCTACATTTATGACGTTTGAAATGGAAATTATTTTTGATTAGATTGAACATGCGCTTAGATGTAATCCGTTTTACAATGCTTTCTTCACATGGCTAAAAAATTCAAATAGTTACTACTTTAATTGTAATGTTGTGAAATTTCATCATGCTTAGAATATTTCATATTGAATATAATGCAACACTTTTTTATGAAAAGTATCTTTGTCTAATGTGATTCCTTATTCCAATATGTTTAGGTTATGTTAAACATTGCATGCTCCTAGAGATACAACTAATTATCTAAGAGGAATACTATTTTACTACTTCGTCAAATAATTGAAGAGTTTGAAGAAGAAGATAAATTAATCAATCATGTTTTCTTTTATAATTATGAACGGAAGTTTTCTTTTGGGAGGGAAGCAAACATTTCAAGGCCTATGTTCAGTAGGTCATATAATGGTTAATAGTTTGTTACAGACGTATTTTCTTTATGTCCTATTTTCATAATCTTATTGATGAGTTTTTTTATAATTAATTAAACATTTAGAATATTTATTTTGTGTTCTAGAGGAACTATGCATCCATATGAGAACATTTCTAACTTAGCTCTATATTTTGCTTCAATCATAAAGTCTATTGGCATGATTATTAGTGTACGATTTGTCATATTTTGCTATAATTATTTGTGTGATGTGCGTATCCGATTGTAGATTTGCAGTCGCAAATCTTAGATCCTAAGACAACCTCCATCATTTTGTCTTATCACACGTTATTTCTAACTTAGCTCTATATTTTGCTTCAATCATAAAGTCATTTATGAAGCTTTATTCGTCAACTATTATTATCTAAGTTCTTTTTTTTCATTTTTCTTCCTTCATAATTTATGAGTTATTATTGAAATAATTAAATATTTTGAAATGGATGTCTTGTGTATTAGAGAACTTGTGCATTTATTATGATGCAATGATTATTATTGCAGAATTTCATGTATTTTTCTATATGCTTTTATGCATCTAATTTTTGGTTTACATGAACAAATCCTAAGACATCCTGCTCACTTAGTTTTATGACATGTTTTTTTATCATAATTCATAAGACATTCTACATCAACCATTGACATGCAGGCCTGTTTTTTCCCTCATTATTGTTTTTCATAATTTAAATTGTAAGTTTTTTTTTTTGTGGGGCAACTGCACACAGACCCCCCAAATCTTTCTATTTGCAAATCAAGCATTTTCTTTCATCCATTTTTCGAATTCTCACTCAAATATCAAAATCAATGGTAAGACCTTAACCCATAATTTTCATTTTTATCAAAATCTAAATAGTTTGATCGTGACACGCGTAAATGTTAAATATATGGAGCCTATGAATCGCCCACCTCACCTACCGCGTCCCACCTACCTCTCTCCCACCTACCTCTCTCTCACCTACCTCTCTTTCACCTACCTCCCCCGCCTATCTCTCTCCTGTTTTCTTTAAATAGCCTCTTTTGACCTATCATAAATGGTCAAGCCAATCCCTCTTAACTTCTCTCAAACAATCTTCTAATCCCTCCACTTGGTTAGGTTTACGAAAATAAAAACAAAAGCTGTTTGCTTTTTGCTTTTCTCGGTTTTCTGGCAGAGAAGAGAATCTTTTTATTTTGTTTTTTTACCTCTTCACGTGGCTTTGGAGAGAGAGAGTAAGGTGAAGAGAGAGAGAGTGTGTGTGTGTGTGTGTGAGAGAGAAATAGAGAATCTTTTTTAAACATCGAGGCGATCAAAGGGCGTAATTTTCCTAGTAATAAAATACTCCGCACCTCCGTGGACGTAGCAAATTTGTCGAACCACATAAATCTGTGTGTTCCTTTCTGATTGCGGATTTTCTCGATCCGATTTTTCGCTTTATTGCCGTCATTTTTTTACAACAATCGGTATCAGAGCTATGGTTCGAATATGAGGAAGAGCGATGGTCGGAGACGAAGTGAAGGTTTTGGGGATCGAGAAACTCGACGACACAGATTTTAGTTACTGGGGGATACATATGAAGGACTACTTCTATGGGAAGAAACTCTATCTTTCATTACTGAGAAAGCGATCGAAGAAGATGGATGAGGCTGATTGGAATATGTTAGATCGACAGGTTCTAGGGGTTATTCTCTTAACTATATCGAAATTCGTTGCCCACAACGTCAGTAAGGAGAAGACGACTGCAAATCTCATGGCAATTTTATCAGGTATGTATGAAAAGTCATCGGCAAATAATAAAGTGTACTTGATGAAAATATTATTCAACTTAAAGATGACAGAAGGTGTGTCTGTCGCTCAGCATCTGAATGATTTCAACACCATCATAAATTAATTATCGTCTGTTGAAAGTTTTTGACGATGAGATATGTTCATTGGTATTGTTGGCTTCATTGCAAATAACTGGGCAGTTGTGAGGATGACAGTTAACAATTTTGTAGGTAAAACTAAGTTGAAATATGATGATATTCATGATTTAATTTTGGCTGAGGAGGTGCGTAGGAAGGATTATGGCGATGCCTCGTGTTCGAGTTAAGTATTGAATGTTGATTCCAGAGAGAGATCACATGACAATGACTCAAACAGATGAAGGTCAAAATCAAAGCGGTAAGAGCAAATCAAAGTCTGGTTTGTTGGAATTATGGCAAACTGGCTACATAAGAACTGCAAAAATCCTAAGAAGATGGAAAACGTCATTGCTAATGTTGTAACTGAAGAAGTGCAAGATGCACTATTAAGTGCAGTTCACAACTCTGTTGACTGGATACTAGACTCAGGAATTTCTTTCAATACATCTTCCCACCGAGAATTAATACAAAACTATGTTGCAGGTGATTTTGGGAAGGTGTACCTGGCTGATGGAGCGGCTTTGAACGTGGTGGGGATGAGAGATATAGAAATTATACTTCCTAACAAAAATAAATGGATCTTACAAAAGGTCAGACACATTCCTGAGCTGAAAAAAAAATCTAATTTCTGGTAGGCAGCTCGATGAAGGGCATTCCGTAGTGTTCTCAGATAATACTTGGAATGTCTCTAATGGAACACTGGTACTAGATCGAGGTAAGAAAACTGGTACACTGTATATGACTACTGTTTTAGTTAACAGTGTTGATACTACAGTTGCAGAGAGCATAGCAGGCATGTGGCATTGCACGCTTGGACACATGAGTCAGAGAGACATGAAAGAACTTCAGTCTAGAGATAAGCTACCTAAACTGAAGTCAGTTGATATCAGCATGTGTGAGAGTTGCATTATGGAGAAGCAGAAGAAGGTTAGTTTCTTGAAAAGTAGTAGAGCGCCAAAAGCAGGAAAACTAGAACTTGTACAACCGATGTGTCGGGATCCCTCAGTGGCATCTCTTGGAGGCTCTTGTTGTTATGTCGCATTTATAGATGACTATAGCAGAAAGATACGAGTTTACTTTCTGAAGCATAAATTTGATGTATTTACTGTGTTCTAAACTTGGAAGGTCATGGTTGAGACAGAGACAGATCTAAAATTGAAATGTTTGAGGTCTGACAATGGTGGTGAGTATATCGATGGTGAATTCAATGAGTATTGTGCAGCTCAGGGTATCAGAATGGAGAAGAACATTCCAGGGACACCACAACAAAATGGAGTTGCATAACGTATGAACTAGACCATCAATGAGCGTGCCTTTCTAGGCATATGCAGTCAGTACTGCAGTTTACTTGATCAACATGGGGTCATCCGTTCCATTAGACTGTGAATTACCTGATGAGGTGTGAAGCGGTAAAGAGATCAAATTTTCTCATCTTAAGACTTTTGACTGTCTTTCTTATGTTCTAATCAATCCTGATGCTCGTAGCAAGCTTAAGGCTAAGTTAAAGAAATGTTATTTCATTGGCTATGGAGACGAAGCATTCGACTATCGTTTCTGGGATAATCAGGATCATAAGATTATCAGAAGCAAGAATGTGACCTTCAATGAGAAGGCTAGTATAAATTCTGAAGCAGATCCTTAAGAATCAGAGTTCATGAGGTTTGAAGATCTACCAGAGGTCACAGTGCATAACTGAAATGTGAATGATGAGGAGAGTTGGTCCGGGGCACCCATTCCTATTATTTCACAGTCAGGTTTAGAGTCATTCACTACTCTGGCTACTGTTCGCAGGTCAGTCGAGAGCAGGTGTTCTCCAAAGTGTTGTTCAACAACTTTGAACTACATCTTGCCGACAGAAAGTGGAGAACCACAGAGCTATGAAGAAACCTTGACATATGAAAATTCTAACAAGTGGAAGCTGGTCATGAAGGAGGAGATGGATTCCCTGCTGGGAGTCAAAAATGGGAGCTGACAGAACTTCAACTAGGGAAAAGGCATTGTACAATAAGTGGGTGTACCCGGTGAAGACTGAGCTTGATGGTAGTAGGAGGTACAAGACTAGACGTGTTGTAAAAGGCTTTCGAGATCTTTTCTCCTCTGGTTAAGTTCACAACCATCAGGATGGTACGAGTTATGATTGCTTTTGAAGATTTATTCATTGAGCAATTAGATGTGAAGACAGTTTTTCTTCATGGAGACATTTAAGAAAATATCTACATGCGCCAACCTTAGGGGTTCATGATACCAGAAAAGAAAGATTCAGTTTTCAAACGGAAAAAGAGCTTGTATAGCCTGAAGCAAGCTCCTAAAAAGTGGTACAAGAAATTTGATAATTTCATGCAAAATGTAGGGTACAACAGATGTCAAGCAGATCAATGTTGCTATGTCAGGTACTTTGACAATTCCTATATCATCCCGTTCCTGTATGTGGATGATATGTTTATTGTAAAGGTCAGTATTGATGAAATCAATAATCTGAAGTGACAGATGTCAGAGCACTTTGCAATGAAGGATTTGAGAGCGACAAAACAAATCCTTAGTATAAGGATTGTCAGAGACCGAGTCAGAGGTACGTCGAGGCATTCATGGCTGAATATGTTAAAAAGGTGCTTAACAGGTTCAATATGGATCAGACTAAACTAGTTGGCACACCTTTGGGCAGTTATTTCAAACTCAACAAAAATCAACCTCTCAAGTCGGAGGAGGAACAAGACTACATGAGTAAGATTCTTTACGCTTCAACTATTAGTTCACTTATGTATGTTATAGTCTGCACCAGACCGGATATTGCCTATGCAATGGGAGTTGTGAGCAGATACATGATTAATTCAGGGAAAAAATATTGGGAAGCTGTGAATTGAATCTTGAGATACCTAAGAGACTCATCAGAAATCTGCTTGTGTTTCTCAAGAAAGAGTTGGAAGTACAGAGCTATGTTGATGCCGATTTAGCTGGAGACATTGACAGTAGGAAGAGTATTACAGGTTATGTTTATACGACTTGGTAGATGCTATGAGTGTCGTGGGACTCAAATCTACGGAAGACGAACTTTGTTATCCACTACGTGATTCGAGTATATTGCGGTATCGAAAGTTCGAAAATGAGACGATATGGCTACAAAGTTTTTTGGAAGAATTGGGTAAGAATGTTCAAAGGGACACTTTCTACAAGTGACAATCAGAGCATTATATTTCTTGTTAGAAATCTAGGATTTCAATCCAAGACCAAGAACATTCATATTATGTATCACTTCATGCTGTCATTGTTAGATGACAGACAGTTGTTACTTGAGAAAAATTATGGAAGCAAGAACCCTGCTAATATGTTGAATAAGGGTGTTACTTTTGAGAAACTGAAGTTGTGCTCGACTTCTATTGGCCTTCTATCGTGAAGACAGGGGCTTTGAGTTGCAAAGGTGAAGTATATCATATTTAAGGAAAAAGGTCAGTAAAGCCAGCAGATGATGCGGCTTGTAGGTGGTGCAGTCAGTGTCACAGTCTCCAAGTGAAAGTTGTTAAATATATGGAGTTTGTGACTCACCTACCTCTCTCCCACCTCTCTCCCATTTTTTTTAAGTAGTCTCTTTTGGCATGCCATAAATGGCCAAGTCAAGCCCTCTCAACCCCCTCTCAAGCAATCCCTCCACTTGATTAGGTTTACTAAAAGGAAAAGAAAAGTTGTTTGCCTTTTTGCTTTCCTCGGTTTTCTGGCAGTGAAGAGAATATTTTTCTTTTGTTTTTTCACCTCTTTACGTGGCTTTGGAGAGAGGGAGAGATGAAGTAAGGTGAAGAGAGAGAAAAAAATAGAGAATTTTTCTGAAACGTCGAGGCGATCGACAGATGTAATTTCTCAAGTGATAAAATCTCTTGCACCTCTATGGACGAAGGCAATTTGTCAAACCACATAAATCTTTGTGTTCTTTTCTGATTGCGAATTTTTCTCAATCCGTTTTTTCACTTTATTGCTGTTTTTTTTTTTTTACAACAGTAAATAAATTGGTTCAGTAGTTAAAAAAAATCACTTGGTGATTAATTTGTAAATATCAATGTTTCGGGTGGTTTGTAGGTAATTATCCATTTTTTTCTTTTGAAGTAGGTGAGGAACACATTGGAATGTTTTTTCTGTGTAGTAGAGGAGTCTTGCTACCACACAAAACGCACTTCCGAGTTTGTTCTCTCTTTTGCTTCAATCATATAAGACAAAATGTTGCTCTCAATGGAGTTGATCTGTATTCAATTCTTCGTGTTTTTGTGTGTTGATCTTCTTTTCCATTCTTTTCGCCCTGCTTGTGCAATGAGACAGGGCGCTTCGCCATGCCATATTCCAATATGAGAAACAAACTAGACAAGGCGAAGTTGATAGTAGTTGGTGGTCTATTGTAATCGTCCTAAGTGTAGTAGACTCTAATACTCTTGATCTCATATTATAAATGTGTTAATCAGTATGATGTTCTATTTTCAGGCTGCATTGATGGCAGAGCTGCTAGGTTCTGATAGATCACCAGACAAGCTGTTGCAAGTGTACTACCCATTTGTAGCTTTCTCAGTTCTGGCAATCCTCAAGGGACTCTTCTCTGGACCTTTCCGCTATGTTGCTAAGGCATCTCATGCACCCTCTGCTAGGAAGAAGAGAGCCTAGCCACTTTGTTTATTGTTTGTATTCTTGAACTTAATTTAGTCTTCGGTTTGTCAAATTTGACTTTGTTTTGAGCCTTTTGAATAGCCTAGCCATTTTGATTATTGTTTGTATTCTTGAACTTAATTTAGTCTTTCGTTTGTAAAATTGACTTTGTTTTGAGCCTTTTGAATCATAATTGCTACTTTTAGCATCTAATTATAACGCTATTCTTTATCCACATACATGCCAACCAAATCTTTTGTACTTTCATACCTAACTTAGGATCCGTTTAGCGCAGCGGTGCGGTGACGGTGCAGCATCGCGCACCGCAGTTTTGACCGTTTGGATAAACTGCATTTTGTCCGTTTTTTCAAAAAGTTACCGTTAAAATTAGCATTTTCGCACCGGTTGGGCTAGGTGCGGATGTAGCTTTCTAGCTACGGTCTGATTTTTTCAACAGAAAAAAAAAATGTAATAACCATTGTAGCTTTTTTTGCGACATTAGATTTTTTTTCAGTAGTTTCACAGCTGATTTTTAATAAGTTGCAGCTACCCCATCACAGCTGATTCTTAACAAGTCGCAGCTACCCCAAACAGATTAAATTTTGAATTTTGTTTTTTTTTTTTTTTTTTTTAACGTTTTTACTACTCAAATCTTTTCTATCATGTCAAAATATTATTATTTTCATTTTTAAAAAGTGAAACACATATTTTTTTACAGATACAAAAGGTGGTATACATATATAAAAATTAAAGTTTAGGATTTAGAAATTTGAATACATAGGAATCAGAGTGGTATGTATGTCAATCTTTCCTTTTTTTTTAGTTTATTCCTTTCTTTAATTTTCCTTTATTCGATGGTCCAAAGATGTGGTAATTAATTAGGAATTTCATGTTTTTTTTTTTCTTTGTTATTCTTTTAGAAAGGATAGTCCAAATGACAATATGCACGATTCAAATCACGACCTCATGTTAGGAAATTAAAATTTTAACCGCTAAGTCGCATGTAGGGTTGTGATCTAGACGAGTCAAGTTGAGTTGAGTACATCATGAATTAACCGTGTCAGCACAATTTTTATATATTTACATATCAAACATCTAAAATTTCACTTTTACATGTATATATAACAGTCAAATTTTTAATATGACATAAAAATATCACTATTATTAATCTTTTAAAAATAAAAAATATCATTATATGCATTGATTTATGACATCAAAATGTCATGAATATTAATCTCTATATGTAAATACATAAGTGCTGTGTGGTATGTACGTAAATTTGCATAAAAAATTATTTCATTTAACCGCTCAAATAATAAGACTATTCTATTAATGCAAAATAATTTTATAATTTAAGAAAAAATGCGGCCTGCATTTCAATTTGTCATTTAACAAATGTTTTTTTTTTTTCAATTTTATTTTATAGTAATAGTATAGTAAAATATTGACTAACTCGTATTATTTTGCCACATGTCATCAACATGTAGGGGACAAAATAGTTCCACGATCGATTATTGTTTACTTGTTGTAGTGAGTCAACAGTGATATAAGTAAATTATTTTTTATGTATAAAAGGTTAAAAGAAAAATAGAGCAAAATATTTTGTTTGCATGTTCAACCTTGTGCATCACTTTCCATATGGCAATGCTAACAAGTAAGAAGCAAGGACTAGGTTGTTATATAACATTCATCTACAAAATATATAAATAAAATTAAATAATTTATTGATACAAAACCACTTATATATATATATATATATATATATATATATATATATATATATATATATATATATATATATATATATATATATATATATATATATATATATATAAGGAAACTCATATTTGGCAGAGACCCAAATATGAGTTTCGCGTGCGCTTGGGCTCCATGATGATGGGCTTGCACTATGTGTCTAAACAGATCGATCCCCCGCTCGAACCATCGAACGGCGACCCCGCCGCCGACGGAGTCGGGAATACGGCACACACACACACACACACACACACACACACACACACACACACACATATATATATATATATATATATATATATATATATATATATTGTGTAGAGCAGCCTCTTTGAATGTGCGTGCTTCTTTTCGTGGCTTATTGGTAGAGCAGCCTCTTTGAAGGTCGTGGGTCCCCTCAAGTCATGGGTTCGAATCCTCTGGTGACGCAATATCGTCTTAGGCTAGGTGGTACTCGAATTATTGCACACGAGCCGCCTCCGGACCTAGAGGGAGTTGAGTCCATAAAGGTGGGTTGAGGACCTCATAGCCCATTCTCTTAAAATAAATAAATAAATAAATAAAATTTATATATATATATATATTATAATTAAGACGTTTTCTTAATAATATTAAGACAATACATCTATTTTGAATGAATTTGCAATTTATCGTTTAAGAAATACTATTATTTTTTCTGTGTGATTAACTATTTTGGGCATCCAAAATATTATTATTTATAAATCAAAGACCAACTTTCATCCATTTCTCAAATTATCACTCAAATATCAAAAGTACAGATCAAATCCCAACCCATATTTTTCATGTTTATCGAATTCACAATGATTTGATTGTGGCACGCATAAATGTATATGTTTCGTAGTTCAAAAAATCACATTCGTGCTTCATTTGTAAATAACAATATTTCTTCTTTCTCTGTATATAATTATACCAAAGCTTTAATAATTTTTACTATTATATAATTTAAAATTAAAAGTTTCCAATATTACATTGAAAACAATCTCCAAACAAACCTCTTAGGTTTACTAATTTATTATTATAATATCCCATAATGTTATTAGTTGAATGCATGCAAAAATTTATGCATTTAAGAAAAAAAAATAGGTTTTTTTTTTATTATTTTCCACCATGTAACAAAATAAACAATTATAATTGGTCTTACAAGTTATTTGATTTGATCAATTACTTCTTTGTTTCCACAACCATTCTCTTCTTTTGTCTTGCGTTCTAAGTTGTCATGCAAAGCCACCTAAACCACTTCTTTGATTATATTTTGGTCTTTAAAAAAGATATATTACCCAATACTTTTGGTATTATTTGATCCATTATACAATAAATATTGCTAATAGTCCAACAACTCGAGCACAAAAATAACATATGTTAGGGACAACTTTCTGTCTATTTCGCATTTTAGTCCAATTACTTTCTTACTTTTTTAAAAAAATTTTTGCGATAAAAAATTGTTTGTTTCTTTTAACAAGATCTTTTAAAGTACGTTGGATGTAAGAAAATATTTGTATAATTTTTTGAAATAAGTATATATTTATAATTTTCAACGCGGCTTTCTATGAAATTATTTTCTTCAACACAACTTTAGAATAATTTTTTTAAAAAGCTACTGCAACCCAAAATAGACCCGTACGTTAGAGCATGTCAAACCACCTCAATTTTGTAACCATTCAACAAATACCTTTTTTTAATATCATCAATTCAACTTCCTATACATAAAATAACAATAAAACATATTTATGTAGTTTTATGTACAACAATTATATAGCACTTTTTTTGAAATTTGGCCTAAATTTGTATATTACAAAGTGCTCGAATAATAAAATTATAAAATATTGAAATTGATATTGGTATAATAAATTCAAGCCCCATTTGCCATTTGCAACAATTTTATAATCTTAAAAAAAAAAATTGTTGAGACAAATCCAAGGATATAAAGAATGCCTGCATGAATCTTGCTAGCACTTATTTAGATCATTTAAGAGATCAAACAACATAAAAGAATGCCTCAAGCCAAGTCCAAATGGACATGAATCAAGCACTTGTTAGATAATTTAAGAGAACAAACATACTTCAAATCATATATGCTTGTAGCCAATAAATATCTCAATTAGACAAATATAAAAAATAAAAAAAGTGCTTCGTTTAGATATCATTAAGAAGACATCAATAAAGTTGTTGTTAACAAAACCAAAGCTCGCCTTTGACATTAATGTCGATGCATATTATTTTCAACAAAGTTGTTGGCCTCAAACATTACCATGCATGATACGCCACCAAATATTTGTCATCCTCCGGCACGAATCTCGGTGCAATCTTTTGAATAAGAAATATTCAAATCTTGATAAAAAAGATATCCAGAGTTCTGATTTCAGCAAACTTATAGTCAAACTGACCGGCTCGATGAGACGAATCTAATAATGACATAAAAACTAGTCTAATCAGAGTCAAATCAAGATCAGATCAAGTCATTAATCCATTCTTAGAAGATTTATGGACATATTTGGAAGATCAAACAAATGTCGACACTAGCAAGCCTATACTCGGATCGAACCTCTCGACAAGACGAATCCAACGAGCTCAAGATCACTCAATTTTGACATCGTTAAAGCCATCAAATGCCCCCTAAACACCATCAAATCAAGGGAAGCCCTCTGGACCGTCTGATCAAAATGGTTGCATTAATTGCACCCAAAATACTATAGATAGACCCACAACCCTCACATGTGAGGGGGAGGCTTAGAGAGAGTCTGAGGCTTTGAGGAGAAATTGTAGCTTAGCACCACGGTCGACCACCGACGACCACCGCCTACTGCCGTCGACCACCGCTGACCTTCATCGACTACTGTGGGGTCCATCACCGTCGACCTCCATCACCGTCGACCTCTGTCACCGTCCTGTCGACCACCGCCTACCGTCGTCGACTACAGCCGACCTTCGTTGACCTCCATCACCGTCGACCTCCATCAATCATCGTCAATCAACACGAATCAGACGTCGTTTGTCGACATTGTAGTTTGAAAAATATAGTTATCATTTCTCGTATGTGGGACAAGAGATTTTTGTAATCATCAATCAATAGTGAATTTTCACAACTGGGCTAGGCCCCGTGGTTTTTCTCTTTACAGGTTTTCCACGTAAAAACTTTTAGAGTCATCATCGCTTATTTCTTTTTCATCTGTGTGTGTGTTGAATTCTCATACAACGCTAAGACGATAATCAGTTACTCTACCGCCGCGAATTTTCTTGCACGCATCAATGCCAATTCCCACCATGGTTAACAACACCATCGCCAATTGTTGTGGAGAACAAAGACATTAATCATCCTCTAAGAGGTTGATGCTTTTCATTATCATCTATAAAGTTGACAGTTATTGTTGCCGCAACAAATGGCATACAACGTTGTTGGTAACATCAACACCGATTATCATTGACATTTTTGATACCTACAATGAGTGAAAATTTCTACTTTAGTCACTGCTAGTAATGTCAAAGCCTGCAGCTATTGACCTTAATATTGATGCCCATCTTCTCAAATAATATTGATCCTCATTGCTACAATTAACATTAGTGTTTATCATTAGTGATGCTTTCCTTTGCCATAAATGTCAACATATATCATTGTCAATATAGTTGATGCTTGTCATCGTTGATTACACAAACATCCACCAACATAAAAAAAATCAACAGCTATCATAACCATAAAAGAAGATGTATATCATCACCATTTAAGCTAACAATCATCATCACTATCATTATTAACGCTTGATATTGTCAACTATGCAAATGGTCATTCTTTTACCTTGATAAGAGATAGAATCACAAGCCATTTGTAGCCCAATATTTCTCTTTAAAATGTACAAATTTTGCCACTAAAATGGCAAACATTAGTCAACATGAAACTCAACAATTTTATTTACACCTAAATTTGACCCCCTACACGTAGAATTATTATGGCCTACACATTGCTTGATGAAATTATTATTTATTGAACTGATCTGATTATGTCCACACGTAAGATGTGATAAATCAAAAGTTTTGGTTGATTTAATGTCATCAATTAGTTTATTATCAGAAATATGGAAGTTGTCTACAGATGATCAATTAGTGAATACTGATTGATTGATTAATTATTAATTCATTTTTAATTACTCGTTTTACACAGCCCTTTACCAAATGCATTATTAATTAATTATTAATTAACAATGTAATAATCTTATCTACCTTTTTATTTTCACGTGACAAACGTTGGGTGTATAATTAGTTTGGCGTTGACAGATGTTGGCCTACTTATAATTTTTGGGTTAAGCTCCAATATTAATATTAAAATGGGATAATTACGTAAATAGCACCAGAAATATTATTATTTATAAAATTTAATTTTCTTATCATATTTTTAAATTATCGAATTAATATATTTACATGTGTGTCACAATCAAATCAAATAATAATTAAAGAGGCCGCTAGATTTGTAAATAGCAATGCTTCAGATGCTATTTATATAAATAACTCATTTAAAATTCTCATTAGCCTTTGCAACCTGCTCATTATTAAAAGTATTAATATAAAATATGGATAAAATATATTAAAATTTTAGATTTTATTTCTGAAATTATAGAAATACATAAAAAATGATATTTAATATTTTATAGGAAATGATTTTTTATTATTTATTTCATATTTTTTCATTCTATTTATTATTTATTATAGACCTAATTTAAATTAATATTATTTTTTCTTGGTTAATATTTTTTATAAGATATAACAGTATTTCCAAATGAAACAAAATTAGCTCTTTTCAAATTCTTTTCTTCCTCCCCCAATATCCCCATTTCCTCCCCCTATATAGCCGGCATTTTGGACTAGACACCAACAGAGAAACAGAGAGAGGGAGAGAGAGATGACCGACGTCGATCATGAGTGAGTTTGGCAGCCCCGCCGTCCGGCGAGAACTCCGGCTGAGCCGCTTTGTGAGGCTCGACTTCCTCCGCCGCCTCGTCCGCCTTTTATGGCGCCACGTTATGGCTTGCTCCTCATGCTCTGTCACCACTGCCGTCTTTGCTGCCACCAACCGCGACCGAACCCACCGTTACAACCGCCTCCGCGAAGAAGATGAAGAAGCTATACCGATCGCCGCTGCCATGGACTCCCCTCGTCCCCAATCTCCGCCCTTACGCTCTACCACCGCCGAGCAGGATTCTGACGATCTTGTGTCCCTCAAGGTCAGCCTCCTCGGTGATTGCCGGATTGGGAAAACAAGTTTTATGGTAGGTCATCTGATTTATGGAGAAGATTGTTTTTTTTATATATATGTTTAGCTCATAATAGAATCAAATGAGCTGTATATAATGAAATTTCTTTTTTTTTTAAGAAAAAAATTGGTTTTTGGATTAATCTTTGTTGCATTATTGAAGGTCAAGTATGTGGGGGATGAAGAGGAGAACAGAGGGTTGCATATGAATGGGCTGAATCTGATGGATAAGGTTTTCTTTGTAAGAGGTGTGAGGATAGCTTTTAGCATTTGGGATGTTGGAGGTAATTAAATTTTTTTTTTTATGTTCTTATTGTAATATCCACATAGAATAAAATATAATTTGGCTTATAATTTCTTCTTGTAGAGGCTGTTTTAATGTTCTAACTTGGATATTTAATGATGGTTAAATGAGTTTTTTTATGTTTTAACCATTTTTTGAACTTTTTATTTTAATTTTGTTTAGGTGATGGTCGGTTTCCAAGTCATATTCCTTTGGCTTGCAAAGATGCAGCTGCGATTCTGATAATGTTTGATCTCACAAATAGAAGCAGCCTTAGCAAGTTTGTATTTTTTGCTTTATAATGTTTATATTTTTATAATTAATTGAGGATAAAATTATTTCATTTTACATTTATTATTTGGATTTTATTCTGATTTGGGATATTAATTTGATGCAGTACAACAAATTGGTACAGGAGAGCAAGGAGATGGAATAAGGTAATTCTTATGATGTTTTTTTTTAGAAGTTTTTTGGTGAGACATGCTTTGATTCCCTAACCTAAAAAATAAGGAAGATTTACATACATATCACTCAATTCTTATGTATTTAATTCAATTTTACATACATACCAACTCACCTTTGCATTAAAAGGTGTATAAATGGTGATCTGAAAGATTTGGGCTGTATAAATGCAAATAAGCAATGTTCAGGTGTCAGATATGTAAAAATATAGGTTTTGGTTTTAAAATTTTGCAAACTTGCTTTCAATGCAATAATGAATGATATAGTTTGTCCTGTATTATACTGTCTCTTTCTTTTTAAAGCTTTAGTACTTATTAGTTAGTGATTTTTTAATGTGTGTGTGTGTGTGTTTGTGCTGTTTTTAATGCATTTTTAATTTTTCAGACGGGGATTCCAATCTTAGTAGGCACTAAATTTGATGATTTTGTTCAGCTTCCTTTTGACATGCAATGGACCATAGTGAATGAGGTAATTAACACTCTTCATTGTTCAATGTCATTTTTAATGAATTGATACTCTGTTTAATGATTATTAGTATATGCTTTGCTTGGGAGAATGAGCCTACAAATTAATCATGCTCTGACATGTGTTAGTGGAAGTAATTACTGATTAAGATTTAATTAATCAACACATGCATTGGAAGTAATGCAAAAAGTATTTAAGAATGAGTTTATAAAAGATTCTTACACATAACTTCCATTTCAATTCTCAGATATCAAGTTAGCCTTAAATGTAGCTTTATCTGCTGTTGAATATAACAATACATTATGCGCAGAATGAGGGGAGAGGGACTATGTTTTTATATTGGTTGCAGAGTTTTTTATTTTAATTAGTTCATTCAAATGATATATTTTAATGCTTGGGATTTATGGAGTTTTAAATGCATTTTGGCTTTTAATTGCATTAAATTAAACTTTGTTTTATAAGATTTATGGACCCTTAAGAAAACATAATGATTTGGGATAAATTATAGATTTTCATACGTGGCTGATAAGTATAGAAATTATAGGACAGCTAAATGTTATTCTCTTGGATGTTTATTCTATGAAAACAAAGAGCCAATGATTGGTTTGGTAGACAATGGGTCATTGCAAAGGTGTTAAATTAGGTTTTGCTGAGGAGTTTCAATCCTATGGACAAAGATGGAAGCATATCCTTCATCTGTTAGGTATGACTGAACATCGCTATGCAAAATTTTGTCTCAGATTATGATAGAAATAACTCATTTTAGAAAAAGGAAAACAAAAAAGCAAGTGTGGTACCCTGTTGATTGAGAACATAGGCTTTCAAGTAAGACGTATTGGGTTCAAGATCTTATATATGTTGTGTGTAGAGGTGTAAATGAGTCGGGTCGAGCCACCCTCAGCTTAAGATTGAGCTTGATTAATTAATCAAGTTCGAGCTTCAGTATAATTCTACGAGTTAGAGCAGGCTCAGGAGAGGGCTTGTTTGATATGAAAGAGAGAAGAAAATATATAAATTTAAGATGGTGTTACAATGAAATTATAAATATAATGAGCATTTAGTAGATAATTAATGAGAAATCACTCGACATAAAAGGTAAAATATTATTTTTTAAGCATTGTTAATAATTTTAAAAAATTTTAAATTTTTGATGTATTTAAATATTTTTCAATTGATTATTTTTTAAAAGAGCCAGCAAACGAGCTAATGAGTAGAGTTGGGGGCTTGGTTGAGTTTGGCTTGTTAGCTCATCTAACTCAATTCACAGCCATTTATCGAGTCAAATCTGAGCCGGCTCACGAGTCAACATAGCTCACTTATGCCCCAAACTGTATGAGATTAAATTTATTAAAATGTCCCAAATAAAAAAGGACAGAAAAAACCTTACTTGTAAAGCTTTTATTCTAGTGCTGAGGTAGTCAGTAGTTGGTACAGATATTTTTCTATCTTGAAGAGCCATATTCTATTTACTAGCTTATTAATATTGGCAACTAGGTTGCTTATCAGCTTAAACAATAAGCCATCACTCTGCATTAAAGATGAAAAAAAAGTCATCATTTGCAAGTACTTTTGAAATGTTTTAGGATCATATTATAATTAACAAGATGCTTTGTATGAACATCAAACTTAAAACTCTAATAAACATATAATTAATTATAGACCACTATAATTTGACCTGTATTTAAAATTACAAGGTGCCTGAGAATAATGAACACACATACTCTTGCATTGAAATACTAAAGGATTGGGTCTCTTCTACAATTGTGATTGCTGGTTAAAAACATCAATTCCAATTGC
Source organism: Papilionanthe hookeriana x Papilionanthe teres (assembly GCA_022702705.1). Taxonomy (NCBI): domain Eukaryota; kingdom Viridiplantae; phylum Streptophyta; class Magnoliopsida; order Asparagales; family Orchidaceae; genus Papilionanthe; species Papilionanthe hookeriana x Papilionanthe teres. The sequence goes on from CM040435.1 coordinate 7,937,671, forward strand.
TAGTCAAGGATATGATCACATGCAACCAAAAATTTATGTCCTTTTTTAAGCACAAACCCTATATGGCCTGAGAGAGCAAAGCACAATTGAAAGCTGCCTTTAGTCTATATCACTATGGATCACCATAAAATGGATTTCTAGATGAGTCAAAGTCCAAGTCTTCATCTTCAATTTGGAGACCAAAACTAGTTTCCTAACCCTAAATATGAATTCAATAAAGCATATAATGAAAGCCATAAAATAAGTGGCCATGTGTTCCATGCATCACTAGTCAAACCAAACCCTTGATTTTGACAGAGTTCTTCTTCTCCACCACAATCCTAAAATATAGAATTGAAGTTTTGACTTTTTGGGTGATCTTAGAGTTGCCATTTGTTCCAAGTGATGGAAACACTTTGACTTTAACAATACTTTCTCTCTCTCTCTCTATCTCTTTTTCTTCTTTGAGGCTGAAAACATGTTCAGCAAAATTAATTTTTTTATTTATATCATGTTAATGAATTGAGAATAAGACTATTAATTTTCTAACTTTTGAAGAAAGTGAGAAAGAACATCAAGCTAATGCAGATAGTTCTTAAAGATTATACATGATAGAATTAACATCATAATTAGTGAATGAAGATTAATAAAGTTAACTGAATAATTGTGCTAAACTAATTCTGACGTTTGTTGATTTTCTGATTTTGTTTTAATTTCTTGTAACTTTTGACAGGCCAGAGTATATGCAAGAGTGATGAAGGCGACTCTGTTCTTCTCAAGCACAACACATAACATAAATGTGAACAAAATTTTTAAATTTATCACTGCGAAGCTCTTTAACTTGTCATGGAGTATAGAGAGGAATTTAACAGTTGGAGAGCCCATAATTGATTTTTAGGACTTTTTTTTTCCTTACATTAAATAGCATTTATATTGCTTCAGCATGACTGTGAATAGCTAGTTTTTTTTTTCCCTTTTTTAAAGTGAAAATTTAAACATTCTCAGCTATGCTGAACTCAGATAATCATTTTGGAAGCTAGAATTATTGAGTTTATCATGAATAAACTCTAAGCTATGAGCTTATCAGAAACATCTGACTGCTTGCATGTTGATGCAAAATATTAGGAAATGACTATTTAATTTTAAATTGTCTTCTATGTTATAAAAATAATTTTTTTTAAATTAGATCCAGTTGAATGATGCTACAATATCCTGCGTGCAGGCGGTGGGAGAGTCTTGGAGAGAAACTTATAGATGATTCCTTTGTGAGTTGGATAATAAAATATGAAAATATAACCTCCTATAATACACAAAATATTAGAAATATTTATTTGTTGAATCCAGATTTGTTAATGAATATTATTCATAAAATGATTCTTCTATTTATAGAGGAGATGGAATATAATGATGATATTACAAGTTTGTCATTACTTTAAAATATTTGCACTAGGGTATTCTTGGTATTTTACATGTATGAATTTTTTGTCCGTCTGCTTTCTAGCCCGGACGGCTAAGCTTATAGGGCTTCAAGTCGGCAAAATCAGCGCGGTGGCTAAGCTTGGTCGGTATGGATCAACCAATTGATACGTCATGGTTGTTAGCCCTTAGTCCTTAATGAGAAACTTATGGGGCATTCCTATGATGGTCGGAGTTAATGTGAAATCGGATATTCTTTTGGATCGGTTTTGTAAGAGGGTTCGTTGTTGCATTTGATCGTCTTTCTTGTAACGGTCGTCACTGATGTTCTTTTGCCTCGCATTGGCTAGCTTGAGTCGTTTGGCCGTCTTTTTTGCTTCCTTGATGCTCAATCGACATTAGCTTTGTTGACTTGGCTCGAACAATTTTACTCAATTAGACAAATAGGCTTAACCATCTGGGCTGGGCTCACCTTCGCCATACTCTTCCCTTCTGGATCATTAAATCTCCCAGAATTAGTGTTGACATATTTTTATATACATATTTTTGTTTCTAGATTATCCTACTTCTTGAAAGAAAACATTAAGATAAGAATAAAATAATTAAATTGAAAAGTATATTTCATTTGCTTTTTTAATAAATGACTCAATGATTGAACTCTCTTGATTTCGCGCATTTGATTCTTATAAACAAGGCGCGATGGAACACCCACACATTTCTTATTTGCTCTACGATTCCTCGTTTGAATCGGTCGACTTTTGGAAGTTCTGATGGTGACCTTATCAAACCCCTTGGTGATATCCACAATAAAGATTCGATCCATTTTGCATTCACGAAACTGAATGGACAAGACTTTTGGGAGGTGAAAGGAAGAAGAAAGTCATCATTAAGAAAAAAAAAGTGGTTGTACTCTCACTGCTCGATCAAGTGGATCGTCTAATTCGTTTGTCGGCAATCAATGGAGGAATGCTCCACTAACTTGCCCAACCATTGATCTGACCACCCAACCTTCAAGACCCGCAGATTGCACAGGCCATGCAATAGGTTGATGATGCTCTCCCATTGCATGTTGAGGGCGACTTGTCGTTTATAGAGTTTGATTTGGATTAGCTCCTAGGTGTGAGAAGCCTCTATCTTAGTTGTTGGTGTAGATGACTCGGCTTTGAGAGGCCTCGGTGAGGATCCAGTCCTCGAGGGCATCAACCAGAATCTAACCCGTGGTGTCAGTGCTAGCATAACAGGCGTAGAGCGAGGTCGGATGATTCTCGAGTGAGGATGGTGGGTTTGACCGCCTTGATGATCCTCTTGAGACAGGCGAGACGTAATTAATGGGCCGAGGCGTCTCCTGAATCATTGGCTCACTGCCTCAACGAGATTTATAGCTTTGTTGCTTGGTAGGCAAGGATATAGTGAGGCGAGGAGATGAGCTAGTTTTTGGCTCGTGTGGACAAAGTGGAGAGGATGGAGGAGGTGGTGGCCACTCTTCATCTGGTAGGGCTGTCAAAATAGCTCGTTGTTCACGAATAGTTCATGTTCGGCTCGTTAAAAGTTCGTGTTCGATTCGTTCACTAAGCAAACGAGTTAAACACAAATAATTTTTTTGCACTTAATAGATAAATGAGCTAAACACAAACAAATATTTGTTTATTCGTCTTCTACTCGTTTTGACTATAAATAATTAAATTATATATATATATATATATATATATATATATATATATATAATTGATTAATATTTTTAAATAAATTAATTGACTACAAGGCTACATAGATTTATAATCAATTAAAATATATTAAATTATATTTAAAAGATACTTTAATATAAATAAAAAGATTTAAATCTCGCCACAATCCTTAACATCCAACGGCTGCGCGATTAAGGTTATCAAAACGGCTCACGAACAGCTCGTGTTCGGCTTGTTAAGCAAATCGCCAAACATGAACAAATTTTTTTTGTTCGAAAAATAAATGAGTTGAACAAAAACAATGTATTTTTTAACGAGCTGAACATGAGCAGAGCCGAGCTCGTTCGCCTTCTACTCGTTTACACCTCAATCATCAGGAATTGTCGAACACCTAGAATAAATCCTTGTTTCTCCGGGTTTTAGTCGAAACGGATCGACTGAATAAGATTATGTATGGGGGAAATTTTGTGGAATATGTTCATTCGGCTAGGATATTTGTCAGCTCATAAAGCGACAACGGACCCCCTTTAACTGTTTTATCTTGGGCTTATTTTTAAGTATTTTTTTTATAATTTCAAGGTGTTTTTTGGAATAAAATTAATTTTTCTGTATTGTTTTTTTATGTTGATGTGATCCTTCTGTCAACTATTTAAAAATACCACTGTAGTAATGTCTGTGTTCGACCTTGCCGCGGAGAAATGAATTGACTCGACCCTTCAGTAGGACGAGGTGAAGAAATGGACGGCTCGGTACTATAACGAGCACATTCAAGAGTAGACTTCCGCCATCAAAGGCCTGGTTTGAAGAAAGTCAACCCAACCGCGTGAGAACAAGCTGTCTTAAAGCTTGACCAGGCTTGGATCACGACATTTTTCATCGACAAGCTGGTCGCCTCAAAGCAGACAAGCTGAAAAACCTACACATGGAAAAGCATTTTATTCATAAGGAAATTCTTTTAGACCTACACGATAATAAGAATGTGTTCTCATTCCAACCATTGTATTTTATTGTCAATTCCACATAAAAGAATATCAAGTAAAAACTTTGTTAATTGTACATATAATCTCAGGTCCGTCCGACGCTCGAGGAACTTGAACTGACACTTAGGGAACTTGGACGGAAATATTACCATAAAAGATATCAAATTTTAGGTGTTAGATAGTAAATACATAAGAATTGTGTTGTATGTAAATTTCTCATTAAAAAAAAAATCATGAAACCTAATAATGATATAACCCATGATTTCGTACCCATTCAATGGCCGGTTGCTTTGTATAATTGATTGAACACTAGCTAATGCCTTGACTTTTCATCTTGCTAACTTCGAATTTAATGATTACTCCTCAATAAAGAAAAAAAAATAGAACTTGATATTCATTGGTAGGAGCATATAGGCTAGCCAATACCTTAAAAAAATTTTTTGGAAAAAAATTTTAAATTGGAATAGTTTATATAATAGTTTATATAAATTATATATATATATATATATAATTTTATTTTTTTAATTTTTTTTAATTTTGAAAAAAATGACCGGAGGTTATTATACGAGTCCCCAACCACCCTCATGTGTCTAACTATTTGAGGACCGCCCTCACTACCGGCAAACTGGCCAGAGAGGGATTCGATCCCTTGACTTGAGGGGACTTACGACCTTCAAAGGGACTGCTCTACCAACAGGTCACGGCCGGTGGCGCGTGCGCGCACGCGCACGCTCACACACACGCGCACGCACGCACAACCAATGAATATTGTGTTTAGGAGTGGGAGAAAGAGATGCACAAAGTGATTTAAGAGATGTATAACTCTTTATTCATAGATTGATCCCCTATTTATAGGGAAAGTGGGGATGCAATGTTTAAAGTTACTGTTATGCCCCTATTTTTGTGTGGGTTATACAAATTATTATAGGCATTGTCGGTCATATAAATTTGGTGAATATTGTTGGTTGGCTAAGCTGATGAGGTCCGCTGTCCGGCTAAGTACGGTAGAGACTGTTTGTCGGCTAGGCTTGATAATGACGACTGACAGACCTTTTCCTAGCAAGTGGTCTATAATATTAACTAGGTCAACTAAGTTGAATTGATCGATTGGTCAAATCTGATTGTTAACCCTCGATCCTTAATAAAAAGCTCATGGCGGCAAAGCATACCTAGTTAATCGGGTAGAGGGTAAACCAATCTAATTAGATAGGTAGCCACCTTTAGACGAAGAGATCCCGAGGGATGGCCGAGACTCATCTCGCTGATTCTTGATGATCAAGGAGACTGTTGGATGCATCTGATAAACTATGGGAACCGATGGGTTAGCTTCTCCCTAAGATTGGTTTCATCAAATGAAATGCTTGAGTTCCCTGTGCTCCGCGAACTGCTAGAGTTTGAGTTGTTTGGTTGCCTTGGTTAGTATGGGTCTTGATACCTTCGATGAGTCAATTGGCCTTCGAATATCTTATCAGCAGACCCCCCTTCGAAATTTCTTCTCTTGTCCACACATCTCCACGAGATTCGTGTTGACACTTTTTTCCATATTTGTGTGTGTGTGTGTGTCTTAAATGCATTTTCTATAGTTATAAATGCGTTCATGTGCAGGGCATTTTTGTTCACAAGTTAAAACGTATTAATCAACAAAATTATGTCCAAATATTTATTTTATATCATATTAAACTTTGATGACCAAATATCAACAAGCTTAAATGCTCAACAAATATGCATTAATTAGCAATTTAATAATTGTAACCCAAATGGAGAGTTTGATGTTTAAACAATAGCGGTAGCTTCTTCTTCTTCTTTGGCTTTCAATGCATGGAATTATTTTTAGAGCCGTATAGGGGGCCGTTTAGGATACATTTTTTATTGTAATTTAGTTATATTATAATGTAAAATAAAATATGATTTATATCTAAAAGATATTTATTAATTTAATGCCTATTAATTATTAAAATATTTCACGGCTGATGGCCGGCGGATAGTAATTACTTTTAAAAGTACTTGCAAAAAGTCAAAAATTATTTCTTAATATTTTTAAAAATTAGTTAATATATATTTTTAAAATTATCAATAATACATTATAGATTGTTAATTATTTGTCGATCGGACTTTGGTTAAATATTAATACGACATCATAGGTTTGTTGGCAATAGACTGATCACCATTTTAAAATTAATCCCAAATATTTTCAAATTAATCTCAAACGTGGACGAATCTGGCCCGCCTGTCAAAGTAATTGAATCAAGTCCACCTGTTGAAGTAGGGCTAAACCAAGTCCACTTGCTAATGTAACTGATTCGGCTCATTTCTATCTTCTTCAAAAAGGTAATATGAAGTTATTTCTACAAAAGTAGTAATTCAGGGAGGACGTTTACGAATAATCATGACATCTGTTCTTTTCTCATTTAAAGATGCTTCCCGACACTCGGGATTCAATCCCATCATCCACACATCAGGGATGGCCGCCGTACAGACAAAATCTGACATTAGTCGATAATGCTCCCTAGTTATGCACCGATCATCAAGAAGTTAACAGTACACTCCTTGATGTCATGTGCTGACAATTTTATACTATTTTTAATCTCATGTATAAAAGGGCTAACGAGAAAGTGTGTGAGAGGAGGAATCTTCAGAGAAGCATCTCTGTCACTTTCTCTGGTTTCCGGCCCTCTCATCTCCCTCTCTCTCTTTTCTAGCCCTCTCATCTCCCTCTCGAGGGGAATCATAGGTTTTCTAAGGGATAACTTTCTGTATCTTGTTGTCCAGTTCCTCAAAACAACTCTTTTCTTTTCGATTTTTTTCATCATATTCTCTCTTTCCACAAGCACTTTGCATATATTAGTGGATTTTTGGGTAAGCTGTGTGTACCCCTGAATGATACAGAAACCCACGTTCTATAAGTATTAAACAAAAATAAAATAAAAATCATAATAATCTAAAATATATCAAAAAATTGAGATCTCCAATTGTATATGATGATGAAGTTAGATTAATAATTAGAGGTATTAGGATCCCTTCTACCCAAGTAAGGAACAATCAACGTGGAAGAACAAGTTCCGTGAGAGCCACATCAGCTAAAGCCATACATGCATGGCTTCACGTGCATGCACGTGCATGATGAAAGGATCTATCGAGAAGAGCAACATAATTAGTGCCCCATGTAAAATTTGCTTTGTTTGAAAATTAATGATCTAATTTGATTTTTAATTTAATATGGTGTAGAGCCTTAATTAGATCAAGTGACTTCAAGGCTAGATTAGAATGTATAGCCTATTCTTTCAAAATTAACAAGTTGTTAAGTTGACTTGCAGATCGAATTGATCAGTTGAATAATAGTTGTCACGTACCAACTGCTAGGATGACCTACCTAATTGACCAATTGAGTGCTAAGCTGAGTATCAAATGTGAATAAAGAAAGATCATATGTTCAACAACATCTTACTATATGTCATCCATTATATACATCAAGTCAGTATGATATCACTAAGTTGCATAGATGGACATCATATTATACTAAAATTGTTAAATTGTCACTTTGTAGGCCAAGAATTGAAGGGGAAAGCACATCTCAAACCTATAAATATATATAATCTCGTGTTGTTATGAGGGATCCCATTCAAGATCTCTCTCTCCTTCCTCCCTCTATATCAAAAGAGTGTATATTATGTTCCTCTTTACTTCCTCAACTGGTTTTACCAATATTATATTAGCCCATAAATAATTTGGGATTATATTATATTATCTATCTATATATATATTGACACATTAGTTTATATTGAAAGATAAAAGGGAAAGCGCCTAATTTTTATGGATTTACCTATCTGACACCAAAACTTTTATTTTTACACACATAGTGTTTTACCTATAGATGAAAAGATGAGTTTGACAATTAAAATGTGATAAATAATATTACTTTTCATATGATGTTTGCAATTGTGAAAATTTAGGCGTAAGATAAGTAAATATAAAAATTTTGGATATATATATGTAAAAGCCTCGAGAAAAAATAATGTTAATATGAGTAAAATATTACTCAAAATAAAGTTACAAATCAAACATGAATTAGATTGATTATTCTTATAACTAACTCTACGAAGGATTTTATCGAATAATTTTCATTTGAGATTGAGCCAGGACTTAGGGTCTGTTTGGGGCAGCAGTAACTTATTGAATAATCTGTTAATAAGCTGATTAAAAATAATCTATTGATAAGCTAGGTGTGGTGGCTATTGCAAAATTTTATTTTTTTTGGGAAAATATAGATCGCAACCAGAAAGCTGTCACCGCATCTAGATATGTGCGGTGTGAAAAACTATTTTCTGCGTTTTGAAAATGCATAAGCTGTCAAAATGCAGTTTACCCAAACAGATTAGGTGCGTTTTCAAACCGCCACCGCACCAATCCCAAACAGACCCTTAATCAACTTAAGATTGTGTTATTAATATCAATAAGTAAAATTATTTCGCTCTGTCCTATATAAGCATGCTAAGGACTGTAATTGGGTGCATGTACTCAAAATTAGGCTAAAATTTTCATAAGATAAATAATATATATATTGTTCTCATTCGTGGGTAAGAACTAAGAACATCCATCTAAGAACAAAGGGTTTATTTTAATGGATGTATGACTAATATGCACATTACAAACTACTGTATTTAAGTAGAATATTTAATTGGCTCAAACAAATGCGCACTAATAGATGATAAATATTAAATGCCAACATTTAAAAAATGGAGAAATTCTTCAAAAAAATATATTGCTCAAACATATCTCAAAATAATATTACACTATAATTAATTTGTACTCATGTTCTATATATATATATATATATATATATATATATATATATATATATATATATATATATATAATTGTGTACCTAGATCAGTTGGTAGAGAATTTGCTTCAGCGGCGTAAGTCTTCTCTGATCTGGAAAAAAATTGCGTACGTAAACCGCACGCAATAGCTGCGTGCGGAATGGGGTACACGAAGGTTACAATCGAGTTATAATAGGGTTACAAGCGAGTTGTAACCCATTTGTACCCTGCATGTAACTCACTTGTAACCTGCGCGCTTATATTGTAATCTTTGTAACCTACAACTAGATGAAATAGGAGCGCAATGGAGTACACGGAAGTTACGATCGGGTTACTGATCGGGTTACTAATCGGGTTACAAGCGAGTTGTAACCCATTTATACCTCTATGTAACTCACTCGTAACACCGCGCGCCATATTGTAACCTTTGTAAAATAGGAGCGCGCGAGTTACAAGCTGAGTTACATGGCTCGCTTGTAACCCGATTGTAACCCAATTGTAACATCCGTGTACCCCATTCCGCACGCAGCTCCCACATGCAGTTTCCCTGATCTGGGGTTTCAAATTCCCTCCAGACGAGTGGTTCACTATATGAAGGTTGTACTCGAATGGGTTGGTTAATAGAATCCTAGCTCGCGTTAGCTAGCCATGCTGGAGAAGCCTAAAAGAATTGGTTGACAGTTTCACCCATCAACCAATCTTTAATATATATTTTACATTTAGCCAACAAAAATAATCCAACCTTTCATAAATTATTTTTTCTCCTAAAACAAATCTGAACTAATCATTCAATCCATCATAGCTTCTTCTTCCTTTATTATTTTATTTTAATGTTATTTTGGAACTGCGCGCCCATTTTCAAAGGTGGGGCTTTCAACATGTTTGATTCTTTGACTTATAACTATAAACACATATACGGCCAATAATTAAATACTAACGTGATAACATGACCAGAGAGACCGCTTTAGAGGTCCCCCCCTTCCTATTGGCAAGCAATCCAATTAATATCGGGGGCACATATTTCCTCTGGTGGGCCCGCTTTCACTTTTTTTAAATTAATGCCTGAAATATTTAATTTTCTTTATATAAATAAAAAACTTAGATATTTTATGATTTTACAATCCTAAAAAATAATATTGGCTCCAACATAAATGTAAAAAAGAGTAGAATTTAGGTGTTATATATGTATATAAATATGGAATCCGGAGGTATGTACATAAATGCCCCAAAATTAATTAGATAATCTTGTCGTGCACAAATTAGATTAATTAATTTATCTTATTATTATGTAATTTATAAATAATATCAAATGTAAAGGTGCAATTATTATTTTTTTAATTATTTTTTTTACAATTAAATGACTGTTAATGATTTTATATTTACAAAGAAAAGTAATTAAAATCAATTAATGTCTTTTGGTAATTATCTTCTTACACATTTGTGATTAACATTTAACATTCATCAATCATAATGTTGAATACTCACCCCCTCAAATATCTAATCTCCTCTATTATCTAATTATCATCTAAATTTTAATGTGTCTTGCCACTCATAATCTAATTTTGGGTTCGTTTGGGGCGGCGGAGCGGCACCACACCACAGTTTTGTTTGTTCGGGTAAATTGTGTTTTAACAGTTTTTTCAAAAATCTGTATTGAAATCTGCGTTTTTCCCACCAATGTTGGTCAGGTGAGATGGCAACTCTCTATCTACGGTATGATTCTTTTTTATAAAAAAAATTGTAATAAACACTGTAACTTTTTGAACATCGGATTATTATTCAACAGCTTCACAACTACTTTTTAATAAGTTGGAGTTGCACAAAACAAATTCTTAAGCTAGTAATTAATATTTGATGTGCATCAGTCATAAATGTCAAACATTCATCAATCATTAACATCTCATTTTGTCTTATCGATCACTAGTTCATTTGATCGATTAGTTCTGTCTACTTGGCTCGCAGATTTGTATAGTCAATTGATTTTTATTCTAAAATTTTGGAAATGAGGTTGATCAATTTATTTTTCAATTTCATTAAACTAAAACAAAGTTTAGCGCTATTATTTTAATTAGATTATGGATGAATCAAAATTTAATCAATATTAATTATAAACTTAAATGAGAGACACATTGATATTTTCTTTAATTATTTGTTGACAATATATGGGTTTTCTTAATTTAAAATATTTAAAAAGTATAAAATCATTTTTATTTCAATCTTTAACTTTATAATTTTAGTAGTAGTAGCTCCAGTGCCAGAAATGTAACTATGAGTGATCAAATTATTAAAAGATGTGAACGCTTCAGATATTAAGGTCTATTGATAAAGTGATGGTGATATTGATGGGGATGATATTAGTAGAAGTCAGGTTGGTTGTTTGAAGTAGAGGAATGCCTCAAGCCCATTATGTGATTGAAAAGTACCGCTTAGATTGGAAGAAAAATTTTATAAGATGGTGGTGAGACTTGCAATGTTCCATGGCGCTGGATGTTGGCCTTTAAAAGAGAAGCATATAATTAAGTTAAGTGTTGATGAGATGAGGATGATATCTGTGATAGGATTGGCGTAGCTACTGTGACGAACAAAATTATAGAGAGTCGTCTTAGATGGTTTGGTCACATTAAACGCCTACCATTTGGTGATCCAATTAGGAGAGTAAATGTTTTAGATTCAAATCATGTTAAGAAAGACAAAGTTTGGCTTATTGTATAAAAAATGATCTTAATTTATTAGAATTAAATGAAAATATGACACTAAATAGGATGCAACAGAGAAGAATAATTCATGTAACTGACCCCACTTAGTGGGATAAAAGTTTTGATGTTGTTGGTTTCAACTTGCTCATAACATATATACTTCAACATTACTGGTTGAAATTTATTATTGATTTTAGATAATTTAGATACATAAAAATATCTCTTAGTGTTGGAAGGAATTTATTTCTAAAACTCATAAATATTGAGTATCTTATGAGCTTTTCATTTTCTTTTTGTTTTTTTAAATAATTTCTAGACAACTCACAATCTTTGAAAGAGATTTTTCTCAAGAAATATTTTGAAAGTTCTTCCGATCAACATTATTTGCAGTATAAATAGCATTGCTGCTTCCTCTAACTTAAAACAACCACCTTTCTCCTGCATACCAATGGAGGAATCCACTGACGACTCCTTGAGCAGAGATCTCTACGCAGCCACAGCTAGATCTGAGGAGAGCGGCTGGACCATGTATTTCGACGACCTTCTTGCTTCTCGGAATGAAGCTGCTAAGCAAGAGCTCAACCCTACTTCTTCTTCTTCTTCTTCTTCTTCCATCTCCATTGCCACTATTACTTCCTTGATCTCTGATGCCGCCTCTCATGTCGCAAGGAAATCTACCGTGAAAACAGAGTTGGGTTTGAGGAAGAGAAAAGCTAAAGGAGTCTCCTTTTTGGAAGATGACTCTTTAGAAGACACTGCAAGCTCTCCGATTAATAGCCCGATGGTTTATTAAATTTTGATAGTGAGCTATTATACCTTTTTTTTTTTCCCGTTCATGTCAGTCATTCTGTTTTTTGGTTTTATGAGGTAATTTGAACATTTGATTTATTTGTTGTGAAGGAAATTTCGATTTTTTATGGTTAATTATTTCTTAATTTTGAAGTTTTATGAGGAGAAGGGACTGTGCCTTGTTTTTTTGTAAATGTCTGCAGATTTTCTTTCTGAGCGCACGGACTCTCTCTATTATGGCTTCCATATAATCACATGAAGGAACGGCTTCTCTTTTTTGGTACTGTCACTCTGCTCCAATTAAAACAGTTTAATTATTGAAGAATTCTTAGATGAAATTTCTCCATATTATCACTGTTAACGTTGGAGAACAAGGCATACTGATACAATCCAATTTTTTTGGATATTGATAATGGGCAATTGGAAGATTTTGACAGCTCTAGAAGTTGGGTTGAGGAGAATCAGATAATAGAAACTCGAATTAGAGAGGAATAAATGACAATTTGATGATGCTCACAAATCAAGAAAATAGATAAGATAAGAGAAGAAGAAATAAGAAAGAGAACAAACACTTACCACATAATTTTTTGATTCCTCAACTTGCTCAAAATAGATTATTTAAAGGAGTGTAAACAAAACCAATTATTATAAATTAATTCAGTAACTAATTTTGCTTATTTTTATAATATAAGAATTAATGAATGTTGTATCCTATCATTGCCGATCCTTTCAAAATGACCATGCCTTACGGTCGAGCAAGTAACATGACTAATGAAATGTTAAATTTTTGTGTATATGGAGCCAAAGTACCCCAAGATCCCGACGCCTAAGCGCCGAGTTTGGGCGTTCCAACTCCCATATTTTTGCCGCAGACAAAGGAGTCGATGTTTAAGTGCCGGCCTTGGGCACTCAAGCGCTTAGTTTGATGGGCACAATCCCAAGAGCTTGGGGCTTAGCGCCCAGTGCAGTTACTCTGCTTTTTGGGTTTTTAAAAAAAATTTGAGCAGTGTAATGATGGGCTAGGTGTAGGTCTTCCTTTCATTTTCTTCAACATGTTCCTGCTGAAAAAGAGAAGAGTTGGAGAGAATGATTTCTATAATCTCAGCGTGTGTTTTTTGCATAAAATCGGAAAAGGAATGTGGAGCGTCCTATAAGATTTTTTGTGTGGAGAAGAAATTTGTGCGAGTCCTTTGTAAAACTATTTGATTTTCATAGTGAATTTGTAGTGGTGTGCCTCCGTGATTTTTTTTTCGTTTTGGATTTTCCACGTAAAATCTCATGTGTTTTTCTAGTTGCTTTGATTTCGCTTTTGTGGTTAAATTTATTTTTTTGATTTTCTCGAATCCCGTGTCCCTATTCCATTGTAACATTGAAAATTATTTGAACGATTTCCAACAAATTGGTATCAGAGCAATTTGAGTGAGAGCAAAGGCTCAAGAAACAATGTTCAAGGTGGAGAATTTTAATATGATAAACTTCACTTTCTGGAAGATGCAAGTGGAAGATCTGTTGTATAAAAAATTGTACTTTTCACTATAAGCCACAAGGAAACGTAAGTCTATACGTATTGAGGAATTGGAAGTGTTACATGGAATGACACTAGATTTGATTAGGTTAACATTTTCCTCATCAGTTGCATTTAACATTGTGAATGAAAAAATTATGTATGATCTCATGGCCGCATTGGTCAAGTTGTATGAAAAACCTTCTGCTTTTAATAAGGTTTTTCTGATGAAGAAATTATTAAACATAGAGATGGTGAAAGATAGTCTGTGACTGAGCATCTTAATAACTTCAACAATGAGCCAAATGTGTTCAATGGGGATCAAGTTTGATGATGTGGTCAGAGCACTAGTGATATTATCTTCTTTTTCGAATAGCTAGGATGTTTTGGTAACAACGGTGAGTAATTCTTCAAAGACGAAGTTAAACTTTGATGATATCATAGTTCTAATGTTGAACGAAGAAGTTCGCAGAAAATACCAAATGGTGAATTTTCAAGTTTTGCTTTGAATGTTGATAATAGGAGATGAAATCCGACAGGAATACAGACAGAGGTAGATTCAAGTAAAGAGAAATAAAAACCCAAGTCAAGCAGGGGAGAATGTTGGAATTACGGTAAGAAGGGGCATTTTAAGAAGGATTGCCAAGCTCAAAGGAAAGCTGTCGATGGAGGATATAATAGTAGTTTCCCTACTAACGTCTCTATTGGTGAAATCCAAAATGACCCCCTGGTGTTATCCCAAGTTAATATTGAATCCTGGATACTGGATTCAGGTGTCTCTTTTCATGCTTTCCCCAATAAAGAGGTATTTAGAAACTACATTCCGAGTGATCTATGAAAGGTTTATTTGAGAGATAACAAGACATGCAGTGTAGTGGGAAAAGGTGATGTTATATCAAGTTGTTGAATGTAGTATTCTGGAATCTTACTGAAGATAACATGTTCCTGGTTTGAAGAGAAATCTCATATCTGTGAGCCAGCTGTCAAAGTCAGGATTCATGATAACTTTCGTTGATGATTTGTGGAAGTTGACCAGAAGGCATTAATGATGTTTCGAGGCGACATTGAAGGCACCTTTTATTTAGTTAATGAAATGATTGATTTCATTAATGTAGCTAAAACTAGGATGAATGCAGGTTTGTGGCCTCGTAGGCTTGGCCATATGAGAGAGAAAGGTATGAAGTCCTTACCTTTTAAAAAAACATCAGAGTTTGAAATCAATTGATCTGGATTTCTGTGAAGATTATATATATGATAAACATTAAAAAGTTTCTTTCTCGAAGAGCAGATCAGTGATGAAGTTTGGAGTTAGTGCCTACTGATGTATGCGGTTATACTCCAGTTCAGTCCATTGGAGGTGGTCACTATTTTATCACATTCACTGATTGTCACACAAGAAAGGTATGAGTTTATTTCTTAAAGCATGTATTTAAAATCTTTAAGAAATTTAAAACTTTAGTACAAAATGAGACAAACTTGAAGTTCAAGTGTCTCATATCAGATGATGGAGGTGAGTACTGTCATCAGAAGTTATAGAATTTTTGTGCTATAGAGGTGGTCAAGCATGAGTTAACTATCCTAAGGACGCCGCAACATAAAGGGGTATCTGAGAACATGAATAGAACAATTATGGAGCGTGCTTGGCGCATGATATTGCATGCATGCTTGCTGAACAGTTCTGGATTGAAGCAGTTAACACTGTAGCTTATATGATTAATTGTAGTCTGTCTGTACCTGTTGACCTCATTTTTGATGAGGTCTTCCTTTCTTCTTTTTAGTGCTTAGGATCTAGCCTTAGGCTTTTCCTTTGACTATCTTAGAGGACTAGAATTGGGACCCGCCTTTTAGAAATTCAAACCACTTCTAAACTCCCTGCAAACTCCACAAACTTGACTATAGACCCCTAATCACCTAGAGGGTTGAAATCAAATGTGGAAGTTTAAAGGATGAGTTCCTATAGGACTCTCTGGCCTTAGGATCGCCTGCAGGTGGCTTGGTGCAGTGAGGGGCCGACTTACACTACACCTACACACTACACTCCCACACACCTCCTAAAACCACACCCATACCCAACTTAACCTCCTAACTCATGTAGGTGATTCACATGGATGGTCCTTAACCCCTAAGCCCTTGCTAAGAGGGTTAGGAACAACATAGTGAATGCCTCAAATGAGTCCTTTCATGGCTCATATGGGCTTGAAATGGCTTCATGGCTCAACCAAAATGATTTCACCCCACTCAAATTCACCCAATCTTCAATTTCTCAAATTTTCAATTTTTTGACCCCGGGACCTACACCTACTAAGCCTACCCAAAACCTGAAACCCAAATTTTGCAAAATTTCCAAGTTACCTAAAATTCTTCAAAATTATTCCCAAACATTTCTACACCACTCAAATTGACCATCTATATCCAAAAATACCAAAAATTCCAAAAATACCCCCCAATACCCTCCAAATACCCAAAATACCCTTCTTGGCCTAAAAATCCAAAAATTCAGAAAATTCCCAGAAAATTCCAGAAAATCCCAAATATTCCCAATTTCATTTTATCCAACTACACCATGGGCCAATTTTATCAATTTACCCTACTTTTGTCAAAACCCCAAATTGACCCATTTTAACCCAAAGTGAACCCAATGTTAAACCAAACCTATCCAATTGACCCAAATTCTGGTCCAATTCAATTCTAAACTTCAATTCAACATTCCCAATACCAATTTAGACCAAATCCAAGTCCAATTTGATTGACATTTGGATCCAATTTCACTTTGGGCCTTAAAGCCCAAATTTGGACCCATGACCCAAACTTAGCCCAAACTAACCCAATTCAACTCCAATTAACCCCAAATCTTTTCTAAACCTTCCTTAACATCCTCATAAACAAAACACTAACATGAGTTGCCCAAGATTTTGACCCAAACCCCACTCAAATTCAACCCAAAATCAAAAAGCCCAATTTCGACCTAAACCCAAATCTAACCCAAATAGGCCCAAACCTCAAAATTAAAACCCAACCAAAGCCAAAACCTCTTTGAAACACTCCCATAAACATTTCTTAACATTTATTTTACATCAATTTCAACCCTAGCCCAACATTGGCCCAAGTTAGCTCTAATTTGACCTACATTGGCCCATTTACCAAATAAACCCAAATTCAACCCAATTCAAACCCAAACCACCTTAAATCTATTTCAAATTATTCATGAAACATCCCTAAACCAAAACCAACAACTATTTGGCCCAAACTTCTACAAAAATTTTCATCCATGAACACATTCATAAACTTAAAAGCCCACTTCCCTTAAACCTTTCTAAAAGCCCATTTCCTTCAAAATTCAAAAGCCCAAATCTACCCTAAAGCCCACATGACATCTCCATTTGTCATCCATTTAATTAAATCCATTACCTAAGTCCTAAAATCACCATCAAATTATTCCAAATCAAGCTTCATCCAAATTCCCATCAAATTACCAAAAGATTTCTTAAAACCCTTTTCATGAAACAAATCAACCTTTTCCCAAGCCAAATGAAGCCATGAACAAGCCATTCTCAAGCCACATGAAGCCATGAGGGCTTTGACTTGTCATTAGTCCATTTATGGCAAGAAGAGGGGGTTCTTTCTTAAACCTCCTTTAACCCTTTTTTACCTTAATCATGTCACACACTAAACCATGTTTAGCCACCTCATCATGGATGGAGACTTCACCACTCCTTCTAAGGCGACCTAAATGATTCCCTCGGCTCAAAATCGAGCTTGGAAGGGTGCACCAAGCCCAAAATGGTGGGTTGACCCAAACCAAGCCAAAGTGAGCCTTCTCCCATTCCATTTAAATCAAACTCCTTTACACATGTCAAACCTCGATTGCCTACACTAAACCCCAGCCCCGACCCACCTGACCAAGATGGTGACCATTGCACGGCCGGCCGGCCACCGAGCCGCCGAAAAACACCATGGCCGAGAGCTCACATGTGAGCCAACATTGAAATTCTCACTTGCTGAGCTGCCCCATGCCCAGTGGTCACCATGGCTGATCTTCTCCTCACCAGAGCAGCTGATCCCAAGCCCTAACTCCCTCTGAGAGGCCTTCCACCCTCTCCTATTTAAACTCCACCCCTCTCGGCCATGAGAGGTGCTGAAAAAAAACCTTAAGGAAACTCTGCCAAAATCACTCCAGATCACTCTCTACACATAGAGCACCTGATCCCCACTGAATTCCAGCCCCAATTCCTTCTAGCTGAGCCCAATTTTGAGCTCAAACTTTAGCCCAAAAACCAGGACACTTCTCCACAGTGAGCCAATTCCCAAATTGATTGGCTCTACACCTTCACCGGACCAGGGAAGGTGTCCACCACCAAAAGCCCCATCTCCGAGTCACCCGGTTGCTCCGACCTCCAAGCTTTGTGATCGGGCTTGGTCGAAATCATATCCAGACAATTCACCAGACCAGGAGACTTCATCTGGAGCTTGCTGGGACCCAATCGAAGGTGCAACAACTCTCAGATTGAAGCCACACTTCTCTGAGCCAAGGTATGAGCTAACTCTTCATCCCGAGCTTTTGAAGATTCTCTATTTCAAATGCCTTAGTTCCAATGCATGTTAACCGTATAGATGTGTTCGTCTCTTCGAGACGAATCCATAGAGTATAAGAACGTAAAAATCCATTGAGAATCGAGTGAGATCTTAGGGATTTAGTGTGGACGGCTCTCGGGAGAGAACACTTGGGGACGATGAACGGATGCCGTCCATTCGATACACGCGCGGACGAACGGCTCAGATGGCGTCGGACCAGGAAACAGTGCGAGAACCGCGGGGCCCGGGCTGCTGACTCAAGTGGCGGCGTCGAATGGGAGCGCGCCGCGTGGCCTTTCGGAGCTGCCGAGGATGCGGCTGGCGCCGCGTGGATAAATAGAAAATTAGGGTATTTTCTTATTTATTTAATTCCCTAAACTTCAAAAATCCATATCTTTGTGTAGAAAAATCACAAAAATAAAATAAAAATACCCTCTTCGCTCAGTGAACAGTAGGAGAATAATGTGGAAAAGAAATCATTTAATTTCATTAAGTATTTTATTTTTTATGATTTATTTACTCTCTGCATACATTTAATTCTCCATGCATGTATACAATTCACCATGGCATGAGACCATAGGGCTTTTGAAGCCTCCGAACTTGGGAACATTCCCTGAATTTTCCAAGGTCGTAGGCCATCTCTCGTGAAAAGTTATTTATTTTTCAAATGCATGTTGCTCGTTTTTGAGTATTTTAATTCCAAAAATTAGCATGTTGTGAAATAAATTCTAGAAATATTTGGTGATGTTCCTTATGACCAGAGAACTCTAGGAAAAATAGGACTCGAGTTAATTCACTCGCATTAACCCTAATCGGCTTAAACACCCAAAATAGGTCTTTAATTAATTAGAGTTAACTAGTGCATCAGATTGACTTGAAATCAATTCTCCACTGACCTTTAGGATCAGAGGAATCCACCATAAAAATTTGAGGTCAATTGGACTTGGTTAACCCCACTAATTGGGTTAATTAAGCCACTTAGCCATTTTAAACTTTAAAAATTCATAACTTTTAAAATACTTTTTAAAAATTCACCAAATTGGTTTTGGAGCCTCTCTGATATCAGGGAAACCTAAGAAAATTAAAATTTCAATTTTCTAAAAAAGTTGATTTTTAATAATATTTTAATATTTTTAATAATTGAAAAATAATAAAAATCACAAAAATAATAAAATTCACCAAAATGTCACATTTTGAATTTTAATCACTTAGGAACAAACCCCACATTTTTCCTAGGTCTATTTAGTGAGATATTGAATTTTAAAGCCCTAGGGTAATTTTAAAATTAAAAAAAATGTATTTTCTAGCATTTTCACTAAAATAATTATTATAAATCATAGAAAAATCAGAAAATTGCAAAATTTGATTCTCTGGTTTTCTTGATATCAGAGAGATTTTTGAAAAATATAAAATCCATCTTTCAATATTTATTTTATTTTTAAATTAATTAACACTCCAAAACTCAAAATAATTATAATAAAAATAATATAATTCAAAAAATCACCAAAATTGGTCAAAGTGGTCCTCTGGTCATTAGGAATGTCCCCTAATTTTCTTAAGGACAGAAACTTTCCCTTGGTCATGTTATCAAATTTCCCTTGAAAATCTCTATTTTCTACCAAAAATAATTATATAAATAAATTAAATACAGAAAAATCACTTTTTCTCCTCTCATGTCTTTATTGACATATGAGTGAAGTCACATAAAAATTTCAAGTTCATTTGAATTCAATTTAGTGAGTTATGAAATTATTAAGCTTAAAGGGTAAAATGGTAATTAAAATCTTTAATCCTTAATTAAAACTTTAGGTTTAATAAGAAATCAACAAGTAAAATATTTGATCTTAATCTGATTTGGATGATTGAAATTTAAATAATTAAAGGGTAGAAACCCATTAAACAATTTCAAAATGATTAAACTTTAATTAAATAATTGATTAAATTTGGAAGAATAATAAAATTGGAATTATTAAAATAGGGATATTATTAGGAAGAGATTTATTCTTTAATTTAAAAATCCCTAAATTAATTATCTCATTAATATTCAATCCTTAATTAAAATGATAACTCAAATTCAAAATATTAAAAGACTTAATCATTAAACTAAAATTAAATTATTAAACTCTTTCAAAAATTTCAATTAAAATTAAAGATAAAACTTAATTAAAAATTAAATTAAAATTAAATTAAATAATTGAATTAAATCAAATTAAAACAAATTAAATTAAATTAAATTAAATTAAAATTAAATTAAATCAATTAAATTAAATTAAATTAAATTAAATTGAATTTAAATTAAATTAAATTAAATTAAACAATTAAATTAAATTAAATTAAATAATTAAATTAAATTAAACAATTAAATTAAATTAAATTAAATCAAATCAAATTAAAGTTAAATCAAATCAAATTGATTAAACATCAAATCAAATTAAATTAAATTAAATTAAATTAAATTAAATTAAAACTCAATTAAAATTAAATTAAATTGAATTAAATATAACATCACCTAAAACGAGAAGAAAATAAATTTAAAAACAACTTGAACACTATTCCAAATTTAAACTCTTTAACTTAAACCAAATCATTTGAATACTAACTTACCCTCGAAAGCTTTAGTTATTATAACTCCTAAATAAAACATTAAATGAAGTGTCACTTCACTCATAGGATATTCAAATGTCCTAGTTCATCTGAGCAAGTTAACAAAACTTGAAATTCTTGGACGATTAATTCATTTGTATAATTAAATTCATTTGAACTTAAAACAATCCCGAAATATTGAAAAGATGTTTAAGATCCTTCTAAGCACTTTCTCAATATGATAGGACATTTATAAGAACAATTGAATTTGATTATTCTTCGATGAAGAAAATCGTCCTTAAACCAAAACACAAAGAACCTAGACGTCATAGGAAATGACTAACTATAGGATTAGGAATTTGGTAGAAAACCATAATCTTTCCCTTAGCTTTACCTAGGAACTTGCTTAAATATGCTAATTGTGTTTTAAGTGCGATTGGGATGACGGGAAGACCCTCCAGGTACGCATTTGTATTATTGCAATTTACTTTCCTGCAATTTATTTTCCGAAGAATTTACATTATTGCAATTTACTTTATTGCAATCTGCGTTTATTTTTCTCGCATGATAAAACAATCTGTTGCATGAAAACCCACACCTTTAGGATAGACCCTAAAACCGAAACCAAAACTAAGTTAAAAGTCATTGCAAGATAAAATTCACCGCCACAACATTTCAAAATATAAAACAACTCAAAATTTAATCACAAACAGAACACAAAACTACAATTACAACTAAATTAAAACGTCCCGTTGGATGATCGAGAATACCTCGGATGATGTAACCTACGTGTTGCTAACGGGATTTCCCACGGTCTAAATGAAAGTGTGGAACTCATTCAGATTGAGTTTAGCAAATTCATCTCGGACTAAGTGAATCCGATAAAAATAATGATGCCGAAGGATGGAACCGTGGGATCTTAACCGGTGTCGTTATAATCAACTTTAAGATTTGTTTTAAATAAAACATAAAGAACACCTGGAAATTAAGATTTTCTCTAAACCAAAACACTTTTCTCAACTCCCGATTTATGATTTCTAAAACTAAACCTCCGCAACAACAAGGAGCTCCTGAGCATGGTGGGCAAGCACGACCATCGTCATCGCAGAAACCCGAGTCTACTTCAAAGAAACTTTCCTAGAATTAAAACAACCAAGCCATAGGACTTCGAGGTAGCTTGCACTAGTGCAACATAAATCCTCAACTCTTCGTTAGGCATTTGCATTGCAAATTAAGCCCTAACCGGTCTTAGGATTCCGAGGTAGTCGTCCGATACGACAATAAACCCTCACATCTTCTGAGCTATTTGTTTGATTTTATCATACAAATATAAGCCCTAATTAATTGAAATCGGCAAGATCGAAATATCAAATAAACATTAGGACTTTCCTAAATTCAAGACAAACAATAGGATAGTCGGGAAATTATCGAAGTTCACTTCGAATCGTTGATTTCTCCTACCTCTCTTCTTTTGGATTCACAAAACAAAATGTTCCAAAATTTGATCCATTCCCTATCGAAATTCCAAAATTCAATCTTTGAAAACCTTAAACTTTGAAATTCTTGAAAGCGTAATTATTGATTATTATCGAGAGTTTTCTTAGGTGATTCCCGTCACTTAAGATGTAATTAACTATAGGGGCTTGCCCTTATAGGGAATTTTAAAGAACCTGTGTAATATAAACCCCGTTTCGATACTTTCATATTAAGCAGTGGAATTTGTCGGCTTATAAAATTGGTTCGCAAACCAAACGGATGTCACAAAACTTCTAGTTTATTTGATCGAGCCCCACCATCAAGCGTGTGTCTATCCTTAGGGATAGATATACGGTTTGTGGTGCGGCGCTCGTTTATATAAACTATTTGGGGATGCGAGATCGGTTTAATCTCATATCTTAAAACTTTCAAATTTAAAAATTATTTTCAAAATCAAATACTACTTTCTAAATTATATATATTTAAATTAAATTTAAAATTTAAATTCGCCGACAACTTCTGTTAGGCGACCCCCCTTTTAAAATACAATACAACCTAAAAATAATGCCGACAGTACCTTTGGAGGAAGGCTTCCTGAAGAAGCTGAAGTGACAAAAATGTATGTCTATGTCATTTAAGAGTATCCAGGTGTTCTGCATGTGTGCATGTTGATGCAGGTTCTAGAATCAAGCTTGACTCGAAATATGTCAACTGCACCTTCATTGTATATGGCTCAGATGAGTTTGGGTATAAATTATGGGATTACTGAAACACTGAAATTGTCTCAGACAACTTTGTTGAAAATATCCTACAGAGGTTTAACATGAGTGAGGCGAAACCGATTAGAACTCCCTTTGGTAGTCACTTTAAACTATTTAAGGTGTCATCTCATCTCTAAAATAGAGCAAGCACAAATGGAGAGAACTCCGTAGGCTTCGATAGTTGGAAGTTTGATGTATGCAGTGATTTGTAATAGGACATGTTATGCATATGCAGTGAGAGTGGTTATTAGGTACACAAGCAATCAAGCAGACATCATTGGGAGGCAGTAAAGTGAATTCTCAGGCATTTGAGCGAAACAATCAACATGCACTTTTCTATGTAGAGTTCAGGAATCGGTCCGCAAAGATTCTTATATTCATGTCTAACAATATATGTGGACAGTAGGATAAGTATAACAGGATATATTTTCACATTGGTGAACACAACGATGAGTTGGGTTTTCATTTTGCAGAAGATTGTTGCACTTTCTACTATGAAACCCGAATATATTGCTATTACCGATGTTAATAAGGAGATAATCTGACTAAATAGTTTCACAGTATAATTGGGCAAGGAGTTGAGCATTGGAAAACTCTACAGTAATAGTATGAGTGCGATTCATCTTGCTAAAAACACTATTTTTCATGCAAGGACAAACACATCCAGCTCATGTATCATTTAATTCACTCGCTTATTAAAGATGGATAGTTGTTGTTGGAGAAGATTCAAACAAATCAGAATCATGTGAATATGTTGACGACGGTGGTAACACTAAGAAATTGAAACAGTACCTGACTTCACTTGGGTTTCATGAAGGTTGAGACAGGGGGTGAGCCACACCGCAGTACGTGACCACAATACGTGATTATGAAGGTGATTCAGATGGAAGTACATGTATAAAGGATTGATGTATGTTGCTATCATTCAAAGTGGGAGATTATTGTGTATGTGGAGCGAAAGCACCCCAAGATTCTGATTTCTAAGCGCCGGATTTGGACTCCTAAGCACCCATTTTTAGGCGCTGACAAAGAGAGGTGCACCTTTACACCTCCTTTGGACGCTCAAGCGCCCATATTTTTGGTGTAGATAGAGGAACAACGCTTTTGAGTCGGCCTTAGGCACTTAAGTGCTCGGTTTGTTGGGCGCGATCCCTAGAGCTCAGAGCTTAGGCGCTAAATCTGGGCTCCTAAGGCCCCGATGCAGTTACTTTGCTTTCTGGGGGTTTAAGCCAAATTTGACGGCTTAATGATGGGCTTGTTTAGGTCTTCATTTGGTGCCTTTCAATAAGTTTCTAATGAAGGAGAGAAGAGTTAGAGAGGAGGATTTATGGGATATTGGCGTGTGTTTTCACATTGGATCAAACAAGGAAGATTGTAGAGTGTCCTGTAAATTTCTTCATGTTAATACGAAGAAGAGACTTGTGCATATAAAACAATCTGATTTTCATAGTGAATTTTGTGGTTGTGCGGCTCTGTGATTTTTTCATGTTCTTAGGTTTTTCCATGTAAATTCTCGTGTGTTTTTCTGATTTTTTTGATTTTACTTATGTGCATGAATTTTTATTGTTCCAGTTTTCTCGAATCATGCGATCCTACTCCGTTATGACATTGAAAATTATTTGGAGGATTCCCAATATACATCTATGATAAAATTGCTAATAAAGGATAAGTACTACGTAAATATGAAAGTTTAGATGTGAGATGTGTAAATACATAACAATTGTGCTATGTATGTAACTTTTCCTAATTTTTTTAATTAATGAAATAATGCTATTTTGTGGCATTCACACACACACACATAAATATATATATATATATATATATATATATATATATATATATATATGCTGCTTCACAGTGAATTATTGATTAACAGTTGCGTTGTCAGCTGTGAGTCATCTGAGATCATGGGTTTGAGTCCGCCTGTGTGCCCTGTTCGAGTCGATAGACATATGAGATTAATTAGGAGCTCGTATCATAGTCTCCAATTAATAATTTCAAATATATAATAGCCCTTATCTCTTAGCATATCTAACGCCTAAACTTTTATAGTTACATACATAATATTTTGAGATATTAAAATGAATAAGAATAGGTGTGAGATGCATAAATGCATTTGAGTTGTCGATTGTGAGCCACCTATGTAAATTTCCCTATTTTTTTTTATCTTTTTTTGGGAAAATATTACTTTTGGGAACCCTATTTTTTATTTTTTTATTTTTGGGGAAAATATTACTTTTGGGTTTTAACTTCCTAATGCATCACGATAGGAACGATGTACAGAGAAGAAAAACATCGCCAATTCGCAGGAAGTATTATCTGCGGGGGGGCGAGAGAGGGAGGTTCTCCTTCATTTCCATCAGATCTTACTGTCGAGAACCCTGATCGAGAACAGGGATTTTCCAATCTCTTGAGCCATGATTTCCTCAAGCAAGCTAAAATCTGTCGATTTCTATAGGTCAGCCCTCGCAGCCCTACACAGACGATTGCCGGGATTGTCTGATTTCAATCCCTCTTTTCAACACTCATCGTTGATGGGCGATTGTATGATTTTTTTCGTCGGCATTCGACCTAGACCTTTCTGCATTCTACTTGCGAAATAATTCATGATCGTGTAAAAGTTATTGCGTCTAATGCTGGATATTTCTGATTCGCAGGAAAATTCCAAGGGATTTAACGGAGGCTTCGCTTTCCGGAGCTGGATTGTCCATAATAGCGGCGCTGTCTATGATGTTTTTGTTTGGAATGGTGCATGCTCTTTTACTTCTGTCTCATGTTATCATCTGAATGCTTCAATGTTTTATGCTTGCATTGTGCTTATAGTAGCATAAACATTATCTTCAGTGCTTACACATTATTACGCCAGAAAAAGCTGGGATCAGTTAATTGAAAGTCTATGTATTGTTTTGATGCTTTTTTTATAAGTTTTTGCTGATAAATTTTGTGGCATTTCAGGAATTGAATGATTATATGACAGTAAACACATCTACAGCCGTGGTTGTTGATAGAAGTCCTGACGGTGAGTTCCTGAGGATTGACTTCAACATAAGGTAGAAATTCTTTTGCCTTTTTATCTTTGTAGTTATTGAACTTGAGATGTTTTTCTTTTTTGTTTAATTGTCTCATTTTTCCAAGTTTTTTCATTATGCTTTTTTGGGCAATTTAGAAGGCAAATGACACAGTTTGTAATTATATTTAGTTAATTTCAGTATTCTGGCCCAGAAGCAGATAATACATGAAACGGCTTTTCCGATAAAGCATCCCGTGTGATGCTTATTGGGGCCCTTTTTCATTCTATCTGCTTATTTTAAAGCTGACGGGTTACCTATTTCCTAAATACCCCATAAAATCAAAGAATTCACATTACTTTATTCATTTGGAAGGTCTGGCTGCAATTTGGTATCAACGGTCAAAATTGAAAGGCCAACTTTCAACATGGTCAAGTTTTTTTGCGGTCACACAGCAGAAAATGTTTTGGAGCTTCTCAACATGATAATTTACATGGAAATTCTTAAAAGAATTCTCAAACTTGTTGGAGTTTAAATTATTAAGCTGTTTTGAGGAATTAACATGCTCTGTGCCTGGTCTTTCAGAATTCTCTTGCCAAGTTATGACTTTGGTTTGAAACCATATTCACACTAGGATTATTAATCACTAAATCGCTGACATTGTTTGATGCTATAGACTTAAGTTACAAGATTTGCGCAAACATATAGCACGTTCTTGGATAAGAAATACCATCACACAATCCAATGGGGTAGATAAATCTCCATCAATAGCATTATAAGTGATGGGGGGTGGGTTCCCTTTCTTCTATTAGCGCAGCTGCAAAATAGAAGAAACGAGGAAACAGGGAATTGAGAAGCAAAACTATTTTTTCATAATCATTAGCAAGCTCATAATCATTAGCAAGCAAAAGTGCCTGCCTAAATGGTTACAACAAATATAAAGGTGGTGTGCCTCCACTAGCACCACAGTCGAATATGCGTATAACAAGAAATAGGCTCAACGCAAATAGTATTCTATATTCAGTATTAATTAGTAATAAAAATACTATTAAGGAAACAAAGGATATAGTAACTGATGCTTATAAGAGGATTCAATGCATAAAATTCTCCTTTGTTTCAGCAGAACTCGACTCAAGTTCTATGATTTGCACACAACCATTGTCCGGTGGGTGACACCTGTATAAATAAGCTACATTGAAGGTGCAAAAGATATTTAAATCAGAGGAAGTGTCTCCACATACACATTATCATTAATCTTTGTTTCAATAGGAAAATTTTTGTTGTTTTAGCTTGGAGTATGTGCCTATATCCTTACGGAGTCGAATCATCACCAAATCCCCAACATTAAAACCTTTATTCTGTGATGTTCGTCCACTTGTTGCTTGTACTTATCATTTTTCTCGATAATTTTATGTTTCATGTTGTGTAACATCCTTTCAAAGTCACTTATCATTTTGCCTCCTGAGGACTCTTCGGTTTGGGAATTACAGTGACATCAACTGTATAATTTGGCTCTTTAGTTTACACAATACTAAGGGGCGTCTTTTCCGTAGTTCTATTTGTTGTAGCATTAAAAGCAAATTCTGCTTGACTCAAGACATCATCCCATTGCTTTGGATGCTCACTTGCAAGGCATTGAATCATATTACCCAACGAGTGGTTTACCACTTAAGTTCAGCTTGTAATTTTTTCCATAATCCACGTCATAAACAACTAATAAATTTGACATCTCGATCTGAAGTGAGGCTCCTTGGAATGCCATGTTGACAGAAGATTTCCTTAAAGAAAAGTTTTTGCAATGTTGATTGCATCAAATGTATTATTGCATACAATAAAATGGGCCATTTTCGAGAATCTGTCAACCACCACACAACATAATTAAGACCACATTTAGTTTTCGGAAGACCTAAAATAAAGTTTAAACTAAGATCTTATCAAGTTGAATCTAGAACTGTTAATGGAGTATATAGGCCCGTTTTCTGAGCGACACCCTTAAAGGTATGACAAACTTGACACTTCTCAACAAAGCTACAAACAACTCGCTGAAGTCGAGGCCAAATGAATCTAGCTTGAAGGAGAGCTAGCGTTTTGTCTCTTCCCACATGAGTGGCCAACCCACCACCATCAATTCCTTGAATGAGCTAATGAGGAAGGGATGTATTTGTAATACAAAGTTGATTGCCTTTGAAGAGGAACCCTCGTTGAATAGAATAATCACCTGTTGCTCTGTGGTCAATTCATTTTATCCGTGGACTTGAAAAATCCTGATCATTTGCATATTGTTCGCAGAGTGATTCCATACCTGTAATTAATGATTGCACAACAATTAGAAGACTTGCTCTTCGGCTTAGAGCGTTCAAACCGATTGCTATGGCTGGATTTGTGCATCAATAAAAAACTAAACTTTTGGAGAGATACAATCCTTCTTATACACATCCGATTTAAATTCTTTTGAGTTTACAAAAATTATATTGATTGATGGTCGCTAAATAATATAAACTCTTATGAAATCAAATAATGTTCCCATTGTTTGAGAGATCGAACCACAACATACAATTCTCCCTCGTACGTAGACTATTTTCCGCGAACCACTTAGTTTGTCACTGAAAAATTCAATAGTTCTATTTTTTTGGGATATAATTTCTCCAATTCCTATAATAGAGGCATCTGTTTCTACTTGGAAAGGTCTATTAAAGTCTGGGATTGTTAGAACTGACGCATTACTTAGGTGTTTTTTAATAGAAGCAAAATTGGGTTGTTGTTCTTCACCCTAGACAAACAATTTTTGCTTTAAACAGTTTGTAATCAGAGGCACAATGATACTGAAATTCCGAATGAATCAACGATAGAAATTAGCGAGTCCATGAAAGCTTCTTACTTTAGTAAAATTTGTTGGGTTTGGGCATGAAATTGATAGCTTCCACTTTTACAAAAAAAGCCAAAAACTGCACCTCTTCCATTGCAAACTCACACTTGGGAAGATTCAGAAAAAGCTTGTGATTACGAAGAGTCATTAAAATCAATTTTAGGTAGTGTAAATGAGCATCCAGAAAAGGGCTATACACAAGTATATCATCAAAATATACCACAAAAATATCCAAGGAAGGGTTTGAGTTCCTCATGCATTAGTCACATGAATGTGCTTGGTGCCTTTCATATAGGAACGCCGTTTTCCATTCACCTTCATGGATTTTAATTTGATGATAGCCGTTGCGAAGATCTAGTTTTGAATTTACCCAATATGTTGAGAAATTCGCCGAGAAACATAATTTAACAGTAATTTTATTAATTACTCTATTGTCAATACACATTTTCCACGAGCTATTTTTCTTTGGAATGATGAGAGCCGAGATGACACATGGACTAAGACTAAGCCGAATGAATTGTTTCCGCAGCAAGTCTTCGACAATCTTTTCTAAGATTTGATGTTCCTTTGGGGTCATCCTATGGTGTGGTTGATTAGGTACTGTAGATCCTGGAGTAAATTCGATTTGATATTGAATGGAGCGTAGAGGCGGCAATACATTTGTGAGTTGACATAATAATTTTTCCACTTCTTTAGGTATTCCCTAACTGCGGCTGTTTGATTTAGCCAACAAGACAATAAACATTCGATTCTCACCTTTATAAGCTGTTATTGATTGAGAGCAAGTTACACTAGTATAAGCTGAACTTCTTTTGGTGCTTGCCTTTTCCATAGGCTGTGCAGATAGTAGTCTAATTTACTTTCTTTTCCAGTTCATGGAATACACATTTGCTCGACAATCATACCAAGCTCCCACATCAAATTGCCACGGCTTTCCCAAAATGAGATGACATACATCCATTTTTTAAACATCACATATAACTTCACAAACAAAATTCTTTACAATGGAAAAAGTTGCCTTGCAAATGTCCGTCATCAGATCCTCAACCCCCTTTTTGATCCAACTTATCTTTTGAGGGTGTGGATGCTTGGATGTTTTTAGATGGGGTGCTTTGACTACCTTTGCCTCAATGATATTCTCCACGCATCCGCTATCTACCAGTAAGTCACATACCTTCCCATTAATGGTACGAGTGTGGAATATATCATTGCTTTGGGAGTTCACGGGTTGTTTGGGTGGTAATAAAACTTTCTCTAGAACGCAAGAAAGATATTCCTCATCATCTCCCGACACATCTTCACATTCCTCATTGGAAATGAAAATTCACGAGTGGATTCTTCATAATTTTTCCTTCAACTAATTGTAATTGTCTCCTATTAGGACATTCATTAGAACGGTGTTTGGGTTGAAAACATCAAATACACTTAAATGGTCCAGGTTTATTATATATATATTGTCATGATTGTGGGTTTGTTTGATAGCAGCTTTCAGATCATTAGATCTTGTGAGGTTGTTAGTGTTTTGGGACTGAAGGGGGCTCGACTTTGCTATGTTAGACTTGCTCCTTGTTGTTTCATTCGGTTGTTCACTAAATTCCTTCTCAGTGCTGAAGATTTATTTGAACTATTGAGCTATAGTTCGGTTTTATAGGCTAAATTAATAGATTGAGATAATGACCACACCAAATTCATTTCTAGTTTGTCCTGTATGACGACTTTGAGCCATCCCACGTATCGAACAACCATTTGCTGTTTCAATTCATTTAAATTGTTTCAAGCATTTAATTTATAAAATCCCTTTATGTAATTGTTAACTGTTCTGTTTCCTTGGAAACGACGGTGATATTGGAAATATAAAATTTATTCGTAATGAGATGAAAGAAAGTGGGTGCGGAGAAGCTGTTTCATCCTCATCCAGTTCTTCACATTTTCTTTACCTTCACGTCTCCTAGATTGCATAAATCGTTGCCACCAAGCTCCAATACCTTGAGTTTGCAAGCCACATGACTGGCCTGTTTTTTTGAATGGATATCCATATAGTCGAAGAATATCTCGACTGATTATTCTTTGTCGAGATAAATTTCACTGTGAAGATGACCATTGAAAAAAGGTAAGTCGATTTTTACCTTGAAGTCACCGAAGCCACGATCTGGAAATGTTCGAAGATGGCGAGCATTCTCCATCATGATAGGTTCCTACCTTGATTCCGAATCTGAGAGGTAGCTCCACCGACGAGGGTTTCGATCCTCGTTAGATTCAGAAACTTCGGAGAGCACCGATAAATCGACCCGTCTGGGATGACTCAAGGCCTGATTAACCGTAATTGATTCATCCATCACAGGTATGGTTGCCCGAAACGACCGGTGTGGTAGCCTGTGGGATGAATCCGCTGTTCTTGAGATTTCAAACCTCTCGCCTGACCTCACCAACAAATTATTGAAACTTCATGGTAAGCTGGTCTATCCGTTTGGTGAGGGCAACTTGCTTTTCATGTAGACTTTCCCAGCGCCGATCGTCTTCGCTCGCTGGTCGTTCCCCGCCACATGCTATAATGCAGACTCTGATACCAATTGGAGCAGCTGTAAAATAAAAGAGACGACGAAACAAGGAATAGAGGAGCAAAGCTATTCTTCCACAATCATTAGCAAGCAAAAGTGTCTGCAAACGGTTACATCAAATATAAAGGTGGTGTGCCTCCACTAACAACACAACCAAATATACATATAATAAGAAATAGGCTAAACACAAATAGAGGTCTAATATTCAATGTTAATTAATAATAAAAATACTATTAAGGAAATAAAAGATATAGTAACTGCTGCTTATAATAGGATTAATTGCATCAAATATTCTACTGAAATGTCAAAGAGGCCTATATTTAAACTTTGATGACAAATATGTTCATCATTTTAAATGCTAGAGTAAGGGTGCGTTTGGGGCAGCTTATCTGCTGTGGCGGCGTTTTCAAAACGCCGCTACCTTATTTGAAAAATGCGTTCCGACAGCTTTCGCAAAAACGTGATTTCATTTTTACAATAGACGCGGACCGCGGGTTGTACCACGCGGTACACTTTTCATTCGAGCCATTTACACCGTTGCCCTCTTCGCCCTAACTCCCTCTTCGCTACTTCTCGCCTGTTTCTCTCGGTACTGTTCCTTCCAGACGGCCTCACCGGCTTGCCGGAGCAACTTGGGTGGCCTGCTCATTGACGGGTAACCGTGTGTCTCTTGGCTTCACTGGTGTTAAGGCGGGTGGATGTGCTTGTTGATGAAATTACGGTTAATCTGAGCTCTCCGAACCCCAATTTATTTACCCATATTTTCTCAACGGGATGCTTTTTGCTTGCTTATGAGGTTGTTTTGCTGAAGGTTTTGAGCAGCTTTAGAGGAAGATGAATTTCTCTCATCTAGCTGGAAAGGCTGTGGCGGGTACAGAGGCCACCCTAATTGCCATCTTTCTCCTCATTCCGTTCTGCCCAAATTCCGCATTTTATTTTCTTCCTTTTTAATGTTATCTAGGGCTTTCATCTAATGTGTTGAACAACCTTAAGATGCAGAGCTGGGATTCGCAGAGAGGACGAACTGGAGTTTTTGATTCAGAAAGTTTGCAGAGAGGAGAAGAGGAAGAGTTGGGATTTGCAGAGGTTTTTGAGCTCTTGAGGTGATGATGAAGATGACGATGGGAAGGAGAAGGAAGATGCTGAGTTGGAGTTTGAGCTCTTGCTTATTTTAGTATTATGTTTTTCTTCTCTTCGTTGCCATCAAACTTGATTGCCAATTCACATTTCTTATTCAAGTAGCCACTTTTGCTACGATTCTTTATAGGGGTTATATGTTTTTGTTTTTTTGGGAGGGAGGGGGCAGAAATGTCATTTATCCATAAATAGTTATAAATCAGCTGTTTTCCAAACACACAAACCAAACCGTCAGCCAAGTTATGAGGATCAGCCGCTGATCAGCAGCTTATCAGGATAAGCTGGATAAGCTGCAGCTGCCCCAGACAGACCCTAAATGCTATTGGTTGTTGGGAGCAAATAACAGGGAACCTGATTTGAAAGTAGAGGCAATGGAAAAGAACCTTCACAGGAGGAGTCTGTCTCAAATAAGTCTTAATGCTTTAACTAGTCGATTAAGTTTTCCACATCCAAGCTTAAATGCGATAACATTCATGTGTTAGTTGATGATGTCAATACTCATAGCTTTCATTTTGAAGAAGTTGCCAATCGGTTGTCCCTAACCATTTCATCTGCAATGCCCATTTCTAGTCTTCATAGGAAACATCAATTATTTTGTTTGTGTAAAAAATGTTTCAACATTTCAATAGTTTTGCAACGTCTTCAATTTGAGCTTGATTTGTTTGTTTTAAATCTTATGGGAGTCGTTGTTGTTCTGGGAATGCAATATTTAAAAACATTAGGGCAAATAGTACATGACTGCAAACTATTGAGTATGCAATTTTCTTGGGAAAATGATGCCAACACAGCCACATTGAGAATCATAACTATCACTTGTACCTATAACTTGTAATCGATTGATAGTTTTTATTAATAAACATCTGTTGATTTTTTCTACTAAATTCAGGCTCTGGAAGAGATCTAGTCAGATATAACCGTCCCACGATTTAATTTTCATGCTGGAGCCAATGTGATTTATACTACTGTTCTCTATCTATTCATTCTTATTTAAATTTATAGCAGTTTTTGAAGTTCCAACCAACTCAGTTACCGCCATATTGAGTTGTTGATCATTGCATTCTTTTAATTGTGGGAGCTTATCATTATGTGACCTTATCAAACCTAAATGCTATTACCACCAAGATAAATTTTCAATTCTTACAATTGAGGAACTTCTAGATAAATTGCAAGTTGCTGTAGCATTTTCAAACTTGACTGGCGTTCCAGTTATCATCGAGTTCTGCTGTATATCAAAGATATTCACAAGACACCTTTGCATACCCATGAAGATTTTTTTGAGTTTGTTGTAGCGTCATTAGGATTGACAAATGCAACCTCTACCTTTCAATCTTTTGATGAATTTTGTACTTTGTACATCACAATTTTGTCATAGTATTCTTTGATGACAAATCGTTATATAATGTATAAATGGTTGTTGTGCAGCCTATTTAGACTGGTGGCTGAGACCTTTATATTTAACCACAAGGTCTTGAGTTCAAGGCCCAAGAGATGCAGGTGTGTGTGCGAGTTCAGACAAAAAAAGAAAAAAAAAAGGAAAAAAAAGTGTCAATTGTGTACAATTTCTACTTATAAATTAGCTTGAGAGTCTTATTGTCCCTATTGTATCTCTCATGTGATTAGTTTGTTGGTTCACAAAATAGAATTTTCACGGAAAAGCAAGATCCATCTATACTTCACATGTCAATGAATCGTCCGGTTAACTGTACCAATTTACCACCTTTGTCCTGGAACTACTGGCCAATTCTGTCTCCTGAAATAATTTTGGCGAAATGGAAAAATTCAGATAAGCAAGGGCTGACTTGACTTTTTTAATTCACTCTGTCATTTATACCGTACTCTCAACCTTGGGGGCAATGTTGCTTTTTAAGGCGATGGGGTTGATCTGCCTCATCCTATAGTATTGAATCAAGCACTTGTTCTGGATTAGAATGTTAAAATGGTGCAAGACGAAGATGAAATGGTGAATAGGAAAACAAAGAATGAGGAAGAAACTAAACAAGAAACTTAACATGAGATGAGGTGTACAAAGAGGCATGACGTCCTCCAGAATGGGTCAAGGATTTCAAGATGAAGTTACCTATTTAGTGAGCTGTGCTGAAGTACTTGTTCGGCTGTTGTAGCCTAATTAATTCAAATTGGAATTAGTTAAAAAGTAATGTAGTTATTTGTGTCTGATCGCTATTCTTTGCTAAGACATTGCTTGACTCGGGGCTCTATTGAACCGACAGCTGGTCCAACTGGGACAACTGGACCGATTCAAGGAGGGAAGCAAGGGGGCCAACCAGCCCAATTATTTGGGTTACGTTTGCTGCCCAATTCCTCCTCATCTATTATTATAAATATGTCATTTGCTTTGTTTAGAGTTAATTTTTGCTTAACTTTCTGTCAGGACAGCCATCAATGTCCAAGTTTTCCTCTTTGAGGGCTGTATCCGAAGGGGAGAAGGTGCTCTGGCTGTAGCTCGTCACGGGTTGATGTTTATCTTCCTTTCTCTGCTTCCCCAACCTTATCCCACCCGCTAGACTTGCTATTGTCTTTGTCGGAATTGCTCTACTGGCAGTTTGGTGCCGTCTAGCCACTATCTGAACCTTCCCATCCCTCTCCATGTTCGTTGCCGAGAACCCCAACCACCCTGCCTGCTACCACACATCCCTCCAGGCTCCCTTCTTGCTGCTGCCAAACTCTTCTAGCACTCCACCCTGCTATTACAACCCCCTCCAACACCCTACCCTCGCCACCCTATCAAAGTCCTATTTCAGCTGCAGCCCCTCACCAGTCCACCTACTGCCGCTGCAACCTCTCAACCCGCTACCCACCTGCTATCCAGCCGGTGTTCACTACTTCCACCCTCATCTTAAGGCATCATTTATGTTTATGTTGATTATTTTCTTATTGTCAATAGTCTTTGTTTGTATTCCTATTGAATTTCAACAAATCATTATTGTGGTTTGGGTTAACTCGGGTGTCACAGTTGGGATGACATCCCTGATCTAGTATCTATAAAGATTGTTCATTGCAAAAAAATAAAAAATTTAGGAGTTTATATCCACTCGAATGCTATGCCTTTCAAGGATTAACAGGATGCCAATAACTGCTTCATGTACGTTACCAATTCAGGCGTTTTTGCGTGAGAATCTACCAACTAGGTGTGGGCTGGGTTTTTTGATGTGTGAATGGATTGTTAAATGACTATGCTTAAGGTATCTCAAACTCATTTTACTAGGTGTGGAAAATTATATTTTGTGCGCAAACATTGCGCGAGTTCAAATGCATGATTTATTGAAATTCTGCATTAGTTGGGATATCAATAGCTTCTGCTTGTATCTGAGAATTTGTTACATTCATTTTTCTTTTGTTTGAGCCACTTTAGCAATTTGGTTTTTTTTCTTTTGTTTGTTTGATTTTTTTTGGAAGCCCTCCTGCTGCTCGAGTGTAAGTTGTGTATTGTGCTGTTTTGTTACTCATCCATCCATTTTATCTTCTGTCTCAAATCTTTAGATGCATCATCTCGTAGAAATAATAAGAACACAATAGATGTATCAGCACCTAGATGCATCTGATCTTCATTGTATTAAATCATATTTGTCTGCACATAGAAACAATAAAAAACTGTAGCTTCACTATGCACATGGGAAATGCAAAGCGAGGTGTGGGAGTTTTTGTTTCACGTTTTTTTTATCATTTGCTTCTGTATGACTACCTTACTGGTTGCCATTTTGGATTTCATTCAAGTTCTACGGAGCTTTTAATTTGATAGTTTTACTTCCAAAATAAAAAAGAAACATATTTTGCAGTTTTCCTTCACTTTCATGCGAATTTGCATCAGTAGATGTGAGCGACATATTGGGCACAGTAAGTTTACCTGCCTCTTTTCATTTGGTTATAAATGTTGGTCCATCTTGCCTGAAACTCCTTTTTATTGTGAATGATTAAAAACCTCATTTGTTGTTTGGGAAATTGCAGAACAGGCTAAATATAACAAAAACGGTTCGGAAATTTTCAATAGATCCCAATTTAAAGTCAACTGGAGCTGAATATCATTCTGGACCAATCCCCATAGTTAGCAAGCATGG
Organism: Papilionanthe hookeriana x Papilionanthe teres; assembly: GCA_022702705.1. Classification (NCBI taxonomy): domain Eukaryota; kingdom Viridiplantae; phylum Streptophyta; class Magnoliopsida; order Asparagales; family Orchidaceae; genus Papilionanthe; species Papilionanthe hookeriana x Papilionanthe teres. Next base: position 7,974,574 of record CM040435.1, read on the forward strand.
GGATGACTTTGAGGAAGAGAGCGGTGATAGTTCAGTTTTATTAACTTCTGCGAGTTTTGACAAATATTCTCACCAGTAAGTAGGCAATTCCCACATACCTATTCTGAGCACTTGCTTTATTCTGAATTTGTTATGTCCAAGAAAATGCAGTGGTGTTTCATAAAAAGTGCATTTGGCCTGATCACGAATCAACTGTTGCCAACAGATAGTTTTTCTTTTTAATTTATCAGATTGCAATTTATCTCATAGTTTTTCTTTTTAATTTATCAGATTGCAATTTATCTCCCTCATTAATGCAAATCTCGACTCTTAGTTAACAAATAGTTGCCCATAGTTTTAGAGTGATTTTCAACTTGATCAGATGAGGCCATGGCTCATATAATAGATGTCTTGGGATATTAAAGGTTTTTTTATAAAATTTAATTTTTTTAAATGTTATTTGACTGATCTACAAGTGATCCAAGTTTCTATTTAATGTGATTGAGAAGACACGTCAAAAGCTCTCGATGCAGAGCTTGGGTATCAGAGATAGAATAGTTGGATATAAAGGTGGGATCTGAGAGGAGAGGTAAGAGTAATTGGAGGCCATTGAGTGTAAGAGTTGGAATTAGAGAGGAATTTTGAATTTCAGTTCATTCAACTATGAGTAATCCAAATAGGCAATATATCCTCTATATATAGGATCTTGTAAATACTTCGTTTGCTCGTGTGAAAAAGAGTGGCACTAATACACAACGTTTGGCAGCATGAAATCAAATACCATGACATTTGTTAATATTTTAGTTGAAGAAGTGACGCGGTGCTTTTATGGGCTAGCTAGGGAGAGCAGGGCCAGCCAAACAGCCGACTTGTCCACGGCTACAACTAACTTGTCTCCATATGGAGGCCACATGGAATTTGGCTTCGAAATAGATCTACTAGAGTTTAAGGGAGGTATGGATCCAAATAAATTTATTGATTGGCTACAATGTGTTGAATGATTCTTCGAATATAAAGATGTTCCAGAGGATAAGCCGATCAAATTAGCTGACACCAAGTTGAAAAAGGGTCTCTTTTGTGGTGTGAGAACTTATAATGATAGAGGAAAAGAGAAAACAATGATAAGATTACCAAGTTGGAGAAGATGAATAAAGTAATGCAGAAGAAATGCCTTTCACCTAATTATCGTCAGACATGTTTCGGAGGCATGATCATCTACAACAGCAAGATATTCGCTGGAGGAGTTCACAACTCAGTTTAACCAATTATAGATGAAATGCAAGCTGAATGAGTTGGAAGAGCACACTGTGGCCTGGTGCCTTGGGGGCCTGAAGCTCGCTATTAGCAATGTGGTACATCTGTGGCCTTATTGATGACTTGGGAATGTCCAGACCATGGTATTGAAAGTGGAAAGACAATAGAAATAGAATAGTTAACCACCACAAGTCCGACAACCATCCACACGCCAGCAGGAGCAACCCTCAGGAAATTGGGAAAGATGGTTCAGATAAGGATAGAGCCACCACAAGTCCGACAACCATCCACACGCCAGCAGGAGCAACCCTCAGGAAATTGGGAAAGATGGTTAAGATAAGGATAGAGCCACCCCCAGGGAGAAGAAGCATGAAAAGAGTAGCAAAGTTATGTTTTTTACCGAACAGGGTGCCATGGAGGAGGTTAGCGATGAGGAGACCGCTAAGGAGCAGGGCGAGGTGCATCATCTTTCACTTGATGTTGGTCAGATGCTCATGATTCGAAGCCTACAAATCGAGGATCCGAGGGATTCAAAGTGCCTCCGCCACAATATATTCTACATCCTTTGCACTGTGAAATGAGGATATGCAATCTCATCATCAATAGAGGGAGTATGAATGTGGTGCTTACGCAGGTGGTTGAGAAATTGAGTCTCACTCCCAACCTTATTCTCTGACATGGCTAAAGAAGGAAAACAGGGCAATCATTGACAGGAGGTGCCTCGTGGAGTTTTTGTTTGGGAGCCAGCTGCATGATTAGGTGTGGTGCAACATGATCCCTATGGATGCCTGCCACTTTTTTGTTGGAGAGACCGTGTCAATTTGACCATAGACTCAACAAGATGGATTCAGGAACACCCACTCCTTCACCAAAGGCGGGAAGCACATCATCGTACTTCGACGGAGCCTGAGATCACAAGAGCCCTTTCCAGCAGAGCAGCATCGGTGAGACCAATTTTGGTGATGATAGAAGATGATAGGACTGAGACACAAGCTCCAAACATGGGACAATCATGTCAGGGAGCATTTCAGGATATCACGGTAGATAACTTACCACCATTGCCACCATCGCTTGAGGAAGTTCATGTTACTCTCACTTCAGATCAGGTTGAGACAACCATGGATTCCTTTGGAAAGATTCAACAATATATGCGGGCACACTAACTCAGGTCAGTGCAGTAGTGTACCCCCAGAGGAGCATATCAATATGGATATATGCTCACAAGTGGAGAAAACTTCTTCAGTGTTTTGGGAGACAGTGTAGCCGACAGTGGGATTTAGGTGCTTATAGGACCACAGACAAAGAACCAGAAACTTTGATGCGTCAAGTTAAAGCTCCCTCAACCTCGGGAAACGGACTCGGGTCTTTTATGGGCTTGCTGAACCGACCGTTTTAGCTAGGGAGAATAGGGCCAGCCAACCGGCTAATCGGTCTAAGGCTAAACCTGCCCTTTCTTTCTCTGTATTTCACGCATACTTTCTCTTTTTGCCGCCAGCCTCCCCTTCTTTTTCTAGTTGCAGCCCAAAGGGAAAGGCCCTTCTTCCTGTTTTATCTTGTAGCTATTATAAGTTGGTTTTTTTGCTTGCTTAGGGTTAGCTTTTTTGATTAATTCTGATGTCATAGTTGTGCCGCCAGGCGTCCTTGCATCCTATGACAGGTAGTGTTCCGACTATAGCTTGCTTCGAAGTGGTGACCATCCCGACTTAGCCCCCATGTCACCCTCTTCCCTTGCTATCACACTCCTCCCAGTAGCCTTCCTTGCTGCCGCCCTTCTACCTAGCATCTTTCTTGCTATCACCCTCCTTCCAGTTGCTCTGTGTTGCCACCCTCCAACCCAGCCGCCTTTCCTGCTGCTGTCCTCCTTCCAGCTGCCGTCCCCTCCAGCTGAACCTCATCCCACAGCCTCCCCCTACTACAGAGCCTCCTCCTAGCCGTCCCCTGCAGCTTAAAAGTGTTGCATGATAAATTAGATATGAATGAAATATCGAAATGATATAATGTAAATGAAACAAATCTGATTATGACCCTAGACAATTCTAACATGACAATTATAAGGTTTGGAATCATGCTACTACATTCTTTGGGTGGTATAATATTAAGAAATATTCTAATTAGATCTTCGACTTGAGAAAATTTATTTGAAATATTTCTCTCTAATTTCCAAAGAGTTGCTAAAGCAAAATAAATGGAATATGCTCAATGGTCTTAGCCAGTATTCACGCACTACAAAACTCATATTGGTTGATGTAAAATATAGACTTAAAGAACAATTTTGGCTATTTAATGATTATAAGAATGACTGCATGATTACTTTAAGAAATTTAAACGAGATGATGATGATGTGCTCAGATATGTATATGGTTTAGATGGTCGGCAACCAAATAGTGTTTGCCTAGAAATTATTTGTTTATAACAGTGTTTCAATAGGAAATAAACATGAAATTTAAACAGCGATTCTCCAAAAATATTAGATGAACCACGCTTAAGGGATTAGAAAATGCTTTTAAGTATCCTCATATTATAACTATTGCATCTATGATTAAATTTCATATCAACACCTACAAGGCACACTGACATACGTATTAAATATTACAAAAATTGATGATATTGAAGAAATTTTAGTTTATGGTTGTACTTTTAAGTGGTGTGTTGAAAACATGAAAGGTTTACTGTTAAAATATAAGCATGTGCCAGAGGCTATATCAGGAGTTGTTCATGAACTTGATTCTAAAATTAAGAGTTAAAATTGAATCTTAAATTGAATACAATATTATATCTTAACATAATCCTCTTATTAAATTTAATTATAAAATTGAATTTGAGTATGAAATTATTTATAGACATCACTTATAATTCGAATCTATTCTTGAACTTGAAATTGAACTCATAATGCGTGTTGTACCTGATTAATTAATTAAGCATCTAATAATATAACTTCTAATGACATATCAATTGAAATTGTCTCTAAGCAATGAATCAAATTGACATTGATTTTGTTTTGGTTCTTGATATCTTGATTAATAAATGTATAAAATAGCTCTTAAGAAGAAAGTGAAATTTAAGTAACATTTTAAATGATTTATTAATTATAATTGCCTTGAAGAAAGTTCAAAATTTAAATTGCTATCTATTTGGTCAAATTTAGATGTATTTATTTCATTGCAATTTGTCTTCAAGAAATTTGAGTTAGTTATCTTTAAGGTGGTTGTTTGTTCATAAGGTATCATGTTAGATTGGGGCAGCTGCAGTTTCTTAGGTTTTCAGCTGCAACTTAGCTCTCCCAGGAAGCTACTGCGGGGAAGCTATTCTTGGGGCAACTGATTGGTTGTTTGTTGCAGCTGTGTGACAGATGTTTCTGGACAAATGACCATTCTGCCCCTGTTACTAATGCTGTTTGTAACATAAATGTTCTAACCATATATTAGATACATAAAAAATTTTGGTAAAAGAAATACTAATTACAGAATGGCTCATTGGAATGACTGCATCAATTTCCTTCTTTCATCCAATCAAGAAAAATTAATAAGAAGCTCATTGTAATAGTTATCATTCAGCTCTTATAATATACTAAAAAATGCATTAAGCAAAAGATAAACAGATAATCAACTTTATAACCACTGAAATAACTTTCAAGTGGGATTCCAAATGAAGCACATGCAGAATATCTGAGTTTTGACCAAAATTTTTTATGAAAGCAAATCAGGGAACAACAGCAAGGATAGCGGCACTTAAGTTTCCTATCCTATAAGGGAGCTTAAACCCGATTTTCTAGGTTTTTTTCTTCCTTCAGGAAGTTTGTCAGTTTTCTGCATTAAACTTCTCCTTGAACCACGGAATTTCTTCTAATTGGAGTGACAATCTCTGAAGTTGTTCCTTGATCTTCAGCTTTCAATTTATTTGCACTACCTTCAGATTTTTTGAACAGGGAGTGACTACTTGAGTATGGAAGAGCATTAGGATCCTTTGCAACCATCACCAGCTCAGATTGTCGCAAAGGAAAAAACTAGGCAGTAGGCAGCACGCAGGGGATGTTGCGAAGTTAACTAGGGCACGCCACATATTGTCACGCATGAAAAAGAGCTCGGGGCGGAAGACGCGAAGGACACCAAAGTAAAAACATCGCGAAGTAACCCGCGGCCCGCGTTGTCGGCGTTGTTTTGTGCGTGAAGTGCCCGTAAGAAGCTGTCGGTCGCCGGAATCGAAATCCCGTCGCCCGCTTCAGAAGGATCCTTCAAGAAAAGGAAGGGAATCAAACTGACCCCATATTTTTCATAATTTAAATGAAAGAGCGCTACACTCTCAAGTCATGCATTTATCCCGAAAGACAAACACAAAACTCGAGCGTGAGGCTCGATCAAATAAACTAAGAAATATATGACGTCCGTTTGGTTCGCGAAACCATTTTATTCGTCGACAAGCTTCACCTATTTAATATGAAGAATTAAATAGGGTTTATTTTAAGTTAGGTTCGGAAATGCTTCCTATAAAGGTGAGCCCTATAGTTAATTACATCTTAAATGACCGAAATCATTTAAGAAAACTCTCGATAAAAATCGGAAATATTATCTTCGAAGATCAAAAGAAAGGACTTTCAACGTAATCGGACAAAGAGGTGTGAAAGGGACTAGCTCAAATCCGGAACATTTTATCGTAGAATCCAAAGGAGGAAGAACCAGGGGATGTCGAAGATCCAGGAGGCGAACCTCGGTGACTTCCCAAGCTATACTATGATTTGACTTCGATTTAGAGGAGATATTATTTAAAGGTTTCATCCTGCCAATTTTATTTAATTAAGGCTTACATTTGTGTGAAATGATCACACGAACAGTCTAGAAGATGTGAGGATTTAGGTCGCAACGAACGACAACCTCGAAATCCTAAAGCGAGTTGGGGCTTATATTGTACAACAGAGCTATACAAAGGCCCAACAAGAGGTTGAAGATTTATGTCGCACTAAGCGAACAACCTCGAAATCCTATTGATTGTTATTTAACTAAGGAATGGTTTAGCTGACGTAGACATGTTTTGTTGTTGAAGATGGCCGTGTTGCCCACCGCTAGATCCAAGCTCCTTGCCGCGAAGAGGTCGAGTTTTCTAAGGTGGCAAGTCAAAATGTTCAATCAGGTGGCCCTATGGTCGAGTTCACCTAAACATCATATGCAAGTATGTTTAAAGGTTAGATACAGATGTATAGCGAGGTATGTAGCACGGGAAAACAATAAAGCATGACGAGTAGAGTATAAGTACAACGTGCTTAAGCAGAAAGCATGCAGGAGTAGGTATGCAAAAAGTAACGACTAAACAAGATATAACGTAGTAGTAGCAGTACACAAAAGATATCACGCGTAAATGTAAACAAACCTGTATACCTGGAAGATCCGTAGTCTTCTTATGTGTAGCCGGCAAGAGTGTGTCACGTAAAAGCCAAACAAAAGATGAAAAAGGTCATCGAAAAGCTCGAGAAAAATAAAATGTCTGACTCACAACAGAAAGCCCGAGAAAAGAAATAGTAAAAAGTCATCAAAACTCCGGGAAAATCTTAAAAAGAGACCACGAGTGCTCTATCAAAAATCAAACGAAAACCCGAAGAAAACCGCAAGCACTCGTGTCGGGGCTAGCTCAGAACTGTGTAGTACTACTCGAAGGGTCGTCGAAGGCTATTCGGTCACCCGAGTGTATAGAGCCCGCCACTCAACTAGAAGGGTGTTCAACTAAACCTGACTCAGGAGAGTGTTCCTCAACCCAAAACTGATAATCAACAAGTGGACAACCAGGTTTTATAATATAGTTTTTTGAAATTTATATTTTTAGCATGCATATGAGTTTCAAGCATACAAAAGAGAGTTTTATCAATTTCCGATTGTAGTGGAAAGATATATATATTTTTTTGTTTCGAAATGTAATATCATATTTTTATCAGATTTTGAAAATCATGATTGTCCACGAGTCAATCAATTCGTCGGGTGAAGGATCGCTAACAATCCTAAGAATGCACGGTGCCCTCTCGCTCAGAAGCGGTGAATGATACCGTCATCCTACGGTTCACTGTGGCCCCGGAGCGAGTCCCGATGTCGTAGGATGGGATATCATTCTACTCTATCACTGGCGTGCCTTTTGCATCATCGCCGTCATTGCCCCAAAACAAAACAAAATAAAACCGACTCCGAGTGAAGTGGGGAACACGTGTAAATCAATAAGGAGGGGGAGAAGAGGAGATTAACCTGCCTCCAGACCCGGAAAGACTAAAACGGGAGGAAGGTTAATCCACTCGCTTCTAAAACATGTAACAACAAAACGCTGAAAGCATGGCCTGAGGTCCTTGAATCAGTCTTAGGGACGTCATTTTCTCACTCGGGCACAGTTGGATCGGCCCTGAAATGGGCATCCTTTTGCATTCAGATAAGACTAAACCAAAAGCAGTGACCTTCGAGAATCGTTTAAAACTTCGCAAATCAAACGAGAAGGAAAAGTGACTCGGAGAAAACCGACTAAAGCCCCAGACTCGTACTAAAATTCAGCCTTCCGATCCTCAATTAATTCCTTATCATTTGAAATACAATTCTTCCCACGTAGGACCACTCTCAGACTCCGGATCAAACTCACAACAGCAGTAGGAGAATCACCAAGATACAAATGCATAAGAAAGTGAATCTACAGGCTCCCATATCATTTCAAGCTAACTCCAAACTCATCAAGCAAAGCAAGCAAAGAACTCACCAAATATTCAGGCTCAAATAAGGACCTTACCAAACACCACCATTTCCACCATCAAGCCAAGCCACCAAGTGAAATGAGTTTAAGTTAAGTGTGTAAGTAATGTCACAATTCTCATGTGCTTAAAGTTAAGCCAAGCCCAAATCGATCCACTCATCAAATAAAAAGGAGGAGGCCTTGATGGGGTTCGGCCAAGTCATCACAGGGCCCCAAACCCGAGCCCAAAGGAGGCCACACATCAAATTCAAAGCTTAGCTTCAACATACCTCACCAAACTCCAACAACAAAGCCTTACACGAGTCACTACAATCCAACTCCAAAGCTCAATTAAACATCCCTCATAGAAGCAGCTATCAACTCGTGGAAAAGCCAAACCCGGGCCACCATAACTAGGAGAAACAGCCCATAGCTCAGTCCAAAACGAATTTAACATAAAAGGAAACAAGGTCCAGCGCATGCAAACCAGACCCGAGCCACTATAGGGTGGAAAACGAGCCTAGGTAACAGCCACAACCATCCATATATAAAACCGAAACCAGAAGTGCCAATAGGATCAAAACCAAACTAGCACAAAGGCTAAAACCGAGCCAGAGCAAAGGCCAAGCAAGCCCAACACAAGCTTAGGATTTAATCCCAGTGCAAAATTAAGACAAAGGCTCGTCACAAAATAAAGTTCAGCTAGCATACAACTCAAAATAAGGAAAGAACACCAAAGGAACCGAAAACCAAGCCTCAACAGAGGTTAAAAACAGATCCAGCTCCAAAGCCACATCAATTTTGATGCAAAGCCAGAGCAAAGGTATACTAAAGAAAAGAAGATAACAATCAAACCGGATCCATATGGAACTAGAACCCGAGCCGCAGCAAAGCCAAAACAAGCCCGACCTCAATTCCAACATAAACCCAAAGAGTTCAAACCATAGGAAAAGCCAAAACCGAGCCAAGTATGGGGTCAAAACAAACCCAGCACAAAGCTAGAACAAAAGCTCCTCATAAAAAACGAAACCCAACCAACATATAGCCCAAAACCAAGCTAAATATAAAGCTAAAAGAACGAATTTCTGAAAGCAGTAGAATAAGGACAACAATACGTTTATCCAGATTAGGCTCACGGTATGAGCTGAAACAAACCAAGCAAGCCTCTAAATGAGGTCAAGATGAGCCATAACAAGGCTACAAATATACTAAGCATAGAGCTAAAACCAACTTCTCCATATATTCAACATTTTGATGTGTAAAGCCGCAATAAAGGAGAGATAAGAAAAGTAGAGAATAAGCTTCACATGCATATACCAAGCCAAATGACACTTCCCATTCTCCACATCAAGCCACCATATGTAAGAAACTTCCAAATCCTATCTAACATGCTTGCCGAGAGGACTAACCCAACTCCAAAGTCCCCTCTTTAACATTTAAACTTGCTTTGAACATAAGAGAAGTAGGTTAAAGTAAACCATGCTTTGCTTCCACTATCACATAGAGAATCAAGCCCCTACCTTAAAACATGCTCAATCTATTTCTTAGCCATGCTCCAAATTATAAAGAAAACATTTCCAAGCACTTGCACAAGTATCATATAAGCATGCTTATTAGAAGAAGAAGACTAGAAACCATCCATCTCAACATTTAGAATAAAACTTCCATGATTCATAGCTCTCGACCAAGCAACGAAACATGAAAGAAACCAAATAACGAGCGGGAGCCACGGGCTACTAGAGCCAAACCGAGAAGGAGAAGGGGGAGGGGAGAATACCAGAGAGTGTAGAACACACAAGAAGAGCAGGAAATCAAACTCCAAGCCTGGCAGCACCTCCTCCTCACAATGGTTTTCGGGCTAACCCTAGGCCATCCCAAAATGGGGTTTAAATAGGGGGAAAAAAGGGAAGAGGAGTGCCGCGACCTATCTAAGGAGTCGAGAGAAGCCGGCCAGACACGGGAGAATGGGGAGGACTATCGCACAGAGCAACAGGGACGGGACGCTCGCGTGCTTAGAGCACGCCAGGATCTCTCGCAGATGGGATAAGGGATGGGGGAAAACACGCGCGGCTCGAGGAACCAACGGCTACAACAGGGAGAAGGCACCGAGCGCGGGAGAGGAGTCGCAGAGAACTCCCACAGGACCCGAGCACGGGAGACGGGCGAACCGAGCGGGTCGAGTGAGGGAGAGTAGAGTTTAGGGCTTATATTTTAATTAAAATAGGTTTAAAATTAATTTATTTGAAAATGCGTCCCGAATCCTAACTCTCGCACCCGATGGGCTATCGTCGCAAACTTAACGTCGATTTTAAATGAAATCGAGGTTCCGGACGCATCGGCGCAGTCCGTTTCGCCGTCCGAGGTCGTCTGGGCAACCTTGTCGACAATCGCGTCAAAATTGCGTCGAAATATGGTATCGTCGCAAAATTTTAACTCGAGCTCGATCGATCAGAATGGTGCATGTGTGTAAGACGTGCACGAGCTGTCCTAATGTCCAGAGGTCTTATAGGGACTCGATTTGAACTCCTGACGTCAACTTCGACCGGCTATAGACTAGCGGTACGGAATCTCGTACAGGATTTCAAAGAGTAACGAAGTGGCTTCGAGACACTCTAAAACGAGGTGGGTCCCATCACTAGGAATCTAGGATCGTCGGGGAAGCTCCTGAGGCTTGAATCCTAAATCTAGGAGGAATACTAAACCTCGACTAAAAGTGAGGTCAACACGCGTTTTCGTTAAATCGCAGAAAATTTCGTCGCAACGTCTTGCCTCTGCTGCCCCAAACGACGCGGAACTGCGTCTCCCCGCCGCGCCGTGCCTTCGCTGCTGCGCCAAACGGGCCCTTAAGTGGGTTGTCTGTTATTGCAGAAAAATATCAGTTGCAAGTTTTCTTTATCATCTATTACTTTTGGCATTAATATTTCAGCATCCTTTTTTTCATCATTTCTCATCACATCTTCTATCATCACATGATTTGATGAAGGTTGCATGGAACTTAATATTAGACATGATAATTATAAACTTTTCGAAGATGTGGGTTTGTAAACTTCTAATCCTGTGTTAAGGTAATGTTTTGTTGAAACTCTTAGAGAGGTTTCAAATGGAACATATAAAAAATTAAATGCTAAAAGAATAGATTATATAATTTCATACAATAAAATTAGAAGAATTCTTATATGTTTTAAATCCTAAAAATAGTATTATTGTATTTGTTTTTAATGCATCATATTATGATTTGTTAACATATTTTTTTTTTATTCTTCTCTTTATCTACCTCTTTATTCTGTATCCACATTCAAGACATACATAAATTTCAGATTTCACATTTATCTTATTATTCCTAGTTATTCTTAGAGATGAATTTGTTTCCATTATTGATGATGAATATCATAGATGGAATGATATGTCTATATTTAATGATTAATTATTATTTTTTTCAATAGAACAATATTATGCCTAAAGCTGCTTGACAATTATTAATCAAACAAATTATTGGTGCTATTTTTTTTTAAACTTGGAAATACATGTCAAGTCTCAAACTTTTCAGTTGCATTGAACACTAATTACATGCATTGAGATGAAAGATGAATTTTAATTGAATTAAATCTTTTTAATTTAAATTTTAGGAGTTTTACTTTTCTTATAGTCTGTATGTACATATTGTCTTTTTGATGTTATCTTTTCATGAAGTGAGGTCTTTTATGATTTCTTGAATTCATTTGTTTTACTTATATTCCCGTCTCCTTAGTTCTTGGCTTCGTCTAGCTTTATAATAGGAATTGAAGATCTATTCTCATATTTATTTGAAAAATACTAACTAAACACTTTATATCACTAAAATTTTAACAGGCTGAGATGAATACAACAACAAAGCCTTAATCCCACTAAGTGGGGTGGGTGCATGAATCATTTTTCTCCATTGCATCCTATTTAGTGTCATATTTTCATTTAATTCTAATAAATTAAGATCATTTTTTATACAATAAGCCCAAGTCTTCCCAGGTCTACCTCTTCCTTTCTTAACATAAGTCAAATCTAAAACATAACTTTTTTTGGGCAAAGGCTTTTGTGTTTTCTATAAATAATGGAAGTAGTTTTGATATATGCTGTTTTGCTTGTTGATGGAGGATTTGTAGTATTTTGTATTTAAAGTGTTCCAACTAGTTATTTTTTCAGCTGATTTGTGAATGCTTTGGGCGATTCCATTCAAGATAACGATTCTTGCGTAAAATTTGCAAGATTTATGGCGACAAGGTTTTATTATCTATTATGTTATTTTGATGGTTTGTTTTTTGATGGATAGAGTATTTGTAAATATAAACGGTTGTTTGAGGATGTCATAAACAATCCACTTATTTTTTTGAATAAATTTTTATGGATGTACTATTTTCTTCGCCTACTAGATCAAGGTGGAAATTGAAGATTTTTGGGAAGGGTTATCTACTCGTACAATCAGGAGGTTTGACTTAGTTATTTTTATTCCTTCTATGTTTTTTTCTTAAATGTTGTTATTGGTTTTCATGAGCGATTGTAATCGTTCAAGTTGGTTACAATCTTGTTATTTCCATAAGTGATTTTATTTTTTTTCTTGGATTTCTAAATGTGGTTTCTAATATAAACATTGAATTATCATTTGTTTTGAAAATCTTTTAATTTTTGGTTTAATTCACTGTCACGAATAATTATCCAAAGTAGGAGTCGTGCTTTACAAATTTGCACGTTCTGTATGATTTTGTGCATCTCAGTATAAACCTGTGCTAGCATGTCTTAGATTCAAAGATGTTTTCTGTTGGGTTTGTGGAGGCGAAGCACTTACAGGAAACCAAGCTCCAGACGCATATGTGCTGGGTTGTCCCTGTCAAGCGTCCACTTGGGTGTTGCTCTCAGAGAAGGCGTCGGCCTATGGTGCATATGCACCCATATTGTGCGTTGCTTGCTCCAGTGAAGTCGACGCCTATGCGTCCGTCTATAACACATATATGCCCAGTTAAAGTTGGCGTTGCAGTAAAGGTGATGCTTAAGCGCCAACTATTGGGCGCATATGCGCCCATTTTAGGCCCTCGCTCCAGAGACATTGGCGTGTAGGTGCAAAGTCCAGGCGAAATTTTGAGTTGCGAAATGTGTGCATCCTGTGTGAGTTGTTTGATAAGTTTCTGGTAAAGGAGAGAACTGTTGGAGAGGAGGATTTCTGTGATCTGGGTGTGCGTTTTTCGCTTTGGATCGGAGTAGGAACAGTTTGGTGCAAGATCTTGTAAGTTTTCTTCAGAAAGTATAAAAAATTTGAGTGTGTTCTCTGTAAACTTTCTGAATATCATAGTGAAATTTTTTGATGGTGTGACTTCGTGGTTTGGTCTTATTATCAGGGTTTTCTATGTTAAATTCTCATTTGTTTTTCTGGTTTGCTTTGTTGTGCTTCTGTTCATAAATTTGTTTTAGTTTTCTTGAATATTTGCGATCCTATTCTATGGTCGTGTGGTTTAGATTTTTGAGTATAACCCCCGGTGAATTTTTAAGAAGGGAATTCTGTAGTGTTTTGTTTTCTTCCAACAAAATTTGTATCAGAGAGGGGTTCGATTCGAGTGGGAGCAATGATAAAAAAAGCATGGTTCAAAGTGGATAAGTTCAATGGGATGAACTTCAATGAGAAGTTCAATGGATGAACTTCACATTCTGGAAGATTTAAGTGAATGATTTGTATATCATAAAATGTTCTACTTGTCACTACAAGGGATTACAAGGAAGCCTGAGTCTATATGCTTATGGAGGAATGGAAAATGTTGGATTAAACAATACTAGTTTTGATCAGGTCGTCCCTTTTCTATTTGTTGCTCTCAACATTGTAAATGAGAAAACCACTGTAGAACTCATGGCGGCACTGACTAATATGTATGAAAAATCTTCTGTTTTCAATAAGGATTTTTTGATGAAGAAGTTATTCAATAGAGATAATGGAAAACAATATATTAGCAGAATATTGAACAATTTCAATACTAGGACGAGCCAATTGTGATACATGGGGATCAAGTTTGATGATGAGGTTAGAGCACTGGTGATTTTATCTTTATTGCCGGACAATTGGGATGGTTTATTCATGCGATGAGTAATTCTTTAGGAAATTCAAAGTTAAATATTGATGACATCGTGAGTCTGATGATGAATGAAGAAGTTCTCACAAAAGAAGCGAATTGTGAATCTTCAGGTTCTGCGTTGGATTTTGATAACAGAGGAAGGAATCTGGGTAGAAGTACATAAAATGACAGATCCAAGTCCAAGAGCTGAGGTAAAAAAAAGCATTTCAAGGAGGACTGTAAAGCTTCAAGAAAAACTGGTGGTGGAGGACAATAAAGTAGTCTCTATAAATGTCTCCACTAGTGAAATCCAAAATCTTCTTGGTGTTATCCTAATTAGCACTGAATCTTGGATAGTTGATTCAGATGTCTCTTTTCATGCTTGCTCTAATAAGGAGATATTTTAAAACTACACTCAGAGTAATATATGAAATATTTATTTGGGAGATAACGAGGCCTGCAATATCTTAGTAATGAGTGATGTTGATATTAGATTGTCGAATGAAACAATTGGGAGCTTACTGAAGTTAGACATGTTCCAAGTTTGAAGAGAAATCTCTTCTTTGTGAGCTAGCTGACAAAGTCAGGACTTGTGACTACTTTCATAGATGATTTGTGGAAGACTAGGGGGCATTAATGGTGGCTCAGGGCAACATTGAAGGCACCCTTTATCTGATTAATGAAATGACTAATTTCGTTGATGTGGTACGGAACTAGGGTGGATGTAGGTCCGTGATAATGTAGGCTTGGCCACATTAGTGAGAAAACTATGAAGTCTACTTTTTAAAAATAAACTTTAGGATTTGAAATCAGTTGATTTGGATTTATGTGAAGATTGTATATATGACAAGCAGAAGAAAGTTTCTTTATCTAAAAACAGGTAAGTGGCGAAGTCAAAGAAAACATGAGAAAGATATTAGTTTATTTCTTATAGCAAAAATATGATAACGGGTGCGAGTATCGTGATTAGAAGTTCAGGAATTTCTGTGCTACATAGTGAGTCAGGTATGGGTTCACTGTTCTAAGGACACTGCAGCAGAATGGTGTGGCTGAGTGCATGAATAGAATAATCACGGAGCATGCTAGGAGCATGAGGCTGCATGCAGGCTTGCCAAATCAGTTTGGGCTGAAACAGTAAACACTGTAGTTTATTGACCGTGGTCCATCTATATATTTTGAGGAAGGTTTACTTGAAAAAGTTTGGAGTGACAAAAAGACAAATCTATCTCATTTAAGAGTATTTGGGTGTTCTGCATATTTGCATTTTGATGCAAGGTCTAAGAGCAAGCGTGACTTGAAATCTGTCATATGTACCTTCGTTGATATGGCTCAGATGAGTTTAAGTTCTGGGATTATCAGATTTAGAAATTGATCAGAAGCAGGGATATCACATTCAATGAAATAGAGATGTATAAGGTCAGGGTTAGAGCTTAGGACAACCCGTCAGCTACTTCTAAAGAGTCCAAGTATGTTAAGATAGAAGACACTGATAATCAGGAAGATGGAGAAGAAGTGTTCAATCAGAAGGAGCACTGGAAGTTCCTTAAACACCTACTTCCGAAAGCAGGAGATCCAATAGAGTGATACGACCCGTACACATTTATTCTTCTTCTTTACACTATTTGTTTTTAACTGATAGTGGTGAACCAGAGTGCTATGAGGAGATCACTTAGGTTGAAGACTCAGGGGAGTGGGAGCTAGCGATGGATGAAGAAATGTAATCTTTGGGGTCATATCAGTCTTGAGATGGTAGTAAGCGCTATAAGGTAAGACTTGTTGTGAAGGGTTGTCAGCAGAAGGAAGGATTAGATTACACAAGGATATTTTCCCTAGTGTTGAAGATGACAGCTGTCAGGGTTGTACTAAATCTGGTAGCAGAAGAAGATCTACATCTGAAGCAGATGGATGTAAAAACAACTTTTTTACAAAGAGATCTAGAGGAGGAGCTATATATTGTGCAACCAAAAGGTTTTAGACAAATAAGGTTTGGTGTGTAGACTGAAGAAGAGCTTCTATAGCTTGAAGCAGTCCCCAAGACAGTGGTACATGAGGTTTGACAGGTTCAGGTTAGACAACAGGTACTTGAAGTGTCAAACAGACCACTGTTGCTTCATCAAACACTTCGGTAATTATTATATGTTGCTTGTTTTGTATGTGAATGATATGTTTGTATGCTTTTGTAGTTGGAAGTTTGATGTATGCAGATTTGTAACAAATCAAATATTACATATGCAGTGGGAGTTGTCAGTAGGTGCATGAGAAATATAGACAAATATCATTGTGAGACAATAAAGTGGATTCTCAGGTATTTGAGAGAACAATCAACAAGACAGTTTGTTATGGAAGTGCAAAATTCAGTCTACAGGGATTTGTAGATTCACATTTGGCAGAAGATATGTTTGGTAGGAAAAGTACTATGGGGTATATCTTTACACTGGGGAGCACAACGGTGAGTTGGGTTTTCAGGATGCAGAAGATCGTTGCACTTTCAATTACAGAGACTGAATATATTTTTATCACTTAGGCTAGCAAATAGATGATTTGACTGTAATATTTCATTGCAGAATTGGGCAAGAGCCAGGGATTAAAAAACTCTACAATGATATTATGAGTGTGATTCATTTTGCTAAGAATGCTGCTTTTCATGCCAGGACGAAACACATTCAGCTGATATATCATTTTATTTGCTCTCTCTTTGAAGATGGACAGTTGTTGCTGGAGAGATGCACACAACTCAATTTTGCAGATATGTTGACAAAGGTGGTGAGTATTGAGAAACTGAATCTATGCTTGGTTTTAGTTGGGTTTAATGAAAGTTGAGTTCGGGGGTGAAGCACACCATGGTATGTGACTATGAAGGCTGTTCAGATGGAGATGCAAGTACAATGTACTAGTGCTGATTGTTGGATTTGTGGAGCCGAAGAATGTGCCGAGTTGTTGGCACTCAAGCGCTCACTTGGGCGCTGCTCATAGAGAAGCCAACTCCTATGTGCCCATATTGGGCGTTCTCACTCCAGTGAAGCAGACGCCTATGTGCTGGTCTATGACACATGCGCTCACTTAAAGTAAGTGCTACAGTAAAGTTGGCGCCTAAGTGCTAACTATTGGGCGCATATGTGCCCATCTTTGGCCCTCTCTCCAGAGACATTGGTGCATAAGTGCCAAGTTTGGGTGCCTATGTCGCCCGAAGCAGTTGGATCGTTTTTTTTGGATTTAAGAACAATTTTGAGCGGTGAAATGTGCGCTTCCTGTGCGAATTCTTCGACGAGTTCCTGGTGAAGGAGAGGAGTGTTAGAGAGGAGGATTTCTGTGATCTCGACATTCATTTTTCGCGTCGGATCGGAGCAAGAAGAGTTTGGAACAAGTCTTGTAAGTTTTGCCTGGAAAGAGGAGAGGAAATTGTAATGTTTCCCTATAAATTTTCTGAATTACATAGTGAAATTTTCTAGTGTTGTGGCTTTTTGGTTTTGCTACGTTAAATTTCATGTGCTTTTCTGGTTTGATTTGTTGTGCTTCTGTTCATAAAGTTGTTTCGGTTTTCTCGAATCTTAACTATCCTATTCCGTGGTTTTGTGGTTTAGATTTTTGAGTCTAAGCCCTGGTGAATTTTTAGAAAGGGAATTCTCCCAACAATACCTGCATTAGCATGTCCTAGATCCAGAAATGTTTTGCATCACTTCTTAAACCATCTATAATATTGTTTGATATTGCCCAAACCCCTAATTCTTTATGGATTATCAATAAAAGCATTGGAAGTAGTGTGATTGCTGTATTTTACGCCGCCCTCACATTTTGTACATCTAGTTTTTTATAGCAAGAGTCTATCTTATGATGATTACAGAGCTTGCCCCACTCCACGGCACATGCCCCTTTCTACCCCAAACCCAACACCCACACCTAGTTGGGCTGTTCCTTTCATAAATTTTTATTTCTTTTCCCTTTAGATTTTATAGAGCTGATTCTAAGCTATTTGTACAGTTCAAATTTCTTCTTTGTTTAATGCATATAGTTCGTATTATTTGAGTTTTTAAATTATTTCTCTCTTAAAAATTACCATTTGTTCCCCTTGCAGATATGCTATTCTTGCTGTCAACTTCTATGCGCCATGGTGTTATTGGAGCAATCGCTTGGTACATTTTTCATTTTTTTCTATGTATCTATTATTTGATTCTAGGGTATGTTACGTAGATTATCTAGTATGGATTTACAATTTTAACTGAATTTCTGAGATAATTGCTGTTATTTTAGCAATATTAAATACAAAGTGTGTCCAATATGTGAGCTGTATCATCAACGCCATGTGCGAGGTTAATTGTAGTTCTCAGCGGGCTTGTTGTCACTTCATTGTATTTGTTACTATTGTGTTTCCTTGGCTACTAGCACCGACATGGAGTGGAAATTGCCATCTTGGTGGAATGAGTCGTAGATTCCGTGGATTCATAAATTGTAAGCTTCAGTATTGCGCAACACATCAAAGTAACAAACGGAGTAACCCAAAAGAAAGGTTCAGATTTCAATGCGGCATCTTCATTTTTTGTGCCGAGATATTGAGGCTTTATCTGCTAGATATAGCGTTGTGCCATATTTAACATCATTTGAGGGACATCTTTCTGAGACTCAAGTCTTATGAATTATTTAAACCATTTAATTATCAAACCTTCTATCACTAAAGCATAACATCTGTTACTAATGGGAATCATAGGAGAAGAAATATTTAAAATGCTGACCTATTGACTTTCGTTGCCCTTCACCATTATGCATTCTAGAGTTTTATAAGTACATGATTTTGCCTGGATTCTGGATTTCACTGTTTTGAATTGTGTTTTCTTCAATTTTGTAGCAGAACATAATGTTTTGCTTGGATTCTTAGTAGAAGGTAAAAATTTTTTTTATTATTGCTCTTAAAATTTATGACATCCTATCATTCAATGCAGAGACCTTCATGGGAGAAGACGGCTAAAGTCATAAGGGAAAGGTAACCTTATATTTATATTTGGGTTCACTTGGAAAGATACTCCATCTTAACCTCTTACTCAAGAAAAATTCTTCTAATGCTTTGCTTCAAACTATCTAGATATGACCCTGAAATTGATGGGCGGATTCTTTTGGGAAGGGTGGATTGTACTGAACAAATTAATCTATGTAAGAGGTAAATACTTTTCCACGTATGAGGAGACTTCCTGATAATTGGTATCTTGTATCTTTCATGCAGAGTTAATTTCCTATATTTTTTAACATAACTTACAGTGATGCCTGTATGCATATGTATTTGAAACTTGATCATGAACTCCTTTAATATTATTTGTCAGGCACCACATCCAAGGCTACCCATCTATTCGCATTTTTCGTAAAGGAAGTGATGTCAGGTATGGATTAATGTTTGTGTTAATTTTAGAATATTCTTTATGATGTCAATGTATTATTTTCTTGACATGTTTCATCAAAAGATTATAACCATCTCTTTGGAAAAAAATATTATGAATATCATTTAAATTTGGTTAGAGATGACTGAAATTTTTTTTTTTGAACGTTTACATTATAATTTTGTAGAATCATTTAATTATCAGTATTATAAATTAATTTCTCAAACTTCAGTGGTTTAGAAAACAATATCGATTCTATAAGTTCAGACATGAGTGACCTCCTCAAGTTAAAAATTTTTATCCTTTTCAGTTAATCCATGGCCATTATTTTCATGACTATCTGAGTTCGATAGATGAGTTATTAGCTAATGATAAGCTTGGCATTTAGAAATCATTGAGATTGTGTTTGAGCCCTTGTTAGAGCTCTTTACAATGATTGATTAATGACCTTAATATTGAGCCTCATTTTGCAACAATTATATAAATTATTATTGTTCTAGAGACATTTGAATTGATACTATAAAATGACCCACACTTTGCCATTATGTCTTTATTCTTTAATATAATTTTCAACAATTGAGATCGTTCTGCAACATTCATAAATGCAATGACGGGAAATTATATTTTGCAACGTAAATAAACACAATTCTCAGTTTTCTGTACTTGTAATGTTTTGTATCTTCAGTATTTTTTCCTTCCATCTTTTTTATTCTACAAGATAACTGCAATGTTTTATATGAACCAATTGACCACCTCCTACATCGTGTTCTTTAAAATCAACACTTCGATGGAAGAGTTTTCAACCATGGGGATTTGATGCTACTAAAGCAATTAGATTTAGATTATTATTTACTTTAATGGGATTTATTTCGAATCTTTAAGATTTTATAGGTTTATTTTTAAAAATATCTTATTTCGATAATCTTTAGATTGAATATAAAATTCTATGATTTTAAGTAGGTAAAGATTTGATTTCTAAGTGCTTGATTGTATCTATATAGTTCCTGACAAATGGACCTTATTTAGGATCTTTTTTGTAAATAAGGAATATTAATGAAGTCTAGGGTTTTGTCTAGGGGTATATTTGTAAAATATTGTAATACCCTATTTAAGCCTTTGTTATGAATGTACAAAGCAGGTTTTGAATAATTCTTTCTTCATGTTATCAGAGCCCTAACCCTAGCAGCCGTCCTTGGTGCTCGATAGCTGGGATTGGGCATACACATACCCAAAATAGCTGCATTTGCAAGTTACTTGGGATGCTAATGATGGGATCAAGCTTGAAGGTTCGAGACAGCGATACAATTATGATTGGAGCTACCTAGGATGCTAACGACAGGATCATGAGTCGCGTCTGGAGCACCATGACTAGAATCGGGAAGGCAACGACAGGATCACGACTTGGAGCTCCACGATTGTATCATGATTAGAGCTACTCAGGGAGGCCACGATGGAATCACGATGATACATTCATGTTTAGAGCTAACTGGGAAGGCAGGCAGGATCATAACATACTGTCGTGAAGTATGTGTGATCTGATCTATTTGATATAGCCTTGGTTCTTGTGATTGAGGATGTCAGTAGATGGAGATAGTGTAGGAGGTAAATGATTGGAGCTTTTGGGGAAGATAGATCTCAAAGTTTTGAAGATGTTAGTTGGGCTCATACAGGGAGCTAGACCTCAACGGGTGTCACCACCTTAGCATGTGCTCCGACGTAGGTGAAGCCAGACCTCTCCTGTGGATCTAAAGCTTGATGGACCATCCACGTCTCTGAGTTGGTTACTTCAGATTGAGACTGCTCTAGTAGTGAAGAGAGTAGAGGGATATCTGACTGTGGATTGACCAAAGAGAGATAATGTTGAAGGGGATAAGTGGAGGACGACACACATCTTAATCTACACTTGACCAGTCAACTTGATAGTTCCATCAATTGCATCTCAGTAGATGACATTCGAAAAATGAGATAGATCTGGGCAAAGCTGTAGAGGATTTATGTTGGGATAGAGAACCACATGAGTTTGTTACAGATTCAGCGTGAGATGAAAGCAGTGGTATAGGGTGATAGATCGGTTCTAGAATACGCCATAGAACTAGAGCGGCTATGGGCAGATCTTGATCACTACCCATCGATGTCAAGCTGTGATAATCCGGTGTTAGAAAGGGGAGATCTTTGCATAGCTGGGGACTATGCAGTTTCTGGCGCATCTGAGCCCGACTTTTGATCAAAGGAGATCTGTCCTCCTAAACTGGATTAGGCCATTGTTGCAATGATACAGGAGAAGAGTTGCATGAAGCTACACTCTGAGCCGAGTGGATTTCCGGGTGCATGATCAGCTTTGGCTTCCTCAAACTCAGGTATGATAGGTGTTTAGGGGAGACTCGTAAGTGCTACAACTATTGTGAAGTTTGGCATCTGAGCAAGACCTGTCCTATGCCATCTAAGGAGAGAGAGACAAGTAGACATGAATAGGGTGGAGTCAGTAGTTGCGGCTGTGGTGGTTGAAAGTAAGAACAGGGGGCTACTGGGCAAATTTGATGGTAGCAGAAGAGGGAGAGATGGGTGTGGTTTTTTACGATGAGGATCATGAGTGTCTAGAGATGTTAGAAGAGGAAGCAACAAGATGCAAGAGATGGGGCCGAGGATGCTTCCAATCAGCCATCATCAAAGGACAACTTTCCCATTTATGCTCACTTTGACAAAGGTTTCGTGATACACATGCTCTTGCCTCTATTTTCACCACAAGATTATTAAAATGGATAGTATATTCTAATGCATCTCGATATGTGACAGGTACTGCTAAAAGGTTTTCTTCCTATACTCTCCTAAAAGTACCAAAGAGCATCCAAATTGCTGATGGTACAACAAAATTTGTAGTTTGTAAGCGTATAGTGAGGGATACCAATTATATGACTTCTCCAATGTTTTGATGCTCCTTTTTATAGTGAACCTTTTATTCATTAATGTCATTATTCCCAACTAAAATGTGTTTTACCAATAGACCAAGGGGGGGATGACCCTTTAGTTTGTAATGAAATGGGTAAATGTGTGGTTGTGGCAGGCCGCAAAATGTTACATTGGGATAGTTCATAGGTTGAAATGGAGGCTGTTATGTTCTTGACATTGCTTGTGGGACCATGGACGCTTGAAGTTAACAGAATGATTGTGGAGGGTGATAATTGGAGTGTCATTGACGTTCTTCGACATTCGATGAATAATATTGCATGGAACCAACATGGTGGGCGTCACCCAGACTTGACTTTTCTTACCAACTTTCGACATGTGTTTTTTTTCTAAATTTTTAAACTCTTGCAATGGAGCAGCCCATTTTTATGCTCAATTTGCTTTAAAGGATATCTTTGTTGTTAGAAATTTACATGATAGTCATCCTTTGTCATTTTTTGTTGAAAGGGATAGAAATTTTTTAGAGGTTGCTACTTAATAGCCTTTCTTTTTAGCTTTTTGTTGTGGCTTTTAGCCCTCTTTTGTCATTTTTCTATTTTATATTAATGCAAAATGCACGACTTTCATTGGAGGGGATGTACTAAGCTTTGACGTCCATGGTAGTAAGTGCTAGAGTAGGAGAATTTGAGAGGAGTGTAGAGGATGTGTTGATGCTAAATCACAAACATATGAGATATTTTTGTTTTAGTTTATTGAGTTGGTTTTATCATTTCTTTGTATGAAAAATAAATAAAAGCTGATTTATAATGCTTGTGAGTTTGATAAGCTTACTAGGAGCTCTTATATCAGTTATGGTATTAGGAGTTTTGTTATTTGACTCGATACATTCTGATGTATGGGGACTTTGTTCTACAAGTTCTATGAATGAGTATCGATATTTTGTGATATTTATTGATTGTTTTTCTCGTATTACTTGATTATATTTGATGAAAAAGAAGTGTGATGTGCTTGCTTGCTTTAAAGACTTTCACAAGATAATCCAGACTCAATATGGTGTAATAATGAAGGTATTGTTGATTGATAATGAGACATAGTATATCGACAAAGTATTTGGGGAATACTTGTTAGCCCAAGGGATATAGTATCAAACTATATGTCCATACACAAAAGCACAAAATTGAGTAGCAGAGAGAAATAATACACCTTTTAGAGGTAGCCCGAAACATGATGATTATAATGAATGACCCAAAACACTTATGGGGGCAATCAATTTTGATAGCTGCTCAATTGATCAACAGGATGCCCTTAGGGGTATTGGATTAGAAGTTTCGTTGTCACATGCTGAAAGGAGATAATAGCGGGATCCTTCCCTTGAAGTTGTTTGATTGTGTTTGTTTTGTAAAGGATAACATTCTATCAGTTGGAAAGCTAGATTCAAGAGCTATGAAATGTTTGTATGTTCTTTTGCTCTGCTGGTGCCGATAGTAAAGAGACTATTATTGAGCATGGATATGTCATTTAAAGAATTTGAATCGTACTACACTTAGGAGGGGGCACTTCACATTTCAGTGACTCGTTCGATACTGGAGATATAAGGCAAAGGGGGTGAGTTGCAATGGCGAGAGAGTAATACTTGTGGGAGCAATGCATTGTCTTGTGATGTTGGGATGAATCAGCTGAGGAACCAGAAAATATGCAGATTGAACCTAGAGATGGTGGGATTAGGTTGAAGGTGAGCTAAGGGTGTAGACATGAAGAAGGAAGCAAAATGAGAGGATGGTGTCTGTAGTACTACTTGTGCCGGCTAGTTCTTTGTTCCAGTCTTCCCCAACTCTCGAGACACCTGCACCATCAACCTCCGACTCATAACTCCCAGGTGATATGATACATTCTTCTTCTAACCACTCAACTTTAAGGATGATCTCTCGCAACAATATGGGACATCCTCGATTATTTTGAGCGGGAAAATGACATTGCTACTTTTGTTTAATATTCTACATGTCTTCTTTACATGGAGCATTCATTATTTCTTTGGGCATTGTCTCTATACCCAAGTGTTGATAGTTTGCTGATGAGGATCCCTAGTGGAAAAAGGGCTATACATGAAGAGCTTGGAGCTCTCGATAAAAATCAAATATGAGAGATAGTGTCACTTCCGACGAAGAAAAATGCAATTGAGTACAAGTGGATTTTCATAGTGAAGCAAATTCTAGAAGGGAAGACAGAGCATTACAAAATACTACTAGTGATGAAAGGGCACAATTAGAAATATGACATTGATTATGATGAAACTTTTGCACTAGTAGCAAAAATGAGGACAGTGAGGATACTGATTTCTCTGGCAGCGAATTATTGGTGAAGATTACACCAATTTGATGTGAAGAACGCATTTCTTCATGATGAGTTACTGAAAGAGGTATATATAGAGATAACACCAGAACACGGTACAGTCCAGACAGTGGACAAAGTGTATGGGCTCAAAAAGTCACTGTATGATTTGAAACAGTCTCCCCGAGCCTGGTTTGACAAGTTTAAAAGAGATATGATGGTCATGTGATATCGACAGATTAATACAGACCATAGGGTATTCTTTCGACAATATGAATGTCAAACCACTATATTTGCTATGTTTATTGATGACATCATTGTCACTAGTGATGATGAGGTGGAGATTGTCCAGCTAAAGGTAATATTGGGCAATGAATTTGAGGTGAAAGATTTTGGATAGCTCAGATACTTTTTTGGTATTGAAATGACACATGAACTTGAATGAATGATCTTTTTGCAGAGAAAGTATGTATTAGATCTCCCCACGGAAACTGGCATGCAGGGGTGCAAACTTGCAGTCTTCAATTGAGCTGAAGGCCAAGCTGAGTGTAGAGTCAGGAGAACCGGTTTATCGTGAGAGGTACCAAAGATTGGTGGGCTGTCTGATCTATCTGTGCTGCACTCGATCCAACAGCTCTTTTGCGGTGAGCGTGGTGAGCCGCTACATGCATGATCTGAGAAAATGCAATGTATTAGATTCTGAGGTACCTAAAGAGTGCATCAGGGAATGAGTTGATCCTTAGGAAGAATGGGCATGTAGACATTGAGGGCTTTTGTCATGCTGACTGGGCGAGGTGCAGATTTCATAAGGTCCACCTCAGGACACTTCATGTTCGTAGGGGCAACTTGGTCCCTTAGAAGAGCAAGAAACAATCTGTAGTAGCAAGGTCAACAGTAGAGGCAGAATACTGGGCCGTGGCCTTAGGAGTAGCCGAGATGATGTGGCTAAGAGCCTTGTTGGTCGAGCTCATGGTGAACCAAGGAAGTCAAGTGAAGTTGTGGTGTGACAACAAGTTAACAATCAACATTGCCAACTACTCAGTGCAACATGATAGAATCAAACATGTGGAGATTGGTAAATTCTTCAAGGAAAACCTGAATAACGAGCAATTGGAAATAAGTCATGTAGCCATTATAGAGCAAATGGCCGACTGCCTCACTGAAGGACATAGTTCATTAGATTTGTCTAGGTTATGTGACAAGATAGGGTTAGTGAATATTGGACCTTATTTAGGGTCCTATTGGTAAAAAGGGAATCTTGAAGAAGTTGAGGGGTTTATTTGTAAAATATTATAATACTCTATCTAAGCCCATATTATGAATTTACAAAGCAGGTTTTGAACAATTCTTTCTTCAGTGCAATGTGTTTAAATGTATATTTTAGGTTGTATTTTGATCAGTTGAATGTATTGAATTTAAGGCTGTATCTTTATAACTCTGTCTATCGGCGATAGCATTAACTCTTTATTTACCCACTGTTTTACCATAAACGATGTCAATTATAACCGGACCATGGAAGCATTCACTTTCATGCAATAGCTTTATATATATATATATATATATATATATATATATATATATATATTTGGAATACTGTATCGCTTACTCTCCAACTGATCTGGGAGGGAGGATGTTTTGTATTTTTATTCTGTAATTGTATAAATTATTTAGTATAGCAGGAACATGTGATTTTACCCTTCTTGGGTTCTCTAAATTAAAATTATCCCTTTATCTATTTATTTTAACAAATTGTGTGCGAGAAATCGAAAGGCTAAGGGCATCGAAATAGATTTTCACTCCCTGTTTTATCTCTTGCTTGTGCACAACTAGGAACCCATAGTCCACAAAAAGTGCGCTATATCATGTCAAGCTTTACAAAAACAAACGAGGCATGCTATAATTTGAACATGTTCTCCTGGTTTTCTATGAATGCAATTTTTTTTTTCTTAGCTTCTTTTCCTTAGTAATGTGTATTGAAGTAGCTATTGAGTTGTATGTGAAAAACCTTGTTTTGCTTTTATATATACAAAATTGGTCTCTGTTTCTTAGTACATAAAATAAGTATGAAAGTACGCAGATGTCTATTATATATTTACAAAGCTATAGAAGCATGCATCAGATATAGTATGAATATTTTCCATCATATTGTCTTGTTCTTGCTTTA
The DNA here is from genome assembly GCA_022702705.1 of Papilionanthe hookeriana x Papilionanthe teres. Lineage (NCBI taxonomy): Eukaryota > Viridiplantae > Streptophyta > Magnoliopsida > Asparagales > Orchidaceae > Papilionanthe > Papilionanthe hookeriana x Papilionanthe teres. The sequence goes on from CM040435.1 coordinate 8,001,324, forward strand.
TATTTACCAATTTGAATGAATTGGCTCTAAAGTGGAATTTGACACAGGGAAGACCATGGACATCATGATCATGAATCTTATTATGGGGAGAGGGATGCAGATAGCTTGGTCGCGGTATGCTTATTGGAAGCCTATTGAAAAGTGTAGATATATTATTCTTGGAAATAAATTTTGCCCGTGTGATTTTTTTTCCTTCTATTTTTCTTATGCTTTATTTGTAGATCTTTATGACCGGATAATGAGTTTCATCCTTTTTGTGATAGGCAATGGATACTCTCGTAGCTAGTATTCCAAAAGTTTCTCATGAACTGGCATTGGAGGACAAATCTAAACTGCAGATTGATTCTGTAAAACGCCCTGCACCATCAACAAGTGGATGCAGAATAGAAGGTTTTGTGCGGGTTAAGAAGGTAAATTTTCTTTATATCTATTGTTTTCCTTTAAAGTTTATTATTATTATTTTTTGGGTTGAGTTAGTTGCAACACCTGATCAATCTATAGCGTAAATGGCAGTGGTTTGAACGCTTGAACTCCTTTGTGTTAGAAAAAAAAGGCGGAAGTGGTTAATTTTAACATTGGAATTTTCTAGTTTCTTTTTACACTACAAATACTTTTATCTTGTAAAGAAGACAGAAGTTGGGCGTTGAACAGCATTGAGACAATACAAGGATGTTTGAATCTCCCATTCTGATTTTTTTACTTTACCAACATACAAAATGACAAGAAAAGACCAAACAGTAATGCAAGCTTTGGGTTTTTAGTTGTAAATTCCTCATAATGAGAATTAATAATAAAGAATGGTAGTCTGCCTGATGTTCATGATTCTAATTTTTGAAATTTTGAAGATCAAGCTCATTGTTTTCTTTCAAGGGGTGCAACTGGCACTTTCTTTTGGTTTGTGGGGTAACTTGTTCGTGTAAAGATTGGTGTCGTTTTGATGCACTTCCACCGTGAATTGTCCCTACAACATTATAAGGGTTTAGATATGTCTGTACAGTGTTTCTACCACGCAGTTTAGGATAATAATTTAATATTTAATCTATCTTTCGATTAAGGCTAGTCATTAGAAAGATGATTGCTCAGCATATAGTAGCAACAAATTTCAGTTTTGCATTTATAAAATTATCATAATGAGCTTAGAGTAGATGGTGGGGAAAATGAGGACGAATCAAGTTCCTATAGTTTCCATTATTTCGGCTTATCATGGTCCCTACTCTACTTTTTCATTGGAAGTAGTATCTCCACTTGACAAAACAATCATTGTCAATAGTCTCGAGTTATTTTGCTAATGGAACCTTATAAACCTAGGGTGAATGTTGGATGTTTGTCTAAGGGGACTATTCTAAGTTGACATTAGCTTGCAGAAAGATCTATGAATACCACGTGGAACATTTGGGCTGCAACCACGACAATTTTATAGCGGAGCTTATTGGCCAAATCACTTGATGAGAGCCTATTGACCAAAACATTTGGTCAACGGGCTCTGGTCGTAACCTTTTTTTTTTTTTTTTTGTTTTGTTTTGTGGAATCCACTGGTGAAATCACATGAACAAAGGACTTTGCGCCACGTCTTTATTGACACAATGTTGATATGAAATTTGTTTTTGTAAGCTTGAGTTGGTCTTATACCTGTCATCCCCAATAAACAATTATGTTGGGCGAATGAATTTTTCTTTAAACATTTAGTGATAGATTTTCATTTAAATATTTTATAAATTTAATGTTTGAAATTTTAGTTTTCATAATAGACACCCTTCGATTGAGATTTATAATCGATTTAGGTAATTTTTAACCGTGTTTGCTTTGTTTCACTTATAGAGGATCAAGTTCATATATTCTATTAACTTAGTCATCATCAAGGAATTGATTGATTTGAACATTATCGATTCCGTCCTGCTTACAAATAACTGAGTTCAAGAATTAACCCATGATTGAATTTGAATCCTGTCAACTGTCATGCTTTTAGAGGATCAGGTTTGTAGTATGTATCGATTAATTTTTAAAAATAAACTAAGAATTTTGAAAATAAAACCCTCCGACTAAGATTCACTATTAACAAGGTCATCATTAGATTACTTGAATTGAATCATGTCGACTCTGTTTTGTTTACAAAGGATCAGATTTAGAAATTAACACATGATTGAATTTGAAACTTGTCAACTCACCTGCTTATAGAGGATTGGGTTCAAGTATGTATCATTTGAGTTTCAAAAAGATTTTGTGACTTAATTTTGAAAATAGACTCCGCTGGTTGAGATTCATTATCAACATGATCATCTTGGGTAAGTTATTTGAACATCATTTGAAATACTAGTTCTATCGACTTCAATCCTCGTGACGAGGATCAGGTACGGTATATCATGACAGTTTTGTCAACTTCAATTTCCATGTGGAGGAGGATTAGACTGGCCAAAGAGAGACTTATGATCTCGTTTTATAGGCAAGACGGCTCGATCGAGAGCATGTGAGAATTAAAAATTTAAATTTGAATATTGATAAGAGGTTTGTAAAATTATGATAACTGCATGCTTCTCGAGGCAATTTAAGTTTTAGCTTGAACACATAATTAACCCGAACAACATTTTCAAACATCTAAGTTTGGGTATTTAAAAACACATAGGAGCACATGCGGGTATCTCAAACTTGTTCCTATTGAATTTAATATTTAAGTATTATTTGCACAAATATATTATCTTTCAAATATGTGCAAATATTTTATTTTTAGCATTTAATTTTGCCTTTTGTCCTCTAGTGCTTGTGTTGTGAATCCAATGACGTTTAAGGCATTGTAAATCTTGATTGTGCATTTTAAATATTATATTTTAGTCATACTTAGCTTTTATGCTTAGTAACAAATACGAAATGAATGTATCCATGAAAGGGTTGGTATAACTCCAATGTCATACAAGATTAGAGAGAGTCGTCTTACTTGGTTTAGTCACATTAAACGTCGGCCATTAGATGATGCGATTAGGAGAGTTGATGTTTTAGATTTGATTTATGTTAAGAAATGTAGAGTTCGACCTAAGATGACTTGGACATGTATAAAATATGATCTTAATTTATTAGAATTAAATGAAAATATGACACTCAATAGGACACAATGGAGAAAAGGGATTCATGTAGCCAACCTCGCTTAGTGAGGTAATGGCTTGTTGTTGTTGTTATTGTTGCATGTTTGGTGATGAGTATTTATTTGATGGGCTTTAAATAACTACTTCATTAATCTCAAGATAAACTCTTCTAATATCAAACCATCAAATTGAAGTTCAAGCACATCTTATATTTAACATAAAATGCACACTAAAATTAATTTTTCATTTTTTGAAAAGAGCTAATTAGTATTTACTATTCTAATTTTATTTTAATCGAGTTTTATTTGAATTTATGATTATAAAAGTCTTTAAACATGGAGATTACAAAATATACAATTCAACTGTTATAATCCAACATTAGCTTCCTATAAATTATAAACATGGTATTTTAGGTTTTACAGTCTCTTTTGAAATGTTATCCCAAATTTGCTTTTTAAATTTATTTATTACATATATAGGATTATATGTACCTGAAGAAGGCTTACCTTATTAAGAAGAAATCCTCTCTCTTTTCTTTTCTTGACCTAATCTCCTTTTTAATTGAAGCTAAATTGACGATTTTTTATAGCCAATTTGCCTTCAACCATGCTTGTAGCTTGTCACTATCTAATCACTCTCACATTACACGCAGTGTTGCCATTTGCCCACACTCATAATCAATCACATGAGGGTATTTTTAGCATTTCTTATTGAATTTAGATATTTAAGTTTTATTAGCTCAAATCTGTTATATTTGAAATATGTGTAAATATTTTATTTTAAGTATTTAATTTTGGCTTTTGTCCCCTAGTGCTTGTGTTGCAGATCTGGTGCCGATTAAGAAGTTATACATCTTGATTGTGCATTTTAAATATTATATTTTACTAAAACTTAGCTTTTACCCTTAGAGAGAAAATGGGAAATGAATTTATCCCTAAAAGGGTTGGTGTAGCTCCAGTGATAGGCAATATTAGAGAGTCATCTTAGATGGTTTGTTCATATTAAACGCCGACCATAAGATGACCTGGTTAGGATGACCTGGTTAGGAGAGTAGATGTTTTAGAGTCGACTTATGCTAAGATGTAGAGGTAGACCTAAAGTGACTTGGGCATGTTGTATACGAAATGATATTAATTTATTAGAATTAAATGAAAATACGACACTCAATACGACACAATGGAGAAAAGGGATTCATTTAGCCGAATCCACTTAGTGGGATAAAGACTTGTTGATGTTTCATGTTTGAAGAGATGAGTATTTAGTTAATGGGCTTTAAATAACCACTTTATTAATCCCATGGTAAACTCTTCTAATATCAAACCATCAAATTGACATGGTTCAAGTAGATCTTATATTTGACATAAAATGCACTCTAAAATTTTATTTTTATTTTGTTTAACTAAGCTAATTAGTATTTGCCATTCAAATTTTATTTTAATTGAGTTTTATTTGAATTTGTCATCATAGAAGTCTTAAAACTTGGAACATGGAGATTACAAAATATGATATTTAATTATTATAATCCAACATTAGCTAACTATAAATCATAACATGGTGTTTTAGGTTTTAGACTCACTTTTGAGAAGTTATCCCATTTTTTTTTAACTTATTAAGAAGAAATTCTCTCTTTCCCTTTCAATCTAATCTCCTTTTTAATCGAAAGCTAAAATGAGGATTTTTCATAGCCAATTTGCGGTCAATTATGCTCATAGCACATCACTATCTGATTACCGTCACATCACACGGACTGTTGCCTTTTGCCCACACTTGTAATCACCCACATGTGGGTATTTTGAACTTGTTATTATTGAATTTATATATTTAAGTATTATTTGCACAAATATATTATCTTTGAATTACATTTACATATTTTATTTTAAGCATTTAATTTTGCCTTTTTTTTTATAGTGCTTATGTTGCGGAATTGGCGGTGAATAAAAAAGTTGTAAATCTCGATCGTGCATTTTAAATATTATTTTACTCACGCAGCTTTTACACTTAGAGAGAAAATGCAAAACTAATGTATCCATGAAAGGGTTGGTGTAGCTTCAATGCTAGACAAGAATAGAGAGACTTGTCTTTAGATGGTTTGGTCACATTATACATCTACTATTTGATGATTCTGTTAGGAGAGTAGATTTTTTAGATTGGACTTATTTTAAGAAATATAGAGTTAGACCTAAAATGATTTCGGTATGTTGTATAAAAAATGATCTTAATTTGTTAGAATTAAATGAAAATATGACACTCAATAGGACACAATGGAGAAAAAAGATTCATGTAGCCGACCCCGTTTCGTGGGATCAAGGCTTTTTGTTGCATGTTTGGATGGATGAGTATTTAGTTGATGGGCTTTAAGAACCACTTATTCTAATATCAAACCATCAAAAATTGAAATGGTTTAAGTTCATCTTATATTTAACATAAAATGCACATTAAAATTAAATTTTCATTTTTTTAACTAAGCTAATTAGTATTTGCTATTCTAATTTTATTTTAATTGAGTTTTATTTGAATTTATGATCATAAAGTCTTCAAAATGTGGATATTGCAAAATCTGCAATTTACTTATTCTAATCCAATAGTAGCTACCTATAAATCATAAACATGATGTTTTAGGTTTTGAAGTTTTTTTTTTAAAAGTCATCCCAATTTCTTTTTAAATTTATTTAGTACATATTTACGGTTACATGAAATTTGAATAAGGCTTACCTTATTAAGAAGAAATCCTCTCCCTCTTTCGATCTAATCTCCTTTTTAAAGAAGCTAAATTGAGGATTTTTCATAGCCAAGTTGCAGTCAACTACGCTCTGTTGACATCACTTTTGTCGAGGTCTAGTTTTCCTCCTAGAATTTTGGGTCTAGTCTTAGGATTCTTCCCTTGACGATCTTAGAACCTTAGTATGAGACTCGCCTCGTTTTAGAAATTTTGAAACCATTTCCTTACTCTTTTTGGAGTCCCGCATGTAATTTTGTACCTATAGCACGTAGGAGGTTGGAACTAACATGATGAACTCAAAGGTTGCCCCACGCACATTTTGAACCACCATACACAAATTCCACAATTTGCGGCCTCAACACCTTTAATTATTATTTGATTGGTCGAAGCTGAAGTCAATTTGCCAGGATGGTCGGCATCAAGCCAGAATTTTAAGAAAAATCAAATTTGATGCACTTTTGCCCCGATTATCGACGAGTTTGTCCGAACGACCCCAGATAGCGAAACGGACTGCGTCGGTGAGTCTGGAACGTCGAATTTGCTTAGAAAGGACATGCACTTTGCCGGGGTTTCGAGCATGAGTAAATGACACGAAATTCGGCGTGATTAATTAAATTAAATTAATTTAATACCTTTTTTTCCCTTTAATTAAACCCCCACCCCTTTCCTCACTCGACTAACCCTAACCCACATGTCCCGCTCCTTTCTTCCCTCTCCCGCGAGGTCGTGCGCACCCTCGCTCCTCTCTAGGTTCGGGCGAGCTCCTCCTCCCTCGTGCCGTCTCTCCCCGAGGCGAAACCCTAGTCTGATCTCCTTGCGAGACGTCCTCTCCACGCGAGAGGGATTGGCCCATCATGACGCTCTGTTCGAACCCCCCCTTCGCGATGCAATGGGCTTTCCTCTTTGCTCTTATGCTCCTGTCGAGCCTGTCGCCCTTGGCACGAATGGGGAAAGGTCTCTCCTTCCCGATGCCTTCTACGCCCTTCTCGAGTCTTCTTCTCTGTCGCTCCCTGCTGCGACCTTGGCCCTCGTCTCTTGCATTCGGTTCACCCTTGGGTGAGTTTAGGTGAGCTCCTCCCCTCTCCTTTTACTATAAAATCCCCATTTGGGGAGGTCTTTGAGGTTGGCCGAATTTCTGGGAGAAGGGGGAGGTGCTGCCGAATTCCTGTGGCTCGCTTGGTTTTCCCTGACCGCTCGACATTCTTGCTGGGATGCTCGGTGTCCTTGCCGGCTGCTCGGTCTCCTCACTTCTTAGCTTAATTTTCTTGCTTGGTTGTTTCCCCACTAAGGTATAACTCTCTTGCTCCATGGTTTAATGCTATTGTTTGGCTAAGAGGTCCTATGGCAAAGTTTGAGCTAGTGATTGAGAATTGATGTGGTTTTTTAGAGCCTACTTTATATTAGAAGCTTGTTAAGCCCCTTTTCTTTTTCTCAAGGAAGCCATATGTTGACATTGTTAAGTCTTTTAGCATTTTTGTTGCAACTTAAAAAATAGCACCATACATATATGGCTTTGGGACTAAAAGTTGGGTTGGGGCTTTGAATGACATGCTTCACCTTATGTTACTAAAGCTCCTCTAGGCCTAATGTATTTCACTTGGACGATTTTGGGGGCTTGTATCTTTGTGGGGTGTAAAGAAAAGAAAAGAAAAGAAAGATAAGGGTAAGAGAGGTGGTGAATGTTTTGGCTAGCCCTAACATGGAGGAGTTTGCTAGAACTTGTTGCTTTGCCTTCATGCAACTAACTTCTCAACTTTGATGCTTATTCTTTTCTAACGCTACATGTTTACAATGGTATCCTAGCATAAAAAAATGGGTGGGGGAAGAAACATGATAGTATGGAAGGGCTAAATCTCACATGCATTGCTTCATAAGTGTTGGTGCTTCTTTTTTACCTATGTTTTTTGTGTCTTTGGAATGTTGAGATGCATATTTGGAAGCTTTCATTTATTTGTTGTTTTCATGAAATTTAAAGTGTTACTCAATGGTTCCAAATGTGACCGTTTGAACTAAAGCTTGTTGGTTTGGGAGGGCCTCGAGGGGCTCTTGTTGTAGGCTTGGAATTGGAGGCTCTTGGCTCTCTACTTGGGCCTCGGTTTTTGTAATATTTAGGGAGGAGACTTTAGGTGATGAGTCTTTGTGTGGGAATAGTTATTTTCAAAACACCTATTGCGGTTCATTCTTATACTATTCTATTGTTATACTATTGCATATGTGAAAGAACTTTTATTTATTGAAAATATAGAAAGTGAAGATGAATTGAGAGAGCTTAGCAAGATTTTCGAAGCCCCCCTTTGTGTTTGGATTTGGCTCGGTTCCATGTCTTGCTGCAGTCGCTGGTTTTGGCTTGTTGAAGGCTTGGTTTTGGCCTGTTGAGGGCTCAGGTGCTTCGCCTTTGTGCTAGCTTTGTTCTTAGTATGTCGTTTTTTAGCCTGTTGATGGCTCAGTTTTACCTGTGGGTGGTTGCTGTTTTGGGCCTGTTAGGGGTTTGGTTTTGTCCTTAGGTGAGCACTGTTTTTGAGCAGGTTAGGGGCTCGGGTTTTTCCTGCTGAAGGCCCTGTTTAGCCCGTTGAGTTGGCTTGGTTTTGCTCGTGAGCTGACCCTGTTTGAGCACCTTGTTGGGTTCGGTTTGCTTGTGAGCTGGCCCTGTTTCGAGCATGTTGATGGCACTATTTTGGCCTGTTAAATGCCTCGACTTTAGCTTTTCCTGGACCCTATTTGATATAATGAGTTGGCTCGGTTTTAGCTTGGATCTTATTTCTAGTGTAGTGGGGGTGTGAGGGACTTAGCCTTGAGTTTACATGTCTTGGTCCTGGGCAAGGGATAGCTTAGAAGTTATGTAGTTTCAGGTTGCTGGTTTTGGAGTTCTTTGTTGCACTCTTTGGAATTCTTTGATATATTGTACTTTGGAGTTTCCTGTTGAGTCACGTGTAAATGCCTTTGGAGCATCCTGAGGAGTCATAGTTGGTCCTTATAGAAGAGGGAGTGTGTCTCTTTTGGGCGGTTCGACATGTCTGCCTTTCTGAGAGGTGTGGAGTCCTCAGGTCTTAGGCTTTGTGAGGATTGTCAGGGCATCATTGTAGAGAATTTTTAGTTGAGTCCGTCAGGTTCATGTCATCGCGGGTTCGGGATTGTTTTATGTGGTTTTGAGGATTGATTGACCTTTTCTCCTTCCTTTTAGGTGGATTGTTTCCTCATCTCTCTCCCCCATTTTTTCTTTCTTTTATTTCTTGCTTCTTGACTAGCTTTTTGCACTTATGTAAAGGGCATAAGTGTGCACGTATAATCTTTTGCTATATGCGGGCCATCAAACAAGGTTGTAAGTATGATGGTTCGAGATTTGGGTGTTGATGAAAGAACCACCTAAGTATGTGTGAGAGGACCTAACACGATCCTGACTCAGTGTCCTTACGAGAATGAGAGATCGGTAGTACCAATATCCAACGCTTAATAAAGGGCTACGCCTCGCTTCTACAGGTAGTTGGAAGTTCCCGACTACGAATATGACTGATCCATTCACTTTTAAAGTATAAAAATTTCTTTAAATAAAAAGAATATATATGATAGAAATCTTTTAAATGAATGATAAATCAAAATTTCTTTCAAACAATGAAATCTTTTCTAAACATTTTTTAAAAAGAAAAATTCAAGATTCAGTCGTATGAATCAAGTTAGGAGATTCCTCCTTCTGTAGCTGTTAGACTGGGAACCTTTTACTTAGTGTTGGATCACTTATGCATGGTGATTCGTTAAGGCCCTAGGGTCTTGATTTTTCTTATGGTCTTGATTATGAGTCCTCCGCACCATCATGATTACGGTTTTCTTTGGGCCTTCCGAGTGTTCTCTACGATTTTCTTCGAGTTTTTTGTAGTTTGTTTTCAGTTTCTTTTTCTCGAGCTTTTCATACGATGCTGTCTTTTACCCTTATATATATGTAAGCACATGATTGTTCTACTAGCTAAATTTCCTTACCATACTTGCTCTTTTTGAACAAAAGTAAATAACAGGAAATCCAAGTACTCAAAATTTACAGTATATTTACAACACTTTACTGCATTTATTTCATTTACTGCACTTTACTGTTTTTTCTTTCTTTATTGCAAGTTACTACTGTTTTTCCTTACAGCATTATACATTGTTTTCATTTGCATTTTTTTTATTTATGCGCACTGTACCTTTTATAATAGGTGGTCAGTAGCTTGGTTTATAGGAGGTGCCCAGAAGCAATACCGACTTAACAATTGCATGTCCACCTTAAACTTTAAACTGTAAACTGAATACTGCTACAACATGGAGCGTGGAGTAAAACTTCGAGGGCAATACGACAAGAATGCAAGCGAGGGATTTCTGATACAATCTACAACATCAGAATAAGTTTACACCAGCTAAACCTTTCCTTACTTTAAATAACGAGTCCTAGGACTTCAAGATAGTCCGCTTAGTGCGACATAAATCCTCATCTCATCTCTTAAGCTTTTGCACAGTCATATTGTGCAATATAAGCCCTAACTCGCTTTAGTTTCTGAGGTCGTTGTCCGATACGACGTAAATCCTTCTATTTTATAAGTTATTTGCATAATCGAATATTATGCAAATTTAATTCCTATAATTAATAATTGGCAGAACTGAAATTTAAATAAATTTATTTCCAAATTTTAAAGCTCAACAATAGTATAATTTGGGAAGTCTCCTAGGTTCTCGGGATCCGTGACATCCCCTTCTCTTCTTTTCTTTGATTCCAAAAATAAATGTTCCTATCTGGTCCTCTCCCACTTGATTTTCCTACATACTAGCTTGAAAATCCTAACCTTTGAATTTATGAAGATAGATACCTCTGATCATTATCGAGAGTTCTCTTAGGTGACTTCGGTCATTTGAGAGGTAATTAACTATAGTGGCTTCTCTATAGGGAGCTTTAAGAACCCATGTAATATAAACTCTATCTAATTTTCAATTTTAGGTAGGAGAATTTGTCGGTCGAAATAAAATGTTCGCAGACCGGAACGGATGTCATAAATTTTGTAGTTTATTTGATCGAGTCATATCATTAAGTAGTGTGTCTATTCTTCGGGATAGGTGCATTGCTTGCGATATTGTGCTCGTTTATTTAAACTACTAAATAAACAAAATCTGTCCATTCTCATCATTTTTTAAAATTTAAAATATTATTTAAAAAAATCAATATATATATATATATATATATATATATATATATATATATATATATATATATATATATATATATATATATTGAAGGTAACTCCCTTGGTAGAAAATACCAGAGGGAGGAATATATTCATATAAGAGCTATTACAAGACTCGTAAAAGGGGAGACCCAACAAGTTACTTTCCAACAAGAAGGAAATGTTACTAGGCACAATTGAACTAACAACAGGAAAATTATAGTTTAAACTAGTTCTGGCTAACCAGTGTGCTGACCTATTCCCCTCTCTATGTATGAAAAGAAAATGAGTATATAAAATATTGGATAGTTGTTGAATTTTCATAATCCACTTGATCACATGCCATGGACAGCTATGCTTTTGAGAAATGATATCAAGTAGAAGTTGTGAATCCGATTCCATAATAACTCTATTCAGTTGGCATTGTTTAGCAATAAATAGAGCCCAATAAACCGCAATAGCTTCGGCTTCAAGTGCATCCGGAGCAATTGTAGGGGCAGAGAAGTAGAGTATACAATGTCCTTGCCAATCTCTGAAGATTCCACCCATGCCAGCATCAGGATAGTTAAAACTGCCATCTGTATTAACTTTAATCCATCCAGCCTCCGGTTTGTGCCAAAAAATCAGTGTTGGTTTGATCACTGGGGCAAGATGGTGAGAAAAACCTTTCAGGATATCAGGAAATTTCTTTAGTCTGATGATTTTGCTGAGATAGGAGAGGCATTAAGCAGAGACCACCTTGGGATCCAATGGTGTATCTTTATATTTGTAGTGGTTTCTAGCCAACCAAACAACTAAGCAATAATACAGGGAATGGTAGACAGTTTGAGTTGGTGCCAGTCCAACCAACACACAAGAAAATTCTGCCAGGAAAGATTCAGGGTGGGAGTAGTAATAAATGAAAGCACTTCTTGCCAGATAAGTTGAACAAAGGAGCAGTTGAAGAAGAGGAGTAAGGGATTCTTCTGCCTTCTACACAAGATAGCGACAAGAGGGACCCTTGAGGCCTTTCAGCTTAAGAATGCCATCAGTTGGAAGCAGTTTATGAAATATTCTCCAGCAGAAAAAGGACATAGAAGGGGATAGAAACTTCCCCCATAAAGATTTACCCCATTGAAATGTCTGACCCTGATCCCTATGGGAGTAAATAAAGGCTGAAACAGACTGAGAAATTTTATTTTTGATTACCAAGGTATCCTCTTTCCCAATGTCAAATGGAGTGTTAATGATTTCCCTTGCTTGCTGGAAGTTCAAAATACTGTTAAGGCTTGCAATATCCTAATGTCCATCTCACCAAAGTTCAGCAACCTTTAAGTTGATGTTCTGTGGGTTGGGATGATAATCAATTAATTTCCCTTCCCCGCACTCGGTTATCAAACCGGAAATTGATGTCACCTTTACCCAATTTCCAAATGAAAAGGTTCTCGGCTTGACTTTCGACTCTCAACATATTGGTCTATATTCTAGAATCACCAATTTTGGGGGCAGCAAGGGAGGGGTGAGCCTCTTTGCAGTATTTTCCCCTAAGAAAACGAGCCCAAAGAGAATTTTGGGACCTAAATCTGATCCAAAGTTTGCAAAAATTGATGTGCTTTAGATGAGAGAAGCTCTTAAATCCCATCCCCCCATTTTGCAAGGGTTTATAGATGGTATTCCAAGAGGTCCAATGCATTTGATGTCTAGGACCAGACCAAAGGAATCTGTTGAAAGTTCTAGCCAGGAGAATTTGATTATTTTTCTTCGTAGTGGCCTTCTGCAGGAAATAGGCAGGAAAGGCTGAGAGAACATTCTTTAGCAAGGTAAGTCTCCCACCATTGGACAGGAAGTAGGTATTCCAGCAGTTAATTTGTTGATGAATGTGTTGACCTCACTTTTGTCGAGGTTTAGTTTTCCTCCTAGGATCTAGGGTTCTAGCTTTAGGAGCTTCCCCGACGATCTTAGATTCCCTAAGATCGGACCCACCTCGTCTTAGAATGCTTCGAAACCACTTCGACACTCTTTTGGAATCCGGACGGAATTCCTGACCTCTTGCTCACAACTGGTAGGTTGGAATTAGCGTTAGGACTCCAAATTGAGTTCCTATAGGACCACTGGGCCTTAGGATAGCCTCGTGCACATTTTCTGCACCGCCGAGCACAAATTCCTCGAGCCCCAGCCTCGACGTCTTCAAATTCTCCGCGACGGATCAAGATCGGAGTCGAATGCGTAACGAGCGACATCAAAGTCGAATTTCGGCGAGATCGAATTTGACGCACTTTCGACTCGACCGGTGACGAGGTTCTCCGAACGACCTCGGATCGCGAAACGGATCGCGCCATCGCGTCCGGGACGTCGAACTCGCTAGGAAAAGACGTATAACTTGTCGTGTTTGGAGCGCGGACTCGCGACGTCAAAATTTGTCGTCATTTTTTTTCTATTAAATAAAATCTAATTTTCTATTTAAATCCCATTTTTAAACCCTAACCCCACTCTCTCATCCGGGCTCGCCTCTTTTTTTTTTTTTTTATCTTTTCTCTCTCGACCCCGAGCCCTCCTCCCTCTGGTTCCTGCGCAAAGCTTCGGCCATGGTCCCTGTACTCTCGCCACTTCCCCTGGCATCCTGCCTGTGGCAGGCTCCTTTCGGCCTTCCCTGCCTCCACTGTCGCCCTTTTCAGCGACTTTGTCGCCACTCTCTCCCTCTCCCGTTTCTCCCGCCGAGACGCCCGGGTAAGTGAGACGGTTTCTTCTTCCTCTTCTCCTCGAGGCCGGCTATAAGAACCTCATTTCGAGAGGGTGCTAGGGGCTCGGCGATTTTGGTGAAGTTGTTTAGGTTGGATAGTTTTGAGTGGGCTGCTATTACTTTCCTCTCCTCCTCCCTCTCCTTTTTCTCTGCTACCTGCGGTTCTCCACCGAGTTGGTCGCTCGGTTTTGAGTCCGGGTTGCGCCGTTTGTTTACTCGTTGTTGAGCCGTGGTGTGGGTTTGCTTGAGTTCTCACTGAGGTATGAATTCCCTTAGCTCTAGCTTTTATATTTGAGGCTATATACATGTCGTTTTCCTTAAAGATGGACATGGTTTCATGGTTAAAGTGGCATGCTATTGCTCCTCTCTTTCATTTACTCATATTAGCTTGATGTGGAGCATGGAATGATTTATTTAGTTTCATGTGCATGTGGAGCTTGCTTCTTGCTCCTACTTTATTAAAAAAAAAAGGCATGTTAGGGAAGAGTTTAAACTGATTTAGAGAGGAGCCTTATGCTTACTTTCATTTGAAATATATTGAGGCCTTATTCTTGGATATGTTGAATGTATGAAAATGCTTATTTAGGCTTTATGTTTAGCTATATTTTAAGTCTTATCTGGGCTCATCGTGAGCCTGATTGAAAGTAAATCTTGTTTCATGTTAAAAAGAAGTTCGGGTCGCTCTCGTGGCTTTATTTTCTCGGTTTTTTTTAAACTCCTTGTCTGCCTCTCCGTTTTGATTCAAAATTTGGGTCGCTTTGCTCCCATCCTGCTATCTTTTTCGGTTTTAAATCGTCTTTAGCCTCTCACTATAGCTGGGTTTTGGTTCTTTTGAAGTTATTGGTGTGAACCCCTTGCTGTTTTCTCTGGACTATTTTGAGTTTTGCTGTTTCTTTTTTCTTGCTCTCGGTTTTTGGGGTTGTTTTGGCTTGCGGCTGGACTGATCCTCACAGCCAGGTAGTGGCTCGGGTTTGGCTTTGTATAGGCCGGATTTGGTCCCTGTGGTGAGCATTCATCTAGGCCTCGGAGTTGTGGCATGTCTCGTTTGGCTATGTTGGCTTATGAAATTGGTTGGACGAATTTGGAGGCATCTCTTATTTGCTTCAATTAATTCTTGAAATTTCAATGTCGAGGCTTGCTGAAGCCGTGTTTTAAGCTCAATTTAAGGTGATGTTTGGGGCTCGGGTCTTGACTTTGTGGTGGCCTCGTCTGCACCCTTGTTCGGAGTCCGCAGTGGCTCGGGTTTGTGCTTCTTGTGGGCTAGAGAGGGGCTGAATCATTCGATCTATTTAATGAATTTACTCCTATGCATTTGTGATGAATTCGAGCTAGTATGAGTGGCTTGTTGGGGGCTTAGCCGTGAGCCTCATTTGTGGTGTGATGAACTGTGAGAAACCTTACCTTATTGTCTTTTTGTTGGGCTTGGCCGTGAGCCTCATTTGTGGAGTGATGAACTGTGAGAAACCTTACCTTATTGTCTTTTTGTTGGGCTCGGCCGTGAGCTTCATGATGGTAGTTTGAGCTTGTTGGGGGCTTCGTTGCCTCCCCGTTTGTGGCTTTCGGCCGTGGGCCTCCTCTTTGTGCTTGTCTTGGCCGAGAGCCTTGGTGGATTTGAGATCACCTTTTATTTGCTTCCATTAAACTTCATGAAATTTTAATGACAAAGTTTGATGAAGAGATATATAAGCATGAGTTGTGGTAATTGTTTGTTGAATTGATGTTGATAGGTGTGTGGCCTTTGTTTCATTATTCGCTTAAGGCCCGTGTTGTGGCAAGAAATTAAAATTTTACATAAATGAAATAACAGAAGTACTGGACTTTTGTGATAAACCTCGAGTTAGTAGTCTGGAGCCTAGGACCCGAGCAGTGGCTTTCTCTTTTTATTTTCTTGATTTTACGATCTTTGTTTGGGAAAAGAAGTGTGTTCCTAGGAGTCTAGTCTTCACCTTCTTCGAGAGCGTCAAGGTGCCTTTAGTCCTTTTTACAGGACATGCGAGGTCGGTTGGGAATCCAGGGTGACTTACGTGTTTTCTGATTATTGGAAATCGACTCACTTCTTTTCGAAATCGTGTTGAGCGAGCCGCTTTCCGTCCTCCTTTCTCGACCTCTCGTCCTAGTTTTCACCTTGTTTCTGCTCAAAGACACACCTACAGGGACGTGTAGGTGTGCATATATAACCTCCTCGGGTTATATATGGCCATCAGCAGTGCGTAAGTGCGGTGGGGACGATGATGCGGTTGCAAAACGAGAAAAATTACGAGAGTCATAGAATGGGGCCGCCTGTCTCGGAGACTCAGCAGAGAGTAGAGCGGAGTCACGGAACCATTCGGCCGTCCTGGGGTTCTATCGCCGAGACGTCTAAAGTTCGTAGTCCTAGTCCTATTGGGTAGTCAACTCGTGATCGAAATACTTTAAAACAAAAATACATATGTTTGAAAAATACAAAATTGCCTCCACCGCTACACAAATTTACCTACCTACAAATTATTGCTTGCATGAAAACAAAAATGAAATGTGTGAAAACTTATAAAAGTCCACTAGTTAGTTATTCAAGTCGGATTAGGATCGCTTTCTACAGAAAGTTGGGATAGAGTCGCACGATCCAGTCCGGATATTAAGCATGACTACGAGTCCGAAACACCACCGTGCTTACTGGACACTTGCAGAGGCTTTACTTGTAGGTTTCTTTCAAGTATTTTCTCGTGGTTTCCTACGGTTTTACTTTTGTTTCCTTTTCTTCTCGCGATTTTTCCTCGCTTTCTCGGCGTTTTCCTTCGTTTTTTTACTATTGAGTTTTCAGACTTTACTTTCTTTGTACTCACCATAGCACCCTTGTTTAGCTAGGTTGTTTTCACTTACTACTTCTACTCCCGCTCTTTTAGTACTGACAAGTCTGCTGCAGGAAATAAAAAATGATAATAAACAAGTAACATCGCGACGAGTGATAGATGAAAGCATACTGATACTCACCGTGATGATCTTTTACTTTCCTTCTTATATATCGTCAAGATGTGTTTACTTTTCAACGATATACTCTCGTTAGCTAGGTGCATTTACTTTCGATGCATATACTTGCTTAAGCATGTTCGACACTTCCGTACTTTCTCCCTGCTCAAGCATGTCTTCACTCGTTATAAGACGTTACTTCATGCATAAATTAAGTATACACCGTTATAAGCATGTTACTTCCCGCATAGCCTAGCATGCTCTCGTTCTATCGTCTTTTACTACTTATGCCATCTGATGCACACACTCATCGTCTGTAATAAAAATAAATAAACGACTGCGTGCATCACTTTAACTTAAGACTTGAAATTTAAATCGCGATTCCCGCTACAACGCTGAGCTTGAGCACGGTGGCAAAGACGACCATCTTCTTCAATGAAACCCGTGTCGACATCAAGAAAGCCCATTCCTTAGTTTAAACAACGAGCCTTAGGTTTCGAGGTAGTCCGCGCCGTGCGACATAAACCCTCACCTTCTCTTTTAGGCCTGCACACTCCTTCCGTGCAATATAAGCCCTAATCTGCTTAGGTTTCCGAGGTTGTCGCCTTATACGACGTAAACCCTCCTGTCTTTCGGTAGTTGCGTATAGCCGAACATTATGCAAACGTAATCCCTATAATTAATTTGCGATGATTGAAATCAAAATAAAATCTCTTTCCAAAATTTAAAACCCAACCTTGTGATGAGCCTCGGACGTCCTCCTCGAGATCCGCGACATCCCCTACCCTTCTTCCCTTCGACTCGTAAATAACCGTTCCTCCTTGCGCCCTTCACCTATCGGATTTCCTACTCTCAAATTTCGTTCGAAAACCCTACCTTTCGACTTCGTGAAGATAGAACCTCGAGATCTAAATCGAGAGTTCTTCGGAGTGATTTCGGTCATCCGAGGGGTAATTAACTATGGTGCTTGCCTCATAGTGAGTTTTAAAGACTCAGGATAATATAAACCATATTTAATTCTTTTCGTATTAAATAGGTGAATTTATTGGCCCATATAAAGGTTCGTAGGCACGTAACGGATGTCATGAATTTTGTGGTTTATTTGATCGAGCGATATTGTCGAGTAGGGTGTCTATTCTTCGAATAGATGCGTTACTCGCGATATTACGCTCGTTCATTCAACTGCCAAACGAATGAGATTCGTCCTTTCTCATTCTCATATTTTAAAACTTAAAATGTTATTTTCAAAAATCAATACATATATATAAATTAAATTAAATCCTCAAGCCCAAAGCCCCTTAAAGCGGCCGACAGAATGTTGGCAACTACTTCATCAAATTGCGTTCGCTTCTGTCTGCATTTTATGAGAGTAACCCCCAGGTATTTAAGGTTAGAAGTGTGAGAACTAAAACCAGTAAAATCACCCAGCCATTGTTTGATATGAGCCTTGATACTTTTACTAAACTTCATTTGACATTTCTGAGGTTGAAGGCCTGAACATGCTTAAAAATGTTGGAGGCAGTTGTGGATAAGCTTGAAAGCTGGTTTGGTGGCTTTGGTAAAAATAATGATTTCATCAGCATAAGCTAGATAAGTAATAGCTAAAGTAGATCTGTGGTTGTATAGGGAGTGTGGGGAGTTTTGCATCACCTGGTTAAACAATCTAGACAAGTAGTCAAAAATAAGGATAAAGATAGTGGGGGATAAGGGGTCACCTAACCAGTGCTTTTCCCATTGATAAGGAGAGATTGACCATTATTTTTCAGCCATCTCATGATTAGCTCAGTGAAGGAGATAGGGAACCCTCTCACCCTAAGCACCTCTTCAATAAAACCCCAATGTATAGTATCATAGGCTTTTTGAATATCTAATTTAATGATGGCATTACCTCCCCTACATTTCTTGTCCAGATTTAGGAGAAGCTCCTGGGCCAACAACACGTTGTCTACAATACCTCTCCCTTGAATGAATGCAGATTGATTATGACTGATCATAGAGTTGAGGTGGGGCTGGATCCTTTGGACTAAGATCTTGCTGATAATTTTAGGAATCACATTGATAAGGCTGATAGGTCTGAATGAAGATCAATTAGTGCAATTATTTTCTTTTGGGATGAGAATAGTTGTCGAGGAAGTGAAGTATTTAGGAGGGTCATCACCTTTGAAGAATTGTTGGATGGCCTTGATGACATCCTTACCTATGATATTCCAACTTTTCTTGTAGAAATCAGTTGTATAACCATCAGGACCGGCCGTCTTGTTACTATCAATTGAGTGAAGGGCAGCTTTTTGAGTGAAGGGCAGCTTTTATTTCATCTTCCAGAGGTATATTAGTGAGCACCAGTCCACTAGTATACATCTTATCAGCTTGGAACAGCTCTGCCTTTACAGCTTGTCTGACCCAGGGAGGTTGAGATAGTAGATTCTAATAATGTTGGACAACACTGGCAGCAATAGATTCAGGGGATCTGTGCCACTGCCCTATAGAATCTTGGATTTTATGGATTGTATTGCACTTCCTCTTATACTTTATTCAAGCATGGTAGTATTTAGAATTTCTATCCCCCTCACAGAATTTAGTGACAACAGCTTTCTGGATTAAAAATTTCTCTTGGAACTCCAAGACAACAATCAGTTCTTCATTGGCAGTAAACAAGTCAGATTCCAGTTTCTCATCTTCTAGACAGAGTTGCTCCAACTGGGTGACCTTAATTTCAGCTGCTTTCACTTTGGAATGGAGATCTCCAAAGACAGACCAATTCCAATTTTTAAGTTGTTTGCTCAGCTTTTTCTGTAAGATCCAGATTTTAATCCAGGGATTATCACAATGGAAGCTCTGCCAGACTGATTCCACTTGAGTTAAAAATTCACAATGGGAAGCCCAGACATTTAAATATCTGAAAGGAGATGGACCTTTGATAGGAGAATCAGAAATGGTAAGAAGAAGATTTCTATGATCTGAACAGGTCAGAGATAAATGATGAACAGTAGAATTGAGAAACTCCTAGAGCCAGATATCATTTAATAAAATTCTATCTAACCTTGCCCAAATCCTACCCCTTCTCCAAGTAAATCTGGGACCAGAGAAGCCCAAATCATGGAGCTCGGCAGATTGAATATTATCATTGAATTTATTCATTTTATTGGGGTTAGGATTCCTTCCACCAATCTTCTCCGAGGGGGCAGCAATGCTGTTAAAATCACCTCCCACAAGCCACTTGGTATTCATGGTGGAGCTAATAGTGCTGAGATTCTGCCAAAGATCACTCCTTGCTGCTGAAGTGCATCCTGCATAAACAAAAGTGGCATGACCTGAATGGTTAGCCATATCTAAGGAAAGGTGAACAAACTGTGGATTATCCACCAAAATATAGCAATGAGCTTCTTTTCTACAGAATAACCAGATTTTACTATTGCAATTAGAGTAATACTGGAAACCAGGGAACTTTTTGATAAACTTCTGAGTATTTTTTGTAACCATTAGTTCAAAAATTGCAATGCACCAAAATTTATGCATCTTATTCAGGGCTAGCAACCTGTTAAAGGACCTAGGATGTGCCAGTCCCCTAACATTCCAGTAAAAGATATTAATCATTAGAAGGTGGAGGGTGTGGGGAGGGGTGTGGGGAAGATTGAGATCTGGACCTTGTTCTTCCCCTAACATTCCACTGGAAGAAGCAGTATTGGTAGGGGGAATTGAGAGTTTATGGACTTCAGTCCTGTTTTTCTTCTTCCTCTTGTATGACTGGACTTGCCATTCATCATTCATAGTGTTGTGTATCGCTGCAATGACATCTGAGGATGGGGCCACCAAATCATTTCCCTTCTCCCCAGTATAATGAGCAACGGATAGAGTTCCCGTAACCCCTTTGACTAGGGGATCAATACGGACTGGCAGTGGAGGATGTTCATTCAGGGAGGTGCATTGAACGCCGTCAACCTCTCTAGAATTACCAGGTTGAGCCTCCGGTGTATGGGTAGAGGTCACCTCTATATTCGCAGGGGGAGAAACAACGGGTTTTCTAAGGGGAGCACCTTTGGAGGGGGGGTGTAATCTAAAGCATCTTTGCTTGGTATGACCAAACATCTTACAATGGTAACAATAATGGATATATATATATATATATATATATATATATATAATTAAATCAAAACAGTATTTTATAAAACTATTTTACATTTTATATAAAAGTCAGATGCACTTTAACGGCCGACACGCTCGTAGCTTGTCAGTATCTGATCTTGCTTGCTTGCTCTCCCATCAACTCTTCTTTACTCACTTGATCTGGACTAGTAAGTGCTCATTCAACAAACTCTAATTCCGATTGATCCCTTAGTTAACTTGTTAAGTAGATATGTATTTAATAATAAAAGATAGTATTATATATATATATATATATATATATATATATATATATATAAACAAAAAAGCCCTAGGGCCATTTCATTAAGATAAAATAGAGGGATACAAAACAAGTAGTAAGAGAGGGCCCCATGATGGAGCCCAACTCAAAGGAAACAAAAAGCAACTAAAATAAAAAGTACAAATGAGATGACTAAAATAAACTTGCAACTAAAACTTTTTCAGTGGACGAGGTCGCTGAGCGCCTTCCTCTTCCATTGGCTCTTGAACCGCATTCGATATCCGGCTCGGAGAGATTCTCCATCGCGGAGAGACCAGGTGTCATCCATAAGATTTCCAAGTAAGCAACGTACCCCCAGTCTTCTTTCGCCTGGAGGTATACACTTGCCACTGATCCTCCGAAGTGTGAGCCGTCTGAGCTACAGTGGGCATAACCACCTGGGCGGATTGTACTACAGGAGGAAGGGCCACCCTTTCCATTTGTTCGAAGCACCACGGTAGCCACCGGCGTGGCAATCGGTGCATCCCGATGAGGCTCCATAACCACCCTGGCGATTCGCACCACGATGGGAGAGGCCGCTGCAGTGGACAACCGGCTGAGGAGTCGCCTCTGCGTACTTGTCAGCTGAGTTTAAACTGTTATCAACATCAGATGCTACCCTAATCTCTTGAGCCAGAGAAGCATCGACTCTTCGTTGGGAAATCCCAACAGCAGCATAAGGCCCAGAAGCCCTTTTCCTAGAGGGAGGATGCAGCCTATGGCAAGTGTCCCTGATGTGCCCGAACATTTTACAATGCTGGCAAAAGAGAGGTCTGTTCTCCACCACAACCTCCTGCCAAAACCCATCCTGACCATCAGTAATCCAAAAACGATCTATATCAGGAAGAGAGTGTGTGTGTGTATTCATTACTTGTTTTTTTTTTAATTGATAACCAACTCATGTGAAACCTTCTTTACAATCTTCTCTTAAATTGCATTATTAACACGATTTCAGTAATTATTCATATATTTTTAGCAATTAGCTTTTTTAAATCTATTTGATTTAGATAGCTTGATTAGATCTAAACTTTTTTTTTTGTTAAGAAAATTTATTAAAAATTTGCATGTAAATAAATTTTGCTATCATCAAAATTAGCATTAATCAATTAGCAAAATGTATTAAAAAATGCTTAGATAAATAATATTTTGGGTCTTTATAATAGGGCTGATTTAAAGAAAAAAATCCTCCAATCTGGACTTAGGCAAGGCGTGAATGTGTAATATACTTGTCGGCGTTGTTTTGTGCGCGAAGTGCCCGTAAGAAGCTGTCGGTCGCCGGAATCGGAATCCCGTCGCCCGCTTCGGAAGGATCCTTCAACGAAAAGAAAGGAAGTCAAACCGACCTCATATTTTTCATAGTTGAATGAAATAGTGCTACACCTCAAGTCATGCACTTATCCCGAAAGACAAACACAAGACTTAAGCGTGAGCGCTCGATCAAATAAACTAAGAAATATACGACGTACGTTTGGTCCATGAAACCAATTTATTTGTTGATAAATTCCCTATTTAATACGAAGAATTAAATAGGGTTTATTTTAAATCTGGTCCGAAAATGCTTCTATAAAGGCAAGCTCCTATAGTTAATTACATCTTAAATGACCGAAATCATCTAAGAATACTCTTGATAAAAATCAGGAAATATTATCTTCAAGGAGGTCAAAAGGATAGGACTTTTCAACGAAATAAGATGTGGAGGTGTGCAAAAGGAGTTGGCTCAAATTTGGAATGTAGAATCCAAAGGGAGAGGAACTAGGGGATGTCAGAGGTCCGAAAGCGAGCCTCAATAACTTCCCGAGCTATCCTATGGTTTTGCTGACGAAGACAAGCTCCACTCGTCGAAGACGACCGTGCCGCCCACTATACTAGCTCCGAGCTCCTCGTTATGAAGAGGCCGAGTTTTCTAAGGTGGCAGTCAAAATGTTCAATCAAGTGGCCCTATGGTCGAAGTTCTTCTAAACATCCTACGCCAATACGTTTAAGTCGTTGTACGATTTATAACAGGATATGTATATAAGACAGAGTAAGAATAAGAAGACGCATACAAAGATATAACGTAACGTGCTAAATATGATAATACGCAAGATAGTGTATTTGAAAAGTGACGACTAAACAAGATAAAGATGCAGAAGACAAGTATAAAAAGTGACAACTAAACAAGATATAGCATGCAATGAAGTAGTACAAAGGAGAGTAACACGTCGCAAATGTAAACAAACCCGTATACTCTGGAGGCCCGTTATTTTCTTTCGTCTAACTTATGCAAGTGTGCCACATGAAAGCCAAGCAAGCAAAATGAAAGGTCGTCGAAAAACTCAAGAAAACAAAGTGACCGACCCACAACTGGAAAGTCTCGAGAAAAGTAGTAAAAGTCACCAAAACTCCGAGAAAATCCTAAAAAAAGACCACGAGTGCTCGACAAAAATCAAATGAAAACCCGAAGAAAACCGCAAGCACTCGGCTCGGCTAGGCTCGTAACCGTGTAGTAGATCGCTCGAAGCGGTCGTCGAAGCGCTACTCGGCCACACGAGTGTATAAAGCCCTGCCACTCGGCAAGAAGCGGTGTCCAACTAAACTCGACTCGGAGAGTGTTCCCCACCCAAGATCGATAATCAACAAGTGGACAATATAGTTTTGAAATTTATATTTTAGCATGCACATGGATTTCAGACATGCAAAAGAAAGTTTTATCAATTTTTAATTGTGGTGAAAATATAATATATTTTTTTTGTTGTTGCGAGATGTAGTATCGTATTTTTATCAGATTTTTAAAAAATATAATTGTCCACTAGTCGATCATTTCGTAGGGTAAAGGATCACTAATAATCCTAAGAAGGTACGGTGCCCCGCTTGCCTGCAATGGCAGAATGATACCGTCATCCTACGGTTCACCGGGGCTCTGGAGCGCGTCCTGATGTCGTAGGATGTGATATCATTATACTCTTCACTGGCGTGCCTTTTGCATCATCGCCGTCATCGCCCCAAAACAAAACAAAACCAAAACCGACTCCGAGTGAAGCGGGGAAAACGTGTCAAGCAACGAAAAGGGGAAAAGAAGATTTAACTCACCCCCGAACTTGGAGGGTCAGGACGGCGGGTGAGTTAATTTAAAATTCCCCTAACACATGAATAACAAGGCGTTAAAAAAAAAACGAAATCCGAGTTCCCTGAATCGACCCCGAGGGTGTCATTTTCTCGCTCAAGTACAATTACATCAAAAGGAAATTTAAAAGCGAAATCATGGAAAAGTCGATCAAAAACTTTTAAAATCAAGCAAAAGAGAAAATGGCTACGGACAAGACAACGATTGCGAACATTTCCAAACCCATAAGAAAGTGAATTGACAAGCTTCCCGAGAACATCAATTTAACTCCAATTCATCAAATGAGGCACCTAAGAAGTGGCCCAAGCACAATGCTCAACATCTCCCTCTCAAACAAGCAAGAGAGCAACTATAGTGCTCATCTTTATCAATCCCTAACTCAAACACAAGAAGAAACAAGGCCACCATCACATCAGCCACCAACAAAAAGGCTCTCGGCCAAGCCCCAACAAAAAGGGCAGCAACAAGTTTCTATCCAACCTCAAAACTCACAAATCACATCAATGGACTCACGGCCAAGCCCCAAATTGAACCCAACTCCTTCCATAAACATAGAGTTCAGTTTTCACCAAATGAGCACAAAGCCCAGCCCTCACTAGAGCCAAACCCGAGCACAAACCTGAGCCCACAACAAGCCTCCAAGTGAATCAAATGAATTATCCCAACCCCAATTACAGCAGCCTTTTAAAAAAAAAAAAAGCCAAATTCAAACTTCCATTGGGCAAGAAACCGAGCCACAACAAGCCTCCAAGAAAGCCAGCCCAACTCCAAACCAAAACAGCCCTCAAAGAAACAGGTTCCAGTCTACAAGGAAGCCAAACCCGAGCCAGCATAAGGCTAAAGGAGGCAGCTCAACCTCAGGCCAAAAACAGCTCCCAAAGAAGATCAAACCCGAGCCAAGACCAGGCCAAGAGAACCGGCCCAACCTCAAGCCACAACATCCTTCACTCAATGCCAAAACAAAAGAGGAGCTTAAAGGAGCCAAACCCGAGCCAATATAAGGTTAAGAAATACAGCTCAATCTCAAACTAAAACAGCCCCCAAAGAGGCAAATACCAGCTTATAGGGAAGCCAAGCCCGAACCACATGAGGATGAAACCCGAGCCGTGGCTGGCCTGGGATAAAGCCAGCTTTAAATTGAAACAGTCCAAATATAAAATCGAAATCAAAGGTGTCAAAGAGAGCCAGAACTGAGCACAACAGGGGTGAAAACAAACCCAGCCTTTAAATCACAACAGCTTCGACATAAAGCCAAAGCTAGAGAAAGCTAAAGAAGCCAACCCGAACCGTAGCTAAACTAGGGACAGCTCCAGTTTTAAATTTAAAACCAAATGGATAGCAAAACTAACAAAAGCCGAGCCTCATGAGGCTAAAAAAAAAAAAAAAAAAACGAATCCCAAATCGAGTTTAAAGCCCAAAATGCAGCGGGACTCCACAAGACCGATTCACATGAGGCTAAAACCAAGCCCGATCACAATTAAATCCAGAACCAATATAGAACTGAAGCAAACTTCTCCTTGAAATCTCAATTAAAATGAAGCACATACATATCTTTAAAAAGCTTCACTACCATGCATTTGCTAGCAAGAATAAGTATAGAGCGAACATGAAAAAAAAAAAAAAAAACTTTCAAATTAATTAATCATGCTTCGTGAAGGGCTAGATTTCCATATATTCAAGGTATAAAGCCACCACATGCTTGTAAACAAAGGTGAGCATAAAGAATTTCCAAACTAGCTAACCATATCTTCATCAAAGATTAAAATGCAAGAGGCCCAAGAACAACGTAAACCTCTCCAAGCCAAGCCTAAATTTTCTCTCTAGCATGCTCAATCGAAACTTCTTAGCCACATTTCAAGTTAGTAAAGAAAACACTCCCAACATTTATACAAGTATCACATTAGCATGCCGTCGAAGAAGAAACCCATAGAATCCGCATTTCAAGCAACTAGATAAGATTTTCCATAGCATACAAGTGCTTAACCGAAACTATCAACAGGGCAAACCGAGCCAAAGGCACAAGTGAAGCCTCCCTGGGGCCAAAACCGAGAATAAGAAAGGGGTAGAGGAGAGTTACCAGATTGCGTAGAACACACTGCGAAGAAACCGCAAGTACGTGAAACGCTCCAACAGCAACTCCCCTCTCTTCACAAAGGTTTCGGGCCAACCCCAATCCCACCCCAAATGGGGTTTAAATAGGCAGAGGAGGGGAAGCAGAGGTCAAGAGCTCAACCTACAAGATCGGGCGCAAGTGGGACTGCGGCAGATTGCTGCAGGAGGGAGCAGAGCTCGGTAAGGGACGCACGCATGAGGTGCCGCAAGTTGCTCGAGGGATAAGGATAGGGCCTATCACGAGCGGCTCGAGGAGCAAACGGCCGCCAGAAAGGATGCTCGAGCGCGGGAGGGACGAAGGTTCCAGGGAACTCGCGCGGGAGAGACGAAGGCACCGGTCGAGTGCGAGGGTAATTAGGGCAAAGGGTTTGATTTTAAAATAGGTTTTAGAATATCTTTTTTTTTTTATTTTTATTATTTAAATTAAAACTTAAATTACAAGTTTCGCCCCGACAGCGCTATCGTCGCAAACTTAACGTCGATTTTAAGTGAAATCGACATTCCGGACGCATCGGCGCACTCCGTTTCGTCGTCCGAGGTCGTCTGAGCAACCTCGTCGACAAACGCGTCAAAATTGCGTCGAAATTTGGTATCGTCGCAAAATTTTGACGCGAGTGCGATCGAAAGCGAGGTCAACAATACTTTATACTAGTTTCTATAACCTTTGACTTGACACATTTTGATGTTCATTTTTTTTAGTCGTAGTTGATGGCATTTATGATGTAATATATGGAGTTGGATTATGTTTGAAATGATAAATAGGAAGATGCCTTTTTAGTGAATTGAGACCTTTACTACAGGAATAAAATGCACAAAAGTGGTCGTTTGAAAACTTAGATTAAAATGCTGAACTTTAACTTTAAAATAGCCGGGTAATCAGTGAGAAGAATTCAAATAACATGGGATACAAATTTTTCCTGCCATGCACTCCCTAATTTTCATCCTATAAACTTCGGAACATTTGTTATCTTGAATTCAGGGGTTTTTTTTTTTTTTGACCTTTTTTCCCCTACTGAAATAACATATTCTATTCTCAACTGTGCAGGTCCCTGGCAACTTAATAGTCTCGGCCCGCTCTGGCGCACACTCTTTTGACGCATCTCTAATGAATGTATCACACCTCGTTTCCCATTTTTCATTTGGAAAGCAGCTCTCTTCAAAGATGTATTCTGAAATGAAGCGGCTTACACCACTACTTGGAGGAAGCCATGATCGCCTGGCTGATAAATCTTACATAATCAGTCATGATGACAATAAGGCAAATGTCACTGTAAGTTTTTTATTGGTCTCCACCGTTTTGATGAAAAAATATATTATCAAGTGAATGACCAAAATGATCCCTAGGGGCTCAGGCATTTTTGGTGTTTAGTTTAGTCTCAGATTTATTATAGTATTTGTTTTAATCGCTGAACTCGTCAAATCCGAACACATTTAGTATTGCTGTCAACTTTAACATTTGCTTAAATGGCAATTGGAGGAGGAACGTTTTTCACTATTGTATTTTAACATTTAAGGGCCGATTTCTTTAAGTTTGAGTCTGTATTAAATACTGAAATCTACCTTAAAAATGCCCTCGGGAAAAGTTGTTCTTAACCAGTTTCCAAGCAAAAAATTAACGAAACTAATGGTATGATTTCCGTCTGAGTAACATTAAAGCTAATGATATGATTAAATTAGCTCACATTTCATAAAATAGACTCTTTGAAGATAAGGATCATTTTGACCATTTCCTGATATCTATTCGTGTAAAATAAACCATCAAAATGAAAATGATGCCCAAACATTTTAGGCGTTCATTTCTTGTCCGACTTTTGAATGAAAATATATTTAGTCTATAGACTCAATTGAAAAGCTCAGGCTTAGCAGCCAAAAAAAATAAAAAATAAAAAAAGAGAAACTACTAAATCCTCAATGTTTCTTTCTTAAGATTGAGCATTACCTCCAACTGGTGAAGACCGAGATTGTCACAAGAAAGTCCTCCAAGCAGCTGAAGCTGTTCGAAGAATATGAGTACACAGCCCATAGCAGTTTGGTGCACAGTCTGGACATTCCGGTTGCCAAGTTCCACTTTGAGCCCTCCCCCATGCAAGTGGGTATAAGAACTTTTGAGTTCCATTTCAGCATACACATACATATATACATGCTCTCTAACGTGCGCGCACACATAAATTTTCATTTAAGTATATTTAATCCGTTGCTTTCAGGTCTTAGTGACTGAAATTCCTAAATCCTTCTCGCATTTCATCACCAATCTTTGTGCAATTATTGGAGGAGTTTTCACGGTATAATATTGATTTCGTAAATGCCTGTTTTCCTCTTTATTCATATACATGGATGTATTAATAGAATTTGGTTTTATTTATTAACAATATCTTTCAGGTTGCTGGGATACTGGACTCAATCTTGCACAATACAATGCGACTTGTGAAGAAAGTAGAACTAGGCAAACAATTTTGATATTCCTCATTCAAATTTTTTGGTCTCAACGGTAGCGTTAGCTTGGCTAACTAATCTTCTTAAGGGCATGAATTTTCTCAGCAGTAAAGTTATCGGTGCAATCATTCTTGTTGAACAGTGCATTGAGGCTTTGAAAAACATTTGTAAAAAAAATTTTAACTTATATTATTTGTAATGAACTATTTTCTTTGATATAAGCAGAGTTTTACGTGGAGTGGCCTGAGAATGAGATCAATACGGGTCCTGCGGTGGGTTTCTTTTTTTCCTTCTGTAGCCCTTTTTTTACCTAATTTTGCGTCAACTGCATTGATAGATCAAAAAGGAGGTTGATGGATTCCCTAGTAATTTACTGCCAAATCATGCATTCCACAAAAAAAGTGCTGAATCAACACCAAAATGAGGTCAGTTCTGACCGAAGAAATATTACATCAGAACTCTGCACGTAGAGCTACGTGCGGAGTTTGATCTCAGCCGCACATCAACCCCACCTGAATTACAGTGGGGCCTAATCCCTGTATCCTTTGGTGAGTGGGGTTGATATGCGGCTGAGATTAGGCTCCGCACGTTGCGGAGTCCTGATGTAATATTTTTTTGTTCTGACCACCCCCAACAAAAATAAAAAAATAATAAAAAAGATAAAAATAAAAACTGAAAATAACAGCTAAATATTAAACTATACTCATATATGTTTGGATGTGGAGATGATAAATTTTTACACTTATTTCCTATAAATTTATTAGATTAACTCTTGTAACTGTGTACTCAACGACTATAATTTTGTTACCTATGACCCTCTATTTAAATTTTTAGAACAAGTTTTCTTTAATTTAGTAGGTGAAACTTGTAAGCATTATATTGGGAGATACTTGCATAGAGTTGGTGTATCATTTCTTAGTGTAGCCTGGTGTCAATGTGGTGGTTGAAGAAGTGCTTAGCAGAGTAATGATGAGGGTGCTATGTAGAGGGATTTCTCTATTTTGTGATCATCAGTGACCATTGAAAGGTTTGATATGACATGAGAATTATATATTTTTTTAATTTTTTTATAATTCTATTTTATTTTTTGATCGGGCGAGCTCTTGAACCCAACATTTTAGGATTCTTCGCAATATTTTTTAACCATTGTGATATCCATTCGAGCACATGTACTTTTTTTAAGAGAAACATAAAGAAAGTTAGGAAGTCTTTATCAAATTTAGGCAGGGAATTTCAATGACATAGAAGTTAGAAAATCATTATAAGTTTAGAGAGGGAATGTGTGTGTGAAAGAGAGAGAGAGAGAGAAAGAGAGAGAGAGAGAGAGAGAGAGAGAGAGAGAGAGACTTATGTTTGTGATCTTTAATAGAGGTGTAAATTAGTTGAGCTACTATGTATGAGAGTTTAGCGTGTGAAAAAATCAATTTATTAAAAATTGTCTGGTGTTTGAAATGACTCGAGAATAACTTATTTACTTTCGACTTGATTAGAATTTGTTTGTTTGTTTGAGGTGTTTCTTCAGTTTGATTTTGGCTCAAATGATTTAAATAATAACAATTTTAGGTAAAGCACAAAAAATAAAATAAAATATTATAGTTGTATACATCATAACTGTCGGCATGAATCTCAAAACATCTAAATGGTCCAGACAATGAACGGATAACAAGGCATCCTACCGTTCTATTGCCAACCGCTTGGTTGAGAAATCCTACGCGCCATGACGAGAGACTTGAGCGATAGACTCGACCGATCGATAAGCAGGAAAAAATCATTGATCACGGCTAATTGGTCGACCCGCCTTTACTGGGATGGACGGGGTCGATATTCGATCGAGCGCCTCGGACAACCAACACATATTTTAGAGAGCACAGTCAGCACTCAGCCTGTCGCATTAGTTGACCAAATTCAAACAAGCCAGCTAGCCAATTACCGCCATGTTAAAATTCAAATTGTAAATATAGATATGGTATGAATCCATTGTATTAAGAGCGGTTTCCATAACCATCATCTCTTTTTTGTAATTGGACAAATTACTCTCATATAAATAAGAAGCAAAAATATGAGTAAAGGGATATCTTTTTCCGACTCTCTACAGGGAATTTTGAACTTGTTATACTCTCTCCCTCTCTCCCCTCATTCGTCCAATCCTAACTCCCGAGACATATTCATAAAGAACAAATAATCATCAAACATCTGAAAATGTGATGCAGTGAGCATGGATATGCCACATATGAGAAGTGAGAAAAACTATAAAGGAGAAGATTTCTAAATAGAAATAACACACATGAAACCCAATAGAGATATTGCACATCTAAACGTTCATGCACAAGTATAGGTCTTACAAGCCCAAATGACTCTTATGATGGAGCAATTCGAGATCTTCGGGTAGCAATCACCCAGAGAAACGACCAATCGCCAGGTTTGGAGGCAGAACCTCTGGATCCGCCCTCAAAGGCCGCCATCAGCGAACCCGCCTACTCTGGACAACCAGGTCAACAACTAGTGGGTGGAGGGACAAGTTTTCCCCAACACACTGACACCGGAGGTCTACATAGGTGAATAGGCGAGGGAAGAGTGGATGAGAGTGCTTGTCTGGCTGCTCGCAGAAGGCACGTTTACTCGCCATATCAATTAGGCAATTCCTCCACCCAAGCTAAGGTATCCTCGCCTTGATTCTTACAAAGAGAGGACCAACCCGATCGATCACTTCACATCGTTCAAATCATCTATCAGTCTGCTCTAAATTGATGACCCTATAATGTCTTATCTATTCTTAACCACCCCGAAGGATTCAACTCTTTGGTGGTTCAACGGTCTGCTGATCGAAACCATCCCAAATTCCTACAAGTTTAAAAGTTTCTTCGTTTCGCACTTCTCAAACATGCAGAAGCCAAGGAAAGACTCAGACACTCTGCTCGATCTCATGCAGGGAGAAAAAGAGATCCTGCAACTTTACATCACCCGCTTCCATAACGAGATACTTGGTATTAGAGATCTGAAGCATGATATAACTAGAACAACCTTGAAACGATGAGTCGTAAGCAAGCAGTTCGAGTATGACCTAAACCAATTTAAACCTGCTACTTTCGCAGAAGTATTAGAGATGGAGATCGAGCACATACTCATCGAAGAAGATCTCTTGGACTCTTCAAAGGGTAAGCCGGAATCATCAGACCACCCCTCGAAGAAGCAGAAAGAGCCAGGGGAACCACATAAGGCAAGGGACAATCAATCCTCTGCCAGCACCAAAATAATAACTCTTGGCCCCGAGATCAGCAAAGAAATGACCGAGGGAATCATGACCGAAAACGACGCTCAAACCAACGGCCCAACATTATGAGCTAATACAATTTTACCAGGAATAATAGATTCTGACACCCCTTAACGTGTCAATGACTGAAATAGTTCAAGCCACTCAGAACAAAGACTATTTCAAACCGGCCTAGCCATTAAAGGTGGAACTAGCCTTATGAGATCCGAAGAGATACTGCCAGCACCATTGTGACTATGGCCACGATATGGAGGAATGTCGTCAACTTCGGAACTTGATTGAGGAGCTCATCCGTGCCGGAAAGCTCAAAGAGTTTGTTGCAGTCAGTGCACACATGCTGCTGCAAGGTAAGGCTGCGATAACGAAACCCTCAAACGGACTTATCCGAACCAACGAGGTCCAGGTAGTCGGGATAATCCAGACCATTTTCGGGGGAGGCCCCCGACTCTCCATCGAGAAGAGACAGCGTTCGGGCGAGGCATGCTCTGTCGTCCCATATCTTTTTTTTTTAAATCTTCTCTTTTAATTTAAAGTTATATGCATCGATTTGTGTGTCGTCACTTGTGCACGGAACCATAGCAATATGAGTGATCTCCCTAGATAAACTCGATGTTCCTATCCCACTTTTTAATTTAATGCTATTTAGCTAACCAAACGACATCCTCTAACACATAATCCTAGCCCTAATTTCCCTTTCATCTTGACCTAAAGAACTTTCTAGAAAGTAAATTGCAAATGTTATTAGAGGTTTTCCCTACGCGAAGATTGATTGTGTGTTCTCTTTGCTTGATCCTTGCTACTACCACGTGCCAACAAAGCTAGCTTTCTCCTTCTCCAAAGTGAAGATGAAGCTCTCCTCTTCCAAAGGAGATATGATGCTTTTCCTCCAAGAAGCTCCTTCAAAAGAGTTCCCTCACACTGCCCTTAGTAAATTAATGGAGAAAGAATAAGCAATTGAGGAGGAGGAAAATGAATCAAGAAGAAGATGTTGAGAAAGAAGAAAGGAATGAAGTGTGGCTTTCTCCTTCTCCTAGTGCTCTCCACACACAATCCAAAGCTTCTCCCCAGCTCCCCAAATTTGGACTGAACGACCTCTCCTAATTTCCTTTAATGGTTTTTGGTTTAAGGTTCCCCCCATGCCAATTTTGGGCATAGATTCACCCTAGGACCTAATGGTCCATTGCTTAATGATATTGTAGGCATAATACCCATATAATAACCCTTTAATTCCCTGGTTACATGCCTATTAGTGTGATTTAAGGGACCAACCCCACGCAACAAGATTAGAGGAGATTTTGATCTGGCGCGGGTGCTTCAGGGTTAGAGCAGGTGTGCAGATCGCGATGCGGGGGTGCCCTGCTATCTCTCGGTAGAGCTGCAGAGCGGGCAAGCCCTAAGACCTGATGCAAGTGTGCTAAAAGCACGACACGGGTTCTCACAACTCCCTGTTTGGCAGCACGGTCTAGCACAAACGTGCTAGAATTGCAAAGGCACAAGGTGCACCCAAAGCATGTTATTGGTTCCCCCAACTCTCTGTTTTCCAGGGCAAATCTAGCATGGGTGTGCCAGATAAACAAAGGAGAGGGTGCGCCTAGACTCTGGTGCGCGTGAGCCATAGGACTGAAGGTGCAAGCGTGCCCGGGATAAAAAAAAAAAAAAAAAACTTGATTTGTGTATTCGATGCGACCTACTAACCGCAGGCCATGAGGCACCTCATAAGAGTGGATACTTATCTTATTGAGGTTAAAATAGTGCACCGGGAAGCCCTAACATATATCTGGAACTACGCAAAAAAATATATGCTTGAAGCATTGTCCCGTTGCGCTCAAGTGGACATCCCACATAAATGAAATCAAAAAGTGATGCGACAAAATGTCTAACATGGAGCATCTAACTTTTCATTAGAAATACACTTAATGGCTCAATTCACTTACATCATATCATACACAATCATTCCCAATAAATAAGAAGGAACTTGGAAATGTTTATTATCATTAGCAATCATCTCACTATGTTGAATGAAGAATTCTCTATTGAAATTTTTATAAAATAAATACCATAAAATGGCAATGTATTGAAATGCAAAATTGTTTCTTCCTCGAACAACTTAGAAATAAATACAGGAAAGAAATTTTGATTCCAAATGAATTAATGGTCATATTTCTAAAAATGAAAAAAAGGAAGTGTTTTTTTGCCAGTTTGGGCTTATTAAGAGGTATATGGAGTAATAGTTGAAAAAAAAAATTATTTGTATAAAATTATGAGTTTAATCCACATTTATTTTATAATTTGTCATTTATTTGAATAATACACGTTTTGAATGAGCAAAAGCAAATATTTATTTATTTTTTTAAATAATTCTGTTATGAATATGACTTATACAAATAATATGTTTAAATTATTCATTGTGGTTTCCTAAAAGAATTAACTCTCATAAAATTAAAATATGCGGACAAAAATCTTATGCATCTACTGACAATCCAAACCTCCAACCCTATCAATACTGTCTTACTCAAATACTTTTTATACTTTGACAGTATTTGGTAGCATGATATTAATAAAATTTAATCGTAAATTTAACTTAAACTCTAACAAAACACAAAAATAAATTGAAAATTAATAAATCAATCGCTCCTTTAAATCGAATTTTCTAACGTAACTCCTCGCATTCCTTCTCCTTTACGACATAACAAGGATTTACTAAAGCTGCATGTGATGCGGATTTATCCCACGTAAATCTTGGTCGCAGCCAAACACCTCTTTAGAGTGCTCCACTGTAAGTATGCTTAACTTTAATGTTATTGGTGAAGTTTTTACAATGACAACGAATATCATCATATTGTCAAATGAAATACAACAAACATTGGTGATCATGATTAATTAACATAAATATGCCATAAGAATTCATAAGATCAACTCAATATGCCATATATACACGAATTTTTAAGCACAAAATGTACTTAAAAGACATAGTTATCTATGAAATCATAAAACTTGTGAAAAAAATTGAAGCATCACATGGTTATTTGATCTCCCAAGTAAAATGATGCAATACTCTTAAATATTAAGCTCTTATTGATGCAATGGTTGAAGTAATGTTGTCCTATTGAAGCAATCTTATGATAGATGAATCGTTAAGAAATTTCATCAAGAAGACATGATCAGAGTTATCGTACATAAGTGATACTATTCGGAGTTGTAGACATTTTCGTTATTTTCGTTTTTCTTCTGTGGAAGCCTCCTCATGTTGATAAGTTTAGTTGAAATTGTCAAAATAAAATCATGAATTTTTCTTTGCAATTTTCTATATATATATAAATATTGGCAATCTTGTGCTGCCATATGGCACCACTTAATATAATATTGTAGTAAATAAATAATTTATGAGGATGAAAATGCTTTATTTATTTATTTATTTTATAAATAATGCCACCCATTTTTGCATTAAAGGTAATTACATGCAAGTTGTAGAAAGGTATCCCATGTCCCCACAATGCCAAGATCAAACATGACTATGGGAAAAAATTTGCATCTGGAGAGCGTACGCAAAGATGCGTACGTAAAAAGGTACATAGGGGTTATACGGAAGTTACAAGCGTATTATAACCTGTTTGTACCTCCCGTGTAACTCACTTGTAACCTATGCTTCTATTTCATCTATTTGTACACTGGAGTTACACGGGATGTACAAGAAGGTTATAACCTCTTGTAACTCCCGTGTACATTTTTCCGGACGCATCTCTGCGTATGCTCTCCAGACGCAAATTTTTCTCCATCACTATGACAGATGAAAATAAAATTTATAAATAATTTTCTTACATTTACATAAATATCACACAATTCTTTATGTATTTACAAATCTAACACCAAAACTTCCATATTAACGTTTATACTACTCAAAATTTTTACATCACGTCAAATATTTACTTAGTGTTATTTTTTTATGAGATAAAAAATTTTATTTTCTTTTTTAAATGAGGTTTAATCGGTGACCGATGGACAGTCAATTAACAGGTCGTCGATAGTCCACTTTAGTGTTTAAATTGGTGAGACTAAGGAAAAAATTTATTACGTGTGGTTGATCCATACATACAGATAAGTGTATTTGGGCTGTTCTCATGGTGTACTCGGGATGCACTTAGGATATACACTCATAATCTGTACATATGTGACCACACATAATATTATCTCGCGACTAAGCCACCACGTACTTGAAAATTAATTTTGAGTTAAATGTAATCGAGAAAATAAAGTTATATATATATATATATATATATATATATATATATATATATATATATATATATATATATATATTGTATTCACCGAAACTGCTAGCACAAATCTCAAAACCATCGAACGATCACAGATGATCTGCCATCCAAAGACCGACCGCTTGATCATGTCAACCGACATGCAATGTCGGCAGATCCAATTGGCAGAATACACTTGCGGTCCCAGCTGCCCAAGCTTCTTACTAGGACATATGATTACAACTAGTTAACCGACTGGCTTTACCCCGACAGGGTAGATCATCACGAGACTGGTTGCTTGAGCCAACCAAACTCGAATACGTCGACTAACTGATAACCGTTGTATTACACTCAAATTGTATGCATTAATTACATTAAAGATGGTTTCCATAATCTTTCATTCATGCCTGTGAGGGGAGTAAATATGAAATAACACATTATCAGTTCTCTATTAAATTAAAAAAATCAAGTAGTGTCAATATTAAATTAAAACTTATCTATTCTCCACAACACAGAGCTGATAACGGCTGCTCGTGTTGTTATCAGCTCTGTTTTGCTCAAACTGGACCACAAACCAATCGCAGCCGATGCCAACGATGATGGTGATGTCGTGGTCGTGTTTGGTAGTTGTGGTGGTGTCAGGTCACAAGTAGTGGCGGTAGTGGTGTCATAGCCGAGGCTGATGTGTTGGTAGTCTAGTGGGTGATGGCGGTAGTGGTCTCATGGTTGTGACTTGTGGAGTGCTGGTGTGGTAGCTGGGACTAGAGGCAGTGCCAGTGTGGTGGTCTCCCACGCCACCATGTCCATGGCCTCGTCTCCTGATAGACTTCTGCAAGCCAACATGTCCCCTGACGAGGGGCAGATTGCCCCCCCACCATAAGTCATCTGTAAGCAGGAAAGTAAATTTAATTAGTGCATCTACATACAACTAAAAATGAAATACATAATAAAAAGAAAAAGGCAACACTAAATTGCATGCAATCTACAGACTATTGAAACTAAGAAAACAATACATTGCATTGATAATAATTAATATCGTCGGAAAAACTATTATCGTTGATAAGCGACGACCGGCCTTGTAATTTTTGTCTTCACCAATAATCCAGATCATAAATCTCGCTAGCTCGTTGGTAATTTAAATTATTACTGAGAGACAAAACTGTCGCCTATTACAAAACACGTCAGTTAACACCCCACCAAATGACGGGTTAGTTAATAACTGACGAAATATGGACCTAAAAAATATTTGCTTATAATCGACGGTATAATGTGTGGTGATTATTAAAACCATCAGAAAAAAATATTACTGTTGATAAGCGATTGCATGTCTTACAATTATGCTGTCACAAATAACCCAGACCATAAACCATCGCTAGACCATCAAAAAATATAGAAGATCATACATATTATGAGTATTAAAAAAAAAAAAAAGGATAACAAGTATAATTATTATAAATTAGATTGTTTGATTGACTACAACCACACTTGAATTGAGATTCAAGCACAACGAACTGTGTAATAGAGAAGAAATTGAGATGAGAAAGTGTTGAATTTAGCTAGAATGTTTACTAAAAATGAAGTCCAAGAGAGGCATGATGGGACAATTTAAAATAAGAGGGTAAATATATGTAATAGAAAAGGTAGAGAGAGAGAGAGAGAGAGAGAGAGAGAGAGAGAGAGAGAGAGAGAGTGTGTGTGTGAATTGAATCAAAATAAAAACTTGCAAAAGAGTGACAAAATTTTGGCATTAAGTTTTAAAAAGAATGTGATGTGATATAACGTGCATGTTGATACTTAACAATTGACCTCCATGCTATTTATATATGAGAATCAAATTTATGCCACATAAAAGATAATAAAAAGAGGAATTATAGCATGAAGGTGGCTTCACATATTTTTGAAGTTAACTCTCTTTTTTATGGTGAATCAGTGACTGTTGCTTAGAGAAATATGAATATATTTCTTATCTAGTCATCATTATTATCCCATATATGTATATATTACTTCCAAAATGATATCATATATGTTTTTTGTGCAAATGAAAATGATGCAAGATCGTTCCTTTCACTATATCTTCCTAGTGTGCGTGATGATATTGATATAACATATGCAAAATTAATTGAATATTTGAATTTAAACATATCAAAATGATGTTGTAGACATCTAGATTATATATGATAGTGATTCTATTAATACTTTAACATTAAAACAATATTTATTAGAGATTATAACCTTGATTTACGATCAACCAAAAACTATCAAACGAGTAAGTTCTCCTAATTATTTATGTACTTTATAACTAAAAGGAATAATTTAAATTATGCATTATAGATGGATATATCCCAAATACTACATCACATCTTCATAATGTGTTGACTTTCAGCGACTGTTTTCTTCTCTAAAAAATATTATAATTTAATCATAAATGATATTTTAGAGAGCTTCAATAATATTTTTAAGAGTGCACGCACCTATTCCATGACTATATTATTAGAATTTCTTAAGCTCGGAATGCATAAATGGTTCTCTGATAAACACAACATTATAATAAATATAAATTATTTTAATAAAAAAAATTTAAGAACAATTGGGGAAGCCATTAAGTAAGGCTCAAATCTTGATTATTTGACTCATGAATTAGTTTGAAATGTATAGTCTTAACAGTAATTTTAATTATGACATTTGTTTGTGGGACAAAACATATACATGTATTTTTTTTTTTTAATGAGTCAAATACTCAAGATTTGACTCATTTTTAATAATCAAATTGTTAGGTTTGGCACATACACCTATTATGGAATTAATGTCGGAGCGGAGTGAGCGAATCTGGAGAGTTTATTATGTGTGTTGGGGGTGCGGGAGCAAGACCCCGCGGTTTAGTAGAGGGGTAATTTTGTAATTACATGTTGTACTCTATGTTATAAATAAGCCCTGTTAGTAACCTTAGGGCTTATGGTTGAATTATGT
Source organism: Papilionanthe hookeriana x Papilionanthe teres (assembly GCA_022702705.1). Taxonomy (NCBI): domain Eukaryota; kingdom Viridiplantae; phylum Streptophyta; class Magnoliopsida; order Asparagales; family Orchidaceae; genus Papilionanthe; species Papilionanthe hookeriana x Papilionanthe teres. The sequence goes on from CM040435.1 coordinate 8,040,506, forward strand.
ATTCTGTACTCTTTTCTGATTAGTGAAAAGATAGTCGCCGCTCTACTCCCGAGGACGTAGACATCTTTGCCGAACCTCGTTAAATCTCCTTGTGTTCTTCTGGATTTGGGTCGATTCTTGTTTACTTTGCCTAAATTTCTCAACAAGTGGTATCAGAGCGAGGTTCGAGGGCATATAAGAGATCGGCCTAGGATTTGGAGATTTGGCAGAAGTTTTGCGGCGATTTGTGGCTTCGCACAGGAAGGTGAATCACGATCTTCGGTGACAAAGAGGGCAGTGGTTCGGCCAGAGAATTGGCGACGAAGACAGCAGCAGGTTCTCGGATTCGACAAATTTCGCAGAGGGTCTCGCGGCGTTCAGGAGTTGGACGGTTCGGAGTCCGCGACCAGGGCCTGTTCTGCGACAGGCGAGGATCTCTTTGGCAAGCAGCAAAGGAAGGCTGAACCGTGGAGGAGGCCGGGAGGAGGAATATTCCCTCGGACTAGTGAGGTTCGCGTGACAGCAGGCTTCAGCGGCATGAGTTCACGAATTCGGTGAGAGCGGCGATCTCCGGTCATCTCGCACTCAAGCTGGCAGGGAGCAGGATCTATCCGGCTGCGCAGGCAGAAGGAATTTCGGCATCTGCATCATCTGGAGGCGGACAGAGGCGGAAGAGGAAATTACTGAAAAGGAAGGAAATTAATTAAGTGCTTAATCAAAGGCATGATTAATTAAGTCTTGGAAGGGCTGGATTAATTATGGCAGAGGTTGATTAAGAAGGAAATAAAATTTTCCTCTGTTTTTGCCATAAGCTTTTCTGGAAAGCTTAATAAAGAGAAATTCTTCCCGGGAAATCTTCCTTTTGCGATTCGCAGTTATTAAGGAAAAACTTAATTAAATGTATTCTTCTTCGAGAAGATTTTGAAAAAAAAAATCTGATTTCAGCAATTGCAGAGGAATTTTCTGCAGAAAAGTTCGTTGTAATTTTCATTCTTGCAGGAAAATTTTGTTGCAGGATAAATTTTCAGATGGCGATTTCTGGTGCGAAATTCGAGGTGATGAAGTTCGATGGAACTGGTAACTTCGGGTTGTGGCAAACAAGGGTGAAGGATTTGCTGGCACAACAAGGAATCCTGAAGGCTTTGCAGGCAACGAAACAAGATGTCATGGAGGATGAAGATTGAGAAGAATTGCAACAACGAGCTGCATCAACCATACGATTATGTCTGGCATATGAAGTTATGTACCACGCGATGAATTTGAAATCTCCAGGGGAGGTTTGGAAGAAATTGGAAGCTCAATTTATGGCGAAATCTCTGACGAATAAATTGTATCTGAAGCAAAAGCTGTATGGGCTGAAGATGCAAGAAGGTTCTGATCTGACGCAACACGTTAATGGTTTCAATCAAATAATCACGGATTTATCAAGGCTTGATGTGAATATTGAGGATGAAGACCGAGCGATGATTTTGTTATGTTCGTTGCCTTCTTCCTATGAACACCGGTGACTACTCCGACATATGGGAAAGAAACTATTAAAGTTGATGAGATTACTGCAGCGTTGTTGGCTCACAACCAGCGAAGGCGAATGCGTGGGAAAATTCTCACGGCGACAATTTATATGTTAAGGGTAAACAGGATCGTGGAAGGAAGAAAGAGAAGGAGGGATCTGGAAGGCGAAATTCCAGATCCAAGTCTAAAGGCAAACGGACGATTCATTGTTACAAGTGCAAGGAGCCAGGTCATATGAGGAGGGATTGTCCAAAGCTGAAGAAACAGACTGAGGAGAAAAGTGATGTATCGTCGAAGTCTGTGAATGTGGTGCAGGGTGAAATTCAGATGTCGTTGATTGTGATATGCTTTCAGTATCATCAACTCGGTTCATGGATGCATGGATTCTAGATTTAGGGTGCTCTTATCACATAACACCTAACAGGGAGTGGTTTACTTCATACAGGTCAACTAATTCTGGCTCAGTTTATCTTGGTGATGATAGATGCTGCAATATTGCTGATATTGGAGAAGTCAGAATTAAGATGTATGATGACACAGTTAGAACATTATGTGATGTCAGACACATTCCAGATTTGAAGAAGAATCTAATTTTCTTGGACACTCTACATCGAAATGGTTTTATTCCTAAGGCAGCTGAGGATAGGGAAACCATCAGGATCGTGAAGGGTGCACTGACTGTGATGAAAGGAAAGTTAACTACATGTAATATCCACAAACTGTTGGGGAATACAGTTGTAGGTGAAGTTCATTCTGTTGAGTCAGATGATGATAGTACAAAGCTATGACATAGCATCTGGGTCATCTCAATGAACGTGGGATGGCGGAATTGCTTAAAATGAATTTATTGCATGGTGTGAAAAGCTGCAAGCTGGAATTCTGTAAGTTTTGTATTCTTGGAAAACAAACCAGAGTGAGTTTTATGACTGGAGAGCATAAAACTAAAGGGATTCTTGATTATGTGCATTCTGATGTATGGGGCCCTACTAGGGAAGCATCGATGGGAGGATCTCGATATTATGTTACATTTATCGATGATTTTTCTAGAAAGTTTGGGTGTATTTCTGAAGTAGAATCGAAGTTTTCTCAAATTCAAGCTTTGGAAAGCCGAGGTGGAGAACCAAACCGGTAGAAAGATTAAGTATCCGAGATCCGATAATGGCACGAGTACACGTATTCAGCGCTTAAGAAGTTTTGTGAGGAGCATGAGATTCAGAGGCATTTTTCAGTTCGAAAGACACCGCAGTAGAATGGTGTTGCAGAAAGGATGAACAGGTCCTTAGCTGAGAGGGCAAGATGCTTGAGACTGAATGCAGGGCTTCCTAAAAACTTCTAGGCGTAGGCTGTGAATATGGCATGTTATCTCATCAATAGATCACCTCTGGCTTCATTAGGTGGCAAGGTTGCGGAAGAGGTATGGACGAGTAATCCAGTTAAGTTTGATCACTTACGAATTTTTGGTTGTCCTTCTTATGTGCATGTACCTGAAGATGAAAGATCGAAACTTGATCCAAAATCCAAGAAGTGCATCTTTCTGGGCTACAAGAAAGGTGTGAAAGGATTCAAGTTTTGGGATCCTATTGCAAAGAAGGCGGTGATCAGTAGAGATGCAGTCTTTGATGAGCAATCCATGTTGCATCAGAATCAAGACAAGGTGTCGTGGAACGAGTCCCGGTTCGTAGACCGTGCAGATGGATCTAGAGCAGCGTTCAGTAGCAGCTGAGAGAGTTGAAGGTTCAGATCCGACACCTGGTGATTCCATTCCAGATGATCTGCAGAATTACAATCTAGTTAGAGATAGACAGAGACGCACCAGTATAAGGCCTCCTAGCAGATTGGGCTACGAAGACTTGGTCTCTTTTGCACTTCTCGCCAGCAATGACGATCCAGCCACTTTTCAAGGAGCTATTACTAGCCAGGAGAAAGAGAAGTCGATGACAATGGTTGAGGAGATGGAGTCTTTGCAGAAGAATCACACTTGGGAGCTAGTTCAGCTTCCTGAGGGAAAGAAGGCCATTGGGAGCAAGTGGGTCTATAAAAGGAAGTCAGCAGTATCAGAAAAAGAAGGGGAAAAGTTCAAGGCCCGATTGGTAGCAAAGGAATTTTCTCAGCAGAAGGGGATAGATTATGATGAAATCTTTTCCCATGTAGTCAGGCATACTTCAACCAGGGCAGTGCTTGCATTGATAGCTATTTGGGATCTGCATTTGGAGCAGATGGATGTTAAAACTGCTTTCTTACATGGTGATTTGGAGGAGCAGATTTACATGGAGCGACCTGAAGGGTTCACTCAACCCGAACAGAGCATCCGGTTCGCGAGTTAAAGAAATCACCGTATGGGTTGCAGCAGTCTCCAAGACAATGGTACAAGTGGTTCGACTCCTACATGATTCGGATTAGCTATGTGCGATGTGAGTATGATTGTTGTGTTTATGTTAAGAGCCTTGATGATGGTACTTTTATTTTTCTGCTACTGTATGTTGATGATATTCTGATTGCTGCAAAGAATATGAATGATGTTCATAGTTTGAAAGCTTTGTTAAGCCATGAATTTGACATGAAAGATTTGGGTCCTACCAAGAAGATTCTCGGAATGGAGATTCAACGGGATAGAGGCTCAAGACGACTGTGTCTATATCAACGAGGCTATGTCGAGAAAGTGCTGGACGTGTTCGAGATGAGCAATTCTAAGCCTGTAAGTACTCCATTGGCAAATCATTTCAAGCTTTATTCAGAACAGTGTCAGAAGACAGATGAGGAAATCGAAGATATGGCAAATGTTCCTTATGCCAATGCAGTTGGCTGCTTGATGTATGCAATGGTATGTACTCGTCTTGCTTTGGCTCATGCTGTTAGTCAAGTCTGCAAATACACGTCTAAACCAGGAAGGCGACATTGGGAATCAGTCAAGTGGATTTTCAGTTATCTGAAGGGCACTGTAGGACATGGAATTATTTTTGGCGACCAAGAGAATGATCCTTCGACTGTGGGGTACGTTGATTCGTACTATGCGTGTGATTTTGATGGCGGAAGGTCTACAACCGGTATGTGTTTACTCTTGGTGGAGGGCCTATATGCCGGAAATCAACAGTTCAATCTATCGTGACATTATCTACAACTCGAAGCAGTAGTACATGACAATGGTCGAAGTCGCTAAATAAGCTTTATGGCTTATCGGGCTAGTGAAGGAACTGGGCGTTGAGCAAGGTGGAGTTCAGTTGCATTGTGATAGTCAGAGTGTTATTTACTTGGCTAAGAACCAGATGTACCATGCAAAGACCAAGCACATTGATGTCAGGTATCACAAGATCGGAGAATTGATTACTTCTGGTGAGATACTATTGCAGAAGGTTCATACTGATGAGAATGCAGCTGATATGTTGACCAAGCCAGTTACTATCAACAAGTTATTGCATTGCTTGGACTTGTTGAACATTCACGATGCTAGAGAAGCATGGTGGCCCAACCCACATTGGTGCATGAGAAACTCCTGTGTATTTATCTCCTAAGGGGCTGGATATTCGCCAAGTGGAGATTTGTTAGGTATGACTCATATACCTATTATGGAATTAATGTCGGAGCGGAGCAAGCGAATCCGGGAGTTTATTATGTGGGTTGGGGGTGCGGGAGCAAGGCCCCGCGGTTTAGTAGAGGGGTAATTTTGTAATTACATGTTGTACTCTATGGTTATAAATAAGCCCTGTTAGTAACCTTAGGGCTTATGGCTGAATCTTCTATTCTGTACTCTTTTCTGATTAGTGAAAAGATAGACGTCGCTCTGCTCCCGAGGACGTAAGCATCTTTGCCGAACATCGTTAAATCTCCTTGTGTTCTTCTGGATTTGGGTCGATTCTTGTTTACTTTGCCCTAAATTTCTCAACACAAATAAGCAAAATTTTTGATATTTTGGCTTCTCATAGCATGTATGGGTCGGCTGCAACTCAAATCCAGAATATCAAATATTATATCTCACGTCCAAAGATATATACATAAAAAGCTTAGATTTTATTGTTGGAAATACATATTTACTAAAAATTAAAACATCTAAAATTAAGAGTGACTATTCAAAGAAAAAATAAAAGATCATCAAAAAGGTAAAACTACATAATACACCGTAGTTGTAATCAATATACAATGAGAGCCCGATGCGGATATAATACAATATAGTTATAATCAATATGTAATGAGACACAATACAACATAGCTGTTTTTTGTAGTGGATTTCAAATAATCGAAGATAAAAAATAAGATTTTGTGGTTTGAAATAATTTTTAGATATATTATCTAAAAAAATAAGTAGTGAGCATATATTTCTAATTTTAATTTTAAGTGGTCTTTAATGTGAAATTTACCAATTTGTTTATTTGAAAAAAAATGATCATTTTAAGCAAGAAGCTTCAATATAGTTGTTTGGCGTTTGGTTCTACCCAACGCGGACACATGAACTAATTCCTCTCCCAAGAAAATGACTATAATACCCTCGCTGCTGGCCCCGCCCCCTCCAAATTCCGCGCCCCGCTGAATCCATCCTTCCGCCTACGCCGCGCCGTCCATTCGGCGCTGAGCGGTGTCGAAGCCTTCTCAATATCTCATCTTCTCCGCCTTCCTTTTTTATTTGATTCCTATCGAAGGATTCCTTATTAGCTTTTGGAGTGCTTTGATTGTGTTCAAGAGAATGTGGATGAACCCAGGACAACCGGCGGATTCCTATTACGAAGTCAGGACGGAGTACACAGACGACATCCCCAAGACCCGATTCAAGATCAAGGTTTTTTTTGTTTCAGATCCCATCGTTTCAGCTTATTCGCAGCTTTGCTTTTGATTTTGATTTGCTTTGTTTGATTCAACTGTTCTCCTTTTTTTTTTTTTTTTTTGAAATTATGGATTTTGATGCGCTCTATTTGATAAAAATTCCTTCTTATGGTATCTTGTTTGATCTCTCCAATCCATCTGGGTTTATCTGTCCCGGAGATCTGTGGACGAAAGGTTGAGTTTTTATGAATTCATTGAAATTTTAGCTGGGGTTGGGTTAATTGTTCGTTTTGAGATTTTGGATCACATTTAATTTATCGAACAAAGAGCACTCTTATGTTAGTCAGATTGAAGGTGGTTTTTGGCAGCGAATTTACCTTATTCTGTGGAGCTGAGGTTCATCAATGCGGTTTCTGGAGATTGCTTGATTTGTTAACCTTTTGTTATGGATTCTCCTAGTTAATCTATTCATTGGAGTTCCTTTCTTCTTAAATCCATTTCTTGAGTTGAGCCTTTCCATTCGTGAGAGCTAGTTTTTTATTTTTTTATTTTTTATTTTTTTTCCTTCTTTTGAAGATTTAATTCAAATTTGCTATAATTGCAGCTCCTAGCTGAGGTAATTACATTTTATTTTGTTTATGCAGGCTGGAAAAACCCTTAGTGTTAGAAAATGGAAGGCTGCCTTTAGCTCTGAAGGATACTTGGACATTGGGCCAACTCTTAGTCGAATTCGTCGAGGGGTACGTCTCTACTTTTAGAATTAAATGACTTTCAGCTGCTAAAGAGGATTTCACTAATGAGAAAAATTGTATCATCAGTGTTTCTTAGTTGAAACAAATTTTTCCCTGAGGGATGCAAGGAACATTCTCTTAAATAGGTTATGATGATAAGTGATATCTGTGTTCTGTGCCTTACCTTCTTGATATTTTGTTTATATAGTTTTTAGCTTCTTGTGACAGAGATTTCTCCTGCATGTATTGGTTTGGTGAGTGTTAGGTGGATTGGTTATGGCTAAAGATTGATAGCTGTTACCAGGCAACAGTAATAGCAAGTTATGTGACTCATGAAATATGTAGTTTTTATCACCCTACTTATTTCTAAACTGTTTGGTATCTTCAACTGTTATACTTTCAATGCTGGATGACCAAAATTTGATTATTATTATAATTTTTTTTATTTTTGAAGATTAATTTTTTCTGATATTAATGCGGAAAGGAATTTGTTTATTGATTTGAGTGAATTTTTATTCTTGAAAATGATTTTGAGAAAAAAATTGTTTATTCTTTGTGTGCCAGTATTGAAGTCTTGTTTCCTTTCTATCCATTAGAAGGAATATAATTGGAAAGAGCTGGATTTTTTTATCAATTCGGATGCAAACAGTTTGCTATGAGATTTATGTCAAAAAGGCACTAATGAGATGGAAAAAGAGACATAAATAGAGGGCAGTGATGGAAGTATCAACTAGGATTGCCGATTAAAATTATTGATAGAAAGCATCAACAAAGAGGTTGATGTTGTGAGAGCTAAATGCATCTTTTGAATTCGAGATTGTATGTGAAACATTCCAAGGAATGGAACATTTTATTAGGAGGCAATTAAGAGAGAGAGAGAATGAGTGAGTGAGTGAAGGGGCGATATTACATGAGTCAAAGTGTCTCTTTTATTCATAATATGGATCCATATTTATAGGTCTAGGTCTAAATATTATAAAAGTACTTAATAACCCCCTAATCGTTAACCTTCAGGTGGGCTCTTTTAGTAATTTACAAGTTTATTTGTATATAATAAAGTCCGGGACCTATTCGATCGATGAGGGTCGCCGATCGTCTGACAGGTTTTGGTTCGATCGATTTATGGTTTGAAGGAGGTCCCATCTATCGTTTTTTATTCATAATATGGATCCATATTTATAGGTCTAGGTCTAAATATTATAAAAGTACTTAATAACCCCCTAATCGTTAACCTTCAGGTGGGCTCTTTTAGTAATTTACAAGTTTATTTGTATATAATAAGGTCCGGGACCTATTCGATCGATGAGGGTCGCCGATCGTCTGACGGTTTTGGTTCAATCGATTTATGATTTGAAGGAGGTCCCATCTATCGTTCTGAAGGTTGATGATCGTCTTGAAGGACTTTTTTTTTTGTCATCTTCTATCCATCGTTTGGCTAAGGTGTTTTCTCTGTCGCTTCTGATCTAAAATGATTGTTTATTACTACATCCAATCGGCTGTACTTCCTAGATTGCCCCATCTACTTTGAGATTCGCGCAGACATTTTTTCATGTGTACATATTTAGTTCCCCGATTCACTTGCTCCTCGGAAATTGTTTAGCACATGAGGACAAGAGAATTTTTTGAACATGTATACATAAGTGAATAAATAAATAAACGATATGATTGCACAATAATGGAATTCCCTGGATTCTCGTGCCCGGGCCATTATAAATAGGCTTTGAGGGAGGTTTGCACCGCTTTAATGACTTTAGATTCTTTTGTCCCGTGTCTTCCTCCTTGTTTTCTGCGATGTCTGGCGAAGGAGTCCTACCTTCTGACAAAAGTGTACTCCTCAAGGCGATGAGTGACATGCGGGCGCAAGCCCACAAGTTGTAGGTGAAGCACAAGCACGTGGGTGAGGCGTTTGCCGAAGGACTGAGTAAGAAGAGGGTTGTGTCTAAGAACGGAGCTAGTGATCGTTAGACTCGACCCGTCTCTTTAGGTTTCCTTACGGGCCCTCCTTAGGAGAGGGCTGCAGGTCAAGCGCGAGGCTGTCCGGATGAACATCTTGCGGGGCGTTCACATGGGATGAGTGTTTCACCTGCAGGAGCGAGAATACCTGCCCAGGCGATCGAGGGGGTTGTGATCCCCTAGAGAAGTACTGAGGAGGTGGTAGCCGAGGCTAATACATGGCTTCGCCAGGCTAGGAGCGACTTCTCTTCGGAAGGCGGAGGACTGGAAAAAGCAGGTAACCATTTATTTTCTCATTCCACGCCTGAGTGGGGGCGAAGCTTTGGTATGTAGTTTGATTAGCCTTTTTGTTTCTTTCTTTTCAACAATCGAGGTCTCGACTGTCGATTTTGTATCGATAGATACTAACGTGGGCCCAAAGATGATGCGGTGGCGGTGGACCAAGTTGCGGTCCAGGGGCTAAACACGACACAGATCTTCGTGGGAGGAGAGATGGCAGGGCCCAGCGCATCGGAGCAAGGTATCGAGCGGGGTGCCGACGCCCGAGTGCTTGAGCTCAGTGTGATGGCCATCAGGCCCTCCCCTTAGCTGTGAGGGATGAGGAGGCGACCGGAGGGCGCCGTGTGTCCTCGGACTTCATACTCTGTTGCCTCGTCGAGATGGAGGAACTTTGCCTTCGCTTCATGGGGTATCCTCGAGGAGAAGGTGATGGAAGGGTCGTCGAGGTCCTTAAGAGGGTCGAGCAAGTGGATAGAGAAATTGTGGGGTTGCACGAGGAGCTTCTGGCCTTCCGGGGGGAGATGCTTCCTAGCAAGGTGGAGGTTACCCGCTTATGCTCGTAACATTTGGCCATTAGGGAGGTCCTTACTGCTAAGCCCAGGGATACTCGAAATGACCTTTTAAGGCTGGGCGGTGTGTTTGAACGGCTTCGTCACCGAGGTTTTGTCTCGGGTGAAGTCGAGAACGACCGTCTGATTCGATTTTTCCTAAGGGTTGGGCATGACATCCCCCCTCTTTTGTACAAAAATATGGAATTAAATAAAATATTTTTCAAATTTTCATAATGATTGCTTACATGGGTGACGTGTAATCCCGTCACCTCAGTCACATCGGCTGCGTTTCGACTTCTTAGGTAGCTCACATGTTTATATATATATATATATGTATGACTCCTGTACTTTGCCTTTTAGAGCTCCCGTCTTTTTTCGCCTTCCCACTTTTCCCCCTTGTCGTTTTTCCTTCACCTAACGCAATAGACTCCATGGTTCGGAAATACTCTCAAGAGTCATTTGGTTCGATTCATGCGATAGAGGTTTTGATTCTTTCTGCGGCGGACATATAGGAGATCCAAGATTATTGCGTTCTGGATCCCACACTTGCAACTGACCGACAACCATGAACGGGCCACATATGACTTCTCTCCTGACTTTTTCTTCTACAAGGACCATTTTAAGATGGATCTTCGACTACAGTTTTGTTGAGAGCTGCGTTATGAAAACTTGATCGCCGCTATTATGACCTATGTGCTTCTACCAGAGGATTAAGATCCCGTGGTCGATTAAACTATTCAATCATTTCTTCTTTTTACAGATTAGTCATGATGGTTACATCCAGTATTCGCCGACACTAAGATTCAACAGTTGAGGCTAGAGAATAAGGTTAAGGACTAGAAGCCGAAGTTCCTGATCGCCTCGTGTACAGATGGGTGGGGATCCGCACTTCTCCCACCAAGTGCAAGGTGAAAAAAGAAAAGACCATGCTCGGGAGCTTTCGGGGCCACTGGGCATTGATTGAGTGCTAGCGCCTCTTTCTGTTCCAGTACCTCAATCCTAATGTGATCGAACAAATGATTTGCCTGGATGGTGTTGATACTATGACCGAGGATCTGTGGAGATTGGCTGACGACATGGAGGTCGCTCGTTAGAAAGCTACCGGGTGAGGCGATCTCCTCTCAATCGGCAGGGGTCTGGGGCAAACTGGCTCGATCAAGTTGGCTGAGGAGCTCGACGGGTGTTGGTATTACCTACTCCCTTGTTTGTTTGTGCGTGAGCTATATTTTCATTTTTGTGTAATTTTTCAGGTTCTTCGGAGGGTAGCGAGGGGGATTCTTTCTGTCTACCTAGTCCTCCGGAGTCCATGGGTCCATCGGCGCGTCCTCTTGCAATGGGAGGTGCTTCGTTTATCCCTCTGCGTGAGAGGGGTGAGGCGAGTTGCGCCTCCAGCCTTATCTCCATTGGGACTGACCATGAGGACGGGATAGGGGTTGCAGATCGTGCAGAGAGCAACGTCTCCAGGAGGAAAGGAAAGGCCCCCGTCCTCGATGTTAGACTGCCCCCTCCCGCATAGGAGGGCGTGGTTCAGCGCGAATGGTCGTTCTCGCATGACCAAGCAGTCAACGTCCGGACGAGCGGTCACTATGCGCTCATTGATAGGGAGATTGAGTGGCTCCTCGCAAACCCACTTAATAGAGATTATCCCTTCCTCTTGATCGTCACATTCTGGTCTCGCACCTTTAATAGGAACCTGCGGTCAATAAACAGGAGGGACATGTTCTATACGCTTGACCACTACCATGCTCTCGCCTGGCATGCGTCGCACTTCCAGGCCTTCCTCTTGGGCAAGGCCGAGGAGGACACTAGGCGGTCTACCTTGAAAGTTCGCAAGCTGGAGTGGAAGCCGGCTACGGTGGAAGGGGAGTTGAAGCTTCTCATCGAGGGGCGACAGATGGACGGCCAATAGTATGAGGAAGACATGGCTGCTCTTCTGATGGAGAATAAGGAGCTTAAAGAAAACATGTCCTCGATGGTCACCAGGGAGACGTATGTCTAGAGCCTTTCTCGCTAGATTGTGGACCCTGAAGTGGCAGAACCTGGAGGAGTTTGGGAAGCTCCTTTTTTATTCTGAGAGCGAGAAGTTTGCGTACAAGGAGCCGGCCGGCGCCGAAGGGACCAAGTGGGCAGACTCTGAGGAATCCTCGTATGCCTACGGGCAGAGCAGTTTCGCTTTCTATGTTTTTTTTCTCTTTCTTCTCCTTTTTTTTATTTTGCTTTGTTTTAAAGGGGATCCCTATTTGTAACGTATACATTAAAAAAAAAAATTCTTTGAGGTTGGAAATTTCATTATCTTGACCTCTTTCTCCCTTACATGTTAATTGCTGGAAATGCTCAAGTATTTTCTGTGTTATGAGTTGTTGGTGAGTGTCCGTGTATTTCGCATATATGGTCGTCGTAGGTTATTTGCAAAGCTTATCGTTTATGAGTCTAAATGCCATAGTTAAAATGTATGACGATCATTGGTGCACCTCTTGCGGAGCTTATCGTTGTCGGGTGCCGATACGTCTTATAAGTCACAGACAATAATTAGGCACCCCTTGCGCAACTTGTTGCTGACGAGTGCTAACATTTAGAAATAAGGAGCAGAATGAGCGTTTGCACACCCATCGCGGAGCATGTCGCTGTCGGATGCCGGTACGCCCCATAGACCACTTGATGACGATCTTCTTTAAAGTTGGGCGCAGGGTGATTTTTCTCAGACCCTTCACGGAGCTTATCACTACCAGGTGTCGATACATCCTATAGGCCACATGTAGTAGTTAGGCACCCCTCACGTAGCTTGTCGCTGCGCTGCTAACATTTAGAATAGGGCGCAAGACAATCGTTTGCAAACCCCTCGCGGAGCATGTTGCTACGGGTGCTGGTGCGTCTCATAAGCCAGTTGATGATGATCTCCTTAAAAGTTGGGCATGGGACGATTGTTCGCGGAGCTTGTCGCCGCCGGGTGCCGATAGTTCTCATAGGCCACAGAAAATAGTTAGGCACCCGTCTCGGAGCTTGTCACTGTGGGGTACTAACGTTTAGAAATAGGGCGAAGGATGACCGTTTGCACACCCCCTCGCAGAGCTTGTCGCTGCAGGGTGTCCGTACGATCCGTAGGCCACTCGATGAAGCACATTTTTCGAACATAACCGAGTCAGTTCCCCGTGCATAATTGCATTAGTTCCCCAGGTGTACTTGCGTCAGTTCCTGAGTGTATTCGTGACATTTCCCCGAGCATAAAAAAACAATAAGAGAAAGCGCTGATAGTGATATCGAATATATGCGTAATCTTGGAATTTTAGATGAAATGTAAAAAAAGTATCTTTTGTTACATTGAGTTTTTTTAAAGATAAAAAATGTTATACAAAAAATTGTGATATCTTTAGGGGAAGAATTTCTTTAGTTCGTCGTTGCTCCAAGTTTGAGGGACGTTGTTTCCTGCGTGTGTCTTTAGTTTGTATGCTCCACTTCCCACTCTCTGATGGATAATGTTGGGAATATTCCAGGTTTGATCCAACTTCCCGATAGCTTGCCCTCTTGCGGCAGGGTTGGCTTTTTCAGTACTAGGTCCCTTAAAGCAAACGTCGCGCACATGCTTGTTAAAGTACCTGGTGGTCATTCGCTTAACCTCTTCTTGCCAGAAGGCTGCGTTGGTCTATTCTCTCGGCCAGATTTAGAGCCATTCTGAGTCCCACGCCGTTTTATTGGAGCCGCTCTCCTAGGTCTTCTTCTTCAAGAGCTGAGGCGGAGAGCACCCTCTGGCTGTGGTTGTTGTATTCGATCGACAGCGTGGCCTCGATTCCATGGGATAGCATAAATGGCGTCTGTTTGGTGGACATTCACAATGTCATTCTGATTGCCTAGAGTATTGAAGGAATCAAGTCTTCTCATTTGCCCTCTGCTCCTTTCACCTTTTTTCCTAAGCAAATTTAAGATAATTTTGTTTGTGTCCTCCATCTGGCTGTTATTCGAGGGTGTTGAAAGGAAGCAAACTTAATGTTGATCCCTTGGCTTTTACAAAAATCTTGCACTCCTTAGTCGGCGAATTGGGTCTCATTGTCCGTGACTATGGCGAGAGTTAGTTCGTATCGGCAAATGAGGTCAGTCCAGATAAAGTTTCGTACTACTTCTGTCGTTTTGTGCGCCAGGGGCTTTGCTTCTACCCACTTAGAGAAGTAATCGACGATCACGAGTAGAAAATTCCTCTGCCCTTTAGACGGAGGAAAATATCCCAAAATATCAAGGCCCCGGTTAGCGAACGACCAGGGACTGATGATCAGATGGAGTTTATGGGACGACTGATGGCGAGTGGTCCGTACTTTTTGCATTGCGTGCACCTTCGAGAGTGTCCTTCAGCATCTTTGAGTAAGCTTGGTAAGAATTAGGCTTCTCGCTGGATTCAGTGGGCTAGTGTTTTTCCTCCAGAGTGGCTCTCGCATTCTCCGTCATGGACTTCTCTGAGTATGTCCTCAACTTCATCCTCCCTAACGCATTTCAAGTATTAAGGATGTGGTCAACCTCTTGAAGAGCTTCACTTTGATGGACAAGTATTGAGCAACCTTATACTTGAATCTCCTCTGGTCGACAACTTCTTCAATCTCTCCTGTGTTCAGGTACTGGATGTACGGGTTTATCCAGCTTTTCGTCTCCTCTTGGCGTATCTGCATTGCCATTGGTTGTTTGATAGATTGTCGATTTAGTCTTTTTGGTACCCCTTTCTCCTAGATGGAGGCTTTGGGATAGGAGATTGACGACTTAATTGTCCTCCCTTTGGACATGCTCGATCTTGAATCTGGCGAAAGTACTGATTTCTGCCTTCACCTTTCCGAGGTATGTCGCCATAGTTTCGTCTCTGGCTTCAAATTCCTCATTGATCTTGTTCACAATGAGTTGCAAATCAGCCTTCATCGTTATGTGGAGGACTCCCATTTTCGAGGTTAGGCAAAGTTTTGCAATCAAAGCTTCATATTTTGTTTGGTTGTTAGTCAATGAGAATTTTGCCTCTATTGAGTGATGGACGTTTTCCCCTGAGGCTGCATAAAAAGACCCCGACTCCAAACGGTTGACTAGGCAGATGCTCCAATGGTAAACAATGTTCAGGTTAATTCGTTGATGGCCAGATCTTCGTTCGGCCCTCCCGGTTTTGAGAAATCTGCCATCACTTGCGCCTTTATTGCTATCCGGGGATGTAAGTGATATCAAATTCGTTTAGTTCTACGACTCACTCGAGTAATTGACTGGAATGCACTGGCTTGGTAAGAGCAGACTTCAGCGAGTGGTTCGTGATAACTCGGATGGGATGTATTTGAAAATATGGTCGGAGCCTCTGTCCTGAAGTGACCAAGGCGAAGGTCAATTTCTCCTTGACGGGATACGGGAGTTCAATGGCCTTGAGAACTCGACTGGTGTAGTAGACTGGATGCTGCTTCCCAAGATCTTCTCTAACCAAGACTGAGTTGACGACTTTCGGGCCAACCAAACATTAAAGATGGAGCTTCTCTTTTGGCTTTGGTCTTTTAAGTAGGAGAGGGAAGGCGAGGAATTGTTTGAGGTTCCAGAAGGATTCTTCTCATTCTGGCGTCCACTCGAAGCATTTAGCTCTCCTGAGTTCTTTAAAGAATGGAGTGCATTTATTACATGACTTGGAGATGAATCTGCCCAGCCCTGCGATTCGACCGGTAAGTTTTTGGATTTCTTTGGTGTCTTTGAAGGAGGGGGTGGATTGCCTAGGAGTGCTTGGATCTTCTTTGGGTTGGCCTTTATGAGTTCAGGGGTCAGCAGGTATCCCAGGAATTTATCGGCTGTAGCTCCAAAGGTGCATTTTAGCGGGTTTAAGTTCATGTTAAATATTTTTAAGCGTTTGGAAGGTTTCTTTTAAATCTTCGATGTGTTGTTCCGTCGACCTACTCTTAACTAGTACATCATCGATATACACCTCAATGTTTATTTCTTTTTTATTTGCAAATATTATATTCATGAGGTGGTAAGTTGTCCCGATATTTTTTTGCCCGAAGGGCATTACATTGTAACAGAAAACAAGTGATAAAACATTTTTCTCCGCGTTAGTAGCGTGCATTTTCATATGGTGGTATCCGGAGAATGCATCAAGGAAGCTCAAGATTGAGTGGCCAACAGTTGAATCTACTAGGGTGTTGAGCTTCGGTGGGGGGTAAGAGTCTTTTGAACAAGAGGAGTTCAGGTTGGTGATATTTGCACACAACTTTCACTTTCCGTTGGCTTTTTGGGCCATCACCACGTTGGAGACCTGGGTGGGATATTGCACTTCCCTGAATGCACTCGATCTCTTCTAGCTTTCACACCTCTTCTCGGATAGGTCCTGCTAGTGTCACGGTCGTGCTCTTAATCTTCTGCTTCATGGGTCGAGCCAACGGATCAACATCTAGTTTGTGGCATGCAGCATCGATCGACACCCCTGGCATCTCAGCAGTCATCCACACAAAACATCTTAGTTCTCTCGAAGGGTTTGGACCAGCAGCTCCGTGTGACCTGCATCAAAAGCCTCACTGATCAGAAAAAATCTACTTGGAGCTCCCTCAACCGCCAGGACTTCACGAGCGGCTTCACTGATCTCGAGGCCACCCTCCCTCGCGTTCTAGATATCCAGTGGGGTCATGCCACATTGCTTATGGCCCTTAAGTAGCAGAACCGGGACTGCTCCAGGTCGCCCCCGAATGTGATGATTTCTCTGTCACCAAGAAACTTGACAGCGATGTGGTAAGTGAAGACTACCGCTTTGAAGTCGTTCAACAGTGGTTTGCCAAAGATGGCGTTGTAGGTTGGGGGTGAATCCACCACGAGAAAATCTTCAGCAAGGGTGAATTGTTTCTCATTCTCCCCCCAACTTACCAGGAGCACGATCATTCACATTGACTCCTTCCTCTCGCCGGAGAATCCATACAACTAATCGACGGTGATGCTCAACTTATCGAATATCTGTTCAAACAATACATTCATAGAGCTACCTGTGTCAATTAAAATACTCGATACTTGATAATTGTTTGTTATAGCACTTATTACAATAACATCATTATATGGATTTCCCTTTTGGGGAAGATCCTCTTCAAAAAGATAGGTGGATTGTTCTTGGGCTTTGGAGCAAAGGTGGTGACTCAGAGCTCTTCTGTTTGCTGCCTTTTTCGGATTGCCTTCCTGGATGACTCGCTTCCTCCGGAGATTGCAGGCACGTACTCTGCAATGTGAAGGGTGTTAGCGCGAACAGGGCCGTTGGTCGCTCCACCCGTGGGAGACTTGCCCTGCCTCTGGGTCGCAGCTCTAGAGGCGACGGATTCTTTCAACTTTTCTTCCTTGATCAGTTCTTTGATCAGGCTTCACACATGCTTGCATTCCTCCGCATCATGCCCGTGGTCTCTGTGGTACTTGCAGTACTTCCTGCTATCTCGAAGAAAAGCTCTGGCCCTCATCGGCTTCGCTTTCCTGAAGAAGTCTTTATCTTGGATAGCGTCTACTATCTCTGCCATGGATACTCGAAGCAGTGTCTCTCGGGAGACCTCTTGGTTATACTGGGGTGGTTCCTAGTGGTACGACGATCAGTGATTTTGGGGTTTAGTCGGCCATCTCCAGTCTTGTCGGCGCTAGGTGGAGTGGTTATCGGGGCAACCCTCGTAGCGGGGTCATTTTGATGGTCTTGTGCTTCGTTTTGGTTGTCCTCTGATATCCGATGAAGGTCTTTTCTTATGTCTTTGCTCGGCCGATTCAGGAGCATTCTCGTAGGCGTTGATGTATCTATTGGCCATCTACAACAACTCTGCCAAGCTCTGTGGTTCTGCAAGTTTGAGGTCGAAACATAACCTCTCAGAACTTACTGTTGGGCTTCAAGTCCTTGATATCTAGAGCCTGCTTCAGCTGTCACAGGGATTGAGTGTTCTTCTTGGGCCTCAGAGTACTTGCGAACTGGGATAGGAAAAGCTTCCTGAACTCTGCGAAACAGGTGATTACCCCCATGGACAATCCGTAGAACCACCTTAGGGAGGTCAATCTTAGCGTCGTGAAGAACACCTTGCACTTGAGGGCATTCAAAAACTTTAGACGATTCAAACAACTCGAGGTGGTCGTTGGGATCTGATCATCCTGTGTACATTTCCAGGACCGACATTTTGAACTTTTCCAGGAGTTCAACTCAAGAGACCTACAGGGAAAAAGTGTTATCTGATTGTTTATGTGCCTCAATTTGCATCGGTTGGCTCCTTTTGCTCCACAGGGGCAGATTCGACGCTATCCCGGTACAGTCCGTCGTCAAGCTTTTCCTGTGGGTGGATTCCCCTCCTTCAATTATTGCCCGACTATTCTCCTTGAGGGGTTTTATGTGTTCCTTGTCGTGCTGGCTCTCTAATTGGTACTGGAGGGGCTGCTAGAGCAGCGACCACACTAAGGACCTCAGCAAACTGTCCTGGCATCTGGTTAGTGTTTCGGGTTCTTTAGTCTTGCAATCCTTGCTGAACAAATTCTTCCATGAGCTCTCGGGTACATGCTACTTCCCCTTTGTTCCTCTGGGTAGAATCTCTTTGTTATTTTTGTTAGATTCATCTTTTTGTTAAAGACATGTTTTCACGCTCACCGTACTTTAAAGGATGTTGAATTTGTTCATCTGCCTAGGCTCTCTTTTTTTGTTGTTGTTGGATTCATCTTCTTGTTGAATGCATGCTTCCACACTCACCTTACCTTAAAAGATGTTGAATCCGAGATTGTCTGGGAAATATGCGCAAGGAATGAAATGTTCTATTAGAAGACAATTAAGAGAGAGAGAGAGAGAGAGAAGAGAAGCCAAAGCGCCTCATTTATCCATAATATGGACCCCTATTTATAGGTTTAAGTCCCAATATTACAAAAGTATATAATTGTTCCATAATCGTTAACCTTTCAAGAGGGTTTTAGGGGTTGGGGGGCAATGAAAAACTATCCCTTAAACCTCTCGGAGTATCAAATGAAGTCAAAACTCAGGGTCCTAGGGTCCAACTTCTTCTCTTGTGGGTTATGCACCCACCCTAGCCTCTGCCTGACAACCCCAAGCATGTAAATGCTAGAAATCGGCTTTCCTTCCTTCTGTTAAGCTAAGAAGCCCGACGAAAAAGGGGCAAAACAAGGGTTGGCAATACGACATTGGTTGGCATATAAAAAAGGACCAGTGAAAGCCAATGACGGAGCTTACCAGTCATAACTAAAAAAAAGGGAAACTCTATGTTGTTCCTGATTCTTCTGTTTTTCTCTCATTCATAGAGAGTAGATTCAATCCTAAACTCATTGATTTTTTCTTTTTTTGTACGATGATCATAATATCATTAATATCATCATTAATATCATAATAAAATAATTAAGTATTAGGTCTAAATTGGATCAATTTTTAATTCGATAAAAGACTCCATCAGCCTGAGTGACATTATTTTTCCCAGGAATGCTTTTTTAATTTCCATTTCTTTCTATTTGTACCTGTCTCAAGATCAAATGCGAACTTGCATCGAAAATGCCCTTCATTTCTCTGTCTTGCTTTCGTTCATACGATATATATGGATGGAGTTGACTAAAATTTTATGTGATTCAGTAAACAGAATATCCATTCCATCATTGCTAGATCAATTGGTAGGGTTCGATGAATAGTGAGCCAAAAGCCAATAATGAGATTTTTTCAATAAAGAGGAAACTTCAGATTAAGATGCTCCAGAATGGAAATGAGGAAATGTCCACAATACCTGCATTTAGTCAGATACAATTTGAGGGATTTTGTAGGTTCATTAATCAGGGATTGACAGAAGAATTTCAAAAGTTTCAAAAAATTGAAGGTAGAAATCAAGAAATTGAATTTTAATTCTTTGTGGAAACATATCAGTTGGTAGAGCCCTTAATAATAGAAAGAGATGTTGTGTATGAATCATTCACATATTCTTCTTAATTTTACGTACCCGCGGTCTGAATTTGGATGACGGGCGGGGAGGGGGGGGGGGGGAGCGGCTTTTGGTAATTTATAAGGTTTTTGGTATATAATAAGGCCCTGGACCTATTAGATTGATAAGGGTCGTTGTTCCTCTGACAGGTCTTGGTTCGATCGTCTAACATCTTTTCTCAATTGTCTTCCAACTATGTTCATGTATATAATAATAATTTTGAACATCCTCAATAATTAGAAAATGTTATCTTAGGAAACTGTGTGTATTCCTACTATAAATAATGTTGATATGCCAACAAAATTTAGACTTTTAGGTTTCTGCTGAAAAAAAGGGTGAAATCCCTTTGCGTGCTGCTTGATCATGCACAACAACTGTTTAAACCTATATTCTTTTTTCAAACACTTTGGCGTGCCTTTGGTAAAAAGAATTAGTAAATTTACTCTAAAGAAAGGAAAATATGGCGAATCATTGATGTGTATCTTTTGACCAACATTCTCAAATTCCTAAGTTAGACTGACATGGTCGGTCTAGGGGCTGATATTGATTCTTGTTTGACTATGATGTGTTTCATACACAAAGTATTCATTCTAACTTTTTTTTTGTTGGTCTTAGACCTACAAATGTTGTGCATTTTCAAATCACAATCTTCCTCACCAGTTGATTAATGATGCTTTTCTCAAATTCAGAAAAAGGACTAGTTAAGAATTTAAGCATGGGAGGAAAAACTTCTCTTTAACTGATACTTTGGTGATGCTGACAGTCATATCCTTTGTTGCATTGCAAACATATGTTGTTTATAAACATAAGAAGGAAGACCAAATGGGAATCAATAAGTAGTTGGATAGCAATAGGTGTTCTGTGATTGAAAAATTAAAGAGAGTATAAACGGTTAAAAATAATATAACGATGGATTTTTTTTCTTTTTCACCTCAAGTTCAAAGGAAACATATGATTGCCTAAACTAACTTTTCTGAATAGTAATTTGTCATTTTCGTTATCCTCTATACCACAAAGAATTAGGGAGTGATTTTTAGCATCCTACATGGCTGGTTATTGTGGCTGCTACATGCTAAGAGCTATAGAATGTGTATCCTTCATAAATAATATGCGTCGATAACTTGCTATATTCCACCATTTTTCTGCCTTCAATAGGAAAAAAAATTGTGTATATAAGACGTATGCAGCGCTGCGTATGTTAGTAGATTACGGGAGGTTATTCAGAGGGTATTGGGATAGTATTCCTGTTTTACATCTACTGTAACCTCCCTTCAACCTACAAATATATGAAAGCGCGGAACCTATTTGTAGGTTACAGGGAGGTTACAGGGAATATAACACAGAACCCCCCCCCCCTCCGCAATACCCTCTGAATAACCTCTCTGTAAACGCACGCAGCGCTGCGTACTGCTTACATACACAAATTTTTTCCCTTCAATAGGGCTGTCAGAAAAGCTTGTTTGTGAATAGCTTATGTTCAGTTCGTTGAGTAGCTCGTGTTCGAATTATTCGTTAAGCAAGCATGTTGAACACAAATAAATTTTTTAAAGCTCGAATGATAAATGAGCTAGACATGAATAACCCTTGTTCGATTGTGTTCAGCTTTTTTTAGCTTAAAATAAGGAAATTATATATTTTTGCTTATATTATTATGTTATATAAATTTATATCTATGTTTAATCAGCACAGCTCGTGCGGTTATGTGATTTTGCACCTTTTATTGCATTGTTATGATGCAAATTTGAATCTAGCATCGAATATCAATTTTTTTAATTAATATAAACTAGCCAATTTGAGCAAGACAGGAGCTTAAAACTAGCATGAATATTTTTTGAGTGGAACACGAATAGACTGTTCACGAGCCATGTCAAACATGAGCTGAAATGAGCTGAACACGACACATGCTCAGCTCGCTCAAGCTCGGCTCATTACACCTTCAATTTTCATTTACATATTATTTGTTATTCCAAATTCAAATAGTTGGAATAAGGCTAATGATGATAATGATAATGCTTATTATGCATTAAATTCATGAAAATTTTTACATATACTTTGAATACTCCTGTTAGCTGACAGGACCTTATTCTTAGTTATTCATTTATGATTAACAGATACCTTCTAATTAATTTCTAACCTTTCTTAATAGGGAATACATCCATCAATTAGAGGTGAAGTTTGGGAGTTTTTACTCGGATGTTTCAGTCCAAAGAGTACTTTTGAGGAGAGAGAGCAGTTGAGACAGCAACGAAGGTATCTCTTCTATAATTGCAAAACTGTATTACATGTGTCAAGAAATTAGTAGTCTTTTTTTCTTTTTCAAACAGTTTCTTTTCTCGATGCTGAAAAACTTCTCTGATATCTTTTTTTTATGACCTCATTTAAAACGAATTATAATTTTATCTATTACAGAAATTTACATTTGCACAGGACCCATGCTTAAGAATAAATACTATGCCTTGTCATGCAGAATACAATATGCCCGATGGAAGGAAGAATGTCGACAGATGGATAGTCATGTTGGCAGCGGTACCATTATTACAGCTCCAATAATCAGCGAGGATGGAGAACCAATCAAAGATCCTCTTGTTCTCATGCAAGCCGTGCCATCTGCTAACCTTTTCGACCATGTTGAAGCCAGTGATGGAAACAGTGATGAATCCCAAATGCATATCACAGACAAAAAAATCATTCAGTGGAAACTAACTTTGCATCAAATCGGTCAGTATTCTTTTGCAGCTTATATTTCTCTTTCTAATTCATAATACTATTGTTAAGTTATTATTCATGATCGTGGGCACATTTAACTTAATTTACTCATCTGTCTTTGTTTTAATTTGATTTTTGTTGTGGTAGGTCTCGACGTACTTCGAACTGATAGGACTCTAGTATTTTATGAGAAGCAGAATAATTTAGCAAAGCTTTGGGATGTTCTGGCTGTTTATGCTTGGATTGACAAAGATGTTGGCTATTGTCAAGGTGGATAACTATATACATATTACTAGATGATTTGATTCAAGTTTTCCTTTCTACAATTACTGTTTTATCAGCTATTTTGGTTCTCATCAACTATTTAATTATCCACTTCTTTCGTTGTTGTTACCGGTGAGGAAAAATATTACATTTTTTTCTTAAAATATATATTTTTTATGTACTTGGTAAATTTTATGAAATTCTCCTTCAATGTATCTGAGGTTATCGATAATTGGTATGGCTCTTTTTTAGGAATGAGTGATCTTTGCTCTCCAATGATAATGCTTCTTCAAGACGAAGCAGATGCATTTTGGTGCTTTGAACGGTTAATGCGGAGATTGGTATGATTCCTTTAGCAAGTTAAGCATATTTTCAGAATTTTTTTCAGTCTGTGTATTTGTTTTCTTGTTGAATTGATTCATAATTGAGCTTTATTTGAGCTTTACTCGTATGCTTTTTATGAATGAATTTAGAAGTTCTAAATAAAGTTTGCATAAATCACTAAGTATTATTTATAAAAAGAAATTTTAGTGAATATATTTAACTATTTATTTGATTTTTACATCATATTTATACCTCAAGTAATATATTCAAAATTTAAATTTTATAGAATAAAAGAAAATTGTTATAGGAATCCAGTATAAATAATCAATCATAAATTTATCATTTTATTGAGCTTTTAGTGAGTGAGTTATTGAACAAAACCAAGAATGTTTAGGAATATAAATGGATAAGCTTGTCAATGTTTAAACTTTTTCATTTATATACCTAGCTTTTAAAATCTTTTTTAAACTTGTTCAATCACTTAAATGAACGAATACAAAGGGGCTTTATATGAACGAGTATTGAGTTGTTCGTGGAGTAACCTATTCAATTTTCATCTTATTATTATACATATCAATTATATAAATATGCATGCATCTTCAAACAGCTAGATGCGTTTTTCTTGGTTTATTGACCATCATAACTAATTAATGACTAACTGATGTTGCTTTAATTCACACTAATATAACAGGAGTATATATTTCACAGTTTTTCATTTTTCATGGTTGCTTTACATTGTTTTTAATACTTTGTTATTTTAAATTTTAAAGCGAGGAAATTTCAAATGCACAGACAAGTCTGTTGGGGTGGAGAACCAACTACAAAGTCTGGCATCCATCAATCAACTTCTCGACCCCAAGCTACATCAACACCTAGGTACATATAATTTCAGTAACATATTCCATTTCGAAGGAAAGTTGTCTATTTTTTTTAAAATATTTAATTCAAATGAATATGATATAAATAATTTTTAGTTCATGATTCAAAATATAGTCCATATTTTCTACTAAAGTATCTTGTCTGGTCATTGCCTCTAAATCATTGATCTGCTTGCAAATTTAAGTAAAAAAAGGGGATACTTTGTTGCTTATATTTGTAAATGCACAGCGTCTTTCTTTTGATTACTTAATAAGTTTCTTCCCTGCTATGTTCTGGTCACAGAAAAACTTGGTGGAGGTGATTACATTTTTGCTTTCCGAATGTTTATGGTCCTGTTTCGCCGAGAATTCTCATTTTGTGATTCATTATACCTATGGGAGGTAAGAAAATTGCCTTCAGACCCATATAAAACTCTACATGTTTGAATTTATTTTCTTTTCATGTGCTCATCTTGAAGATAATGCGCTGCAAGGATATAGTAATCAAATATTACTCCAGAAAACTGTAATATTTAATAAAAACAAACATATGTTTATTATGAAAATAGTTTTTGCAATCAATCTATTTATTTTTGTTTTAGTTTGTTCGGTTACCTAAGCACAAAATCTATCTAGTAAAGCTGATGAAAAAATAACCCATCTCAGTATTGTACACTGTCGAACTTAAAAAAAAAAGGGTTGTTTTTTATCAAACTTTATTAAAGCTGTAGATCATGTTCAAAATACAATTTACCACGCCTTTTTATATTTTTTACCCCTTTTTCTATGGTTATTTTTGTTTTTTTGCCTAATGCCTCATCTTTGAGTCTAATTCACAGATGATGTGGGCTCTAGAATATGACCCCGGCATATTCTTTGTGTATGAAGAACAATTGCTCTCTGATGAGAGGAGTATGAGATCCAGAGAAAAAATAAAATCAATCC
This sequence comes from Papilionanthe hookeriana x Papilionanthe teres, assembly GCA_022702705.1. Taxonomy (NCBI): domain Eukaryota; kingdom Viridiplantae; phylum Streptophyta; class Magnoliopsida; order Asparagales; family Orchidaceae; genus Papilionanthe; species Papilionanthe hookeriana x Papilionanthe teres. The sequence goes on from CM040435.1 coordinate 8,065,261, forward strand.
GCCAATTTGGCAAGTATGAGCGAGAAAATCTGAGGAATGGAGCCAATGGTTCTCAACCCCCTCTCCCCATTTCAGTTTTTCTTGTTGCCAGTGTTCTCAAGGAAAAGAGCAATAAACTATTGCAGGAAGCAAAAGGTCTTGATGATATTGTCAAGGTAAGCAGAGGAATTGTTAAGAATAATTTGTGAAAAAATTTCTTTTAGACGTCAAATATTACTCAACAAGCTTAAATAAAGAATGAGGATTCACTAAGCTAAACTCCAAATAAATTTGGACCAGGCTGGTGATGATGTGATGATGATGAGTATATAACTCCGAATAAAGTGCCAAATTTTCTGGTTCCAGAATTTATAGATGTGCAAAATTTGTTCCCATACTTTTTTAATAGGGGCTGAAATAATATACGGGGAGGACTATTTTAGTTACCATTAAAATAGTATGGGACTATATTGATATTGTTTTGTAGACTCTGAGACTAAAATGACCCCTAACAAGAAGTCAGGGACCATTTTGACACTTTTTCTCGTATAACTCCCATTAGATGCATACGATGAATCTTCACTAAATTTAATATTTCGGAGTCCCTCAGATTTTAAATGACATAACTGGAAATCTGGATGCCAAGAAAGCATGCAGTGGCGCCTTGAAGCTTCACAAAAAATATTTGAGAAAGGTATTGCTTCTTTTATTCTAAGGCCTCTTTGGTTCTGGCTCTTCCTTGTTCCCTTGAGTTGCATATTAATGGTTGTTACTTTTTTTAAGATGTGGGTTATATATCAAATTTCATCTATAAGAACATTCCTCTCGAATTTGATTTCTTAGACTAACAAAGATTTATTTCCACGAAAGCATTTTTCCTTACCTATTTTATGATGCAACTCAAATAAGTTGAAGCTATCAATGAAAATTTCTGACTTTGTTAAAATTGTTTTGCATCTTTCATTCTTGAAGGGGCTTGTTTCATGTCTTATTTTTGGCTGGATTTAAGCAAGACTTATATTGCTTAAACTCTTCCAATTAAAATTTTGGGGATTTTAAATCTTAATGTTTTGATAAATCCAGTTTTTTCCTTGTTATCAGCTAATTATAAGATTTGTTAAATCTCATCATTCAAAGGATTTAAGTATTATATTTCTCACAAAGTTTAAAACTTGAAACAAATTACTATATGTTTTGTTAGAATTCAGCATCATTTAAAAGTTCTTAAAGTATATATATGTATACCTTCGTGCAGGCCAAAAAGGCATATCTCTAAATCTATAAGAAGAATTAAAGCATCATCAGTGAATTTTTGCTGTGAGTAATTGAAGCATGCTCAAGAATTTCGCAACAGCGTGTAACTGTACCGTTGGAAGAATCACATGAAGAGCTGAAAAGCTTGTTTTTTTTAGAAACAATGGTTGGATCCATGGTGTGCCTATTGTTGAGCATGTTCATTGCAGTTTATTTATGCTTTTTGCATTTATCCCTGTTAATTATGCACACTTTACCACATATACGATCGTGTATAAAACTAAAAAAATTTGTTCTCATCTCGAGGAAAGCTTCTTTGTTATTAATAAAATATATAAGAAGAAGATTTTGATTATTTCTCCCTTTTTCATTAGTTATCTGGTTCGCTAATCTTATAGATTAGCAGACTAATTAGCTGAACAAAGTTCAAGTGGCTGAAGCTTATGCAAGTCACCTTCTATTAGTGATTGAGAGCTTTAGCTTTCAACCAAGAAGTTTTTGGTTCATGATCTTGCATATGCAATGTGTGTGATTGTGTGTGTAGGATTGCTGCTTTTGAGAAGCATATACAGTAGAGATGCAGTTAGGTGAATTGAGAGATTGTTTGTGAAGAAAAGTACGAGCGAAGTTATGGGAATCATTTGTATCCGGCAATTTTTAAGAGTATTTTTGGGTTTATTGTATAGTAGCTTATAGGGCGAGACTTTTGGTTGTTGAAAATGGCAGCTTAATATGAGGTAAACCAATTTTGGGAGTGTCTCAACCAATGAGTGTATTGAGGAAGTATAACTCATGTAGTTGATAGTGTTTATATTTTCCTCATCTATCTATATGAAGTATTATGATAATAGGATTGAATTGTCTTTCAATCAATGTCATCGATTTGATCGAGTTAAAAATTTGTTTTCGATTTATTTTGCATTGGGAGTATTCACTAGATGAGTGAGTAGTCAATGCAAAATATGAAGTTAGTGATAAAAATCCAAAAAATTTAGGTAGAAAGTAGATTCACAAGTAACCATTGTACATGACGTTGGTTATCATGATTAATATATATATTCAATAAGAAGGGCTAGAGGTTATTATACGAGTTTCCAGTCATCCTCATATGACTAAATATTCGAGGACCAACCTCACTACTGACAAATTAGCCAGAGGAGGACATTATTAAATATGTATGTATGTATGTATGTTTATGTATATATGTATATATATATATATATATATATATATATATATATATATATATATATATATATATATATATATATATATATATAATTTAGAAAAGTGTTTCTATTTTGAAAATTGTTATACTTTAATTAACTTTTTGGAAAGAGTTTATTATCATCAATGTTATAACTTAGATTTTTAAGAAATTGATTTTAATCTATTGTTTAAATATGTAAATCATTGCGATTTATCTTTTTTGGAAATATTTTGTCATCAACATTTTTAATTATGGAAAAACAATCAAGAAAAATATTGATTATTATAAAATATATTAATAAAATTTATTCGTTTTCTCATGAAAGATATCTGTAATTTTAAGTGAGGAATTAAGAACGGGGTGTTCTCTCTTTCATTTTTTTCCACCTCTTATTAAGGTTTTAATGTATAGATAAAAGTTTTGAATGTTTTATAATCAAGATTTGTCAATTGAATAATGCATCAATTAGGAATCAAATCATGAATATATTGGTGATTTATATCACTCTGAAATTATGTAATAATGTGCATTTTTAATGCTTAAAAGTATTAACTAATTTAAATTAAAATTTGACATTGATTTATGCTGAGTTCCTTAGAAATATTATTTATAAATTTCCTTATATTATTAATTTTTTTGAATTATGATATTTGTGTTGTAATAACTCAATTTGTGATGTGCCTTAATTTTCTTAGAATTTAAAATGGATTGTCAATTAACTTTGATAATGTCAAATCAATTAATGCTAGGCAAAACCAACAAATATACATGATATTTCACCTTTATAAGATTATTTATTATTATTATTATTTAATTTTCTTATAGATGATACATTTAATGGTTTATTATTGTCATGACTCAAATGATAAACTATATATAAATGAGGATATAAATGGATAAAATTTAATAACTATTTTATTAAATTCAAATACAAAGATAAAAATGCATATATTTGTCAGTTGATTGATTTTAGTAAGATATGTGAGGACTTTAGTGAACCTAAAAGGATATTATGTGTCATAATGTTTAATAAAAAAAAAGGAATGAAGTAAATATAAATTTTAAACTCTGTTAGAGAATTAAAAGTTGTAGAAAAAGTGTATTTAACATAGTGCACTAGACTATGTGTTGTACTTCAATCATCAATCTTTGAAATATTTGAGTTTGGAAGGAAATGGAGGCATTGACATGCCAAATAGTTGAGTTTTCATTAATATATTTTTAATCCTTATTTTCAAAAAAAAAAAAAAAAATCTTTTTAATCCTTGAGCATTGTGATAAAGTCGAGGATAAATGTACTGGTGTTAGTGTATTGAGTAGCATTTCAATTTTTCTACTTGTAATGTTGGTTAAGATGACTTATTTTTTATACGCCATTTGATATGAATCTCGAAGCATGCTATAGATCTTGATGTGAATTTTTGAGCAAGAAATATTCAAACATCGGTAAAAAATCATCAAGAGCTTCAATTTTAGCAAACATACAGTCAAACTGACCAGATCAACAAGAAGAATCCAATGTTACCAAAATTGGTCCAATCCAAAATAAATCAATCCCAGATCAAGCCATTAAACCACTTTTAGAAGTTTTCTAGAGACATTTGGAAGGTCGGATGAATGTCGATTTTGAAGAGTCTATAGTCAAATTGAGCATCCTGAAAAGACGAATCCAATGAGCCTATGAATACTCAATTCTGACATCATTAAGATACTCAAATGTTCATCAAATGTCATATGATTGAGGAAAGTCCTTTGAGTCGTCTGATCAAAATAATTTATATTTCTACATTAATTGCACGCAAAACTCTATAATTAGAGTTTCACCCCTTCGTCAGGGGGAGGGAGCTTGAGATTTAAGAAATAGCTTGAAGCTTCGAGGAGTTGAAGCCCAGCACCACCACCGTCGATTGTCGCTGATCACCACCAACCACCGTTAACCACTATTGACCTCCGTCAACCACCGCTGAACGACGTTGATCATCGTCAGCCGCAGTCGGCTGCTATCGAATGTCGTCAATCACCACCAACCACCGTCGACCACCACCAATCAGACGCTTCCAATCGCTTAATAATGTAATACATGAAATTAGGTATTTTCCTTACTATGTTAATAGAGGTTTGGTTGATCTTAAGGATATTATTCTTATTGAATTTTTATTGAGTTACCACCATCAAGGGATATACAACGTGCTATTCATTTAGTTACTAGATCATCATTATCCAACTTGTCTATTTATATGAGAAATCCAACATAGCATGTCGAACTTAAGAAATGTATTAATAAGAAAGAATCTATTAATAAAGTATAAGAAATCATATTGTAATTACTCTGCTTTCACCTTGAAAATATTAGAGTTAGCACATGTGTACATAATAGGGTCATTAATAAAATTAGTATTAAGTACATATTCCTCAATTTTAAGGTTTGTTATTTTTACTTTTCTTATAGATGATTCATTTAAGCGTATATTATTTTTATGACTCAGCTTTAAACTATCTAAAATATAATGTTTAATTGATTTGAGTGTTCATTTAAACATTTTTAATACTTAAGCTCTCTCTTAGAAGCTGAGAATAAATGTGTTAGTGTATTTAGTAGCATTTGTATTCTTCTACTTATAATGTTGCTTTAGATGATTTATTTTAATCAAATAAAATAGGAGTATGTCACTTATTACTATTTTGGTGAGATTTATCAATATTTGAATAATAGTAATATACAATCAAAGATGATTATTTATTATGAGTATTCTTTTTTGTATTTTTTATTTATGCTAATATATATATTAATTTTATAATTACATGCTTATGATTTTCTTAGATAATTTTTAAGGAGATATGATCATTATATTATTTGAAGGCAAGATTTCTATGGCCATGTTAAAAAAGGAGACATAGCATTAATTATTTCATGATATAGAATGTGCTAGATAAAGTTACATAGAAAATAGATATTATGTTATACACACTTCTACATATTTTATATAAAATATGACATGATGTTAGTGTGGAGTTGTGCCAAATTTATCTTGAACATTGATGAATCATGATTCTAATACCATTTTATTAATTTGTTGATATAACTTACACTATTAAATTATATTTTAATAAAAAATAGGTCCTTTTTCTCGTGATTTTAAATTAATGTGTCCTTCTTAGAAAACTTTTTAACAAAATGATAACACAACTTTTCATCATATTATCTTCCACAGATTGATGGTCAAACTAAGACAGTTAGTTGATGATTGAGAGAATGCTATATTGTTTGATAAAAGATCATGCAGTGTAAACAATTTGATATTATTCAGGGTTGCATTTATATAAATCCTTCTTTCAGAATATTTATTAATACAAGTCCATTTGAATTTGCATGGAATATCGATATGTCATGAACAAATTTCTAACATCTGGATCTCAATATACTTTTTGAGCAAGAAATGGTTAAAACTAATAAAAAGTCATCCGGAAGTTAGATTTCAACAAACTTACAATCAAACTAACCTACTCAACAAAACATACCCATTGATACCAAAATTGGTTAGATTCAAGTCAAAATAAGCTCAGATCAAGCTATTAAACTACTTTTGGAAGTTTTCCAAACATATTTGGAATGTCAAACAAATGTCCAATGTGGTGAGCTTATGGTCAAATTGAGCGTCTCGACAATATGAATCCAACGAGCCCAAGATCACTCAATTATGACATTGTTAAAAAACTAAATTGTCCATAAAATATCGTCTGATTGAAGAAAACACTCTAAGTCTTCCAATCAAAGTTATTCATATTCATGTATTATTGCACTCAAAACTTAATGAATAGAATCGTACCCCTCTCTTGGAAGGGCAGAAGCTTAAGAATTGGGGAAAAGCTTAAAGCTTTGAGAATGAGCTAAAGTCCAACAACATAACTCCCATCATCGTCGACCACCGCTGATTGTCGTCAACCACCACCAACCGTCGTCGACTACCGCCTATCGCCATAGATCACAACTGCAGTCAACCACCACTTGTTGGCCACCACTAATCTCAATAGGTCGACGTACGTGTCTTGCAATAAATTCATCCACATGTCGACGTTGTAATCAGAAGACTTTGCAAACATTTTCTGCCTATGGGACAAAGGGTCTCTGTAATCAACTTATAGTTGATTTTTACAACAGGATCAGACTCCGTGATTATTTCCCTTTATGAATTTTCCACGTAAAAAAGTTTCGTGTCTTTACTGGTTGTTCTTTTATCTTAATGTGTGTTGAATATTCATGCAACGCTAAGACGATATTCTATTGATTTACCAATGCGAATCTTCTAGCACGCATGAAATATCAACTTAGAATGGCTATAGAACTTTTTAACCTTTCTATAGCATCTAGGACAAGTATCTTTGCATAATTATCTATTAATTATGATAGCAGTAAGATTTTTATTGATGTGCAATAAGCAACATGAAACTTAAGCGAACCGTTAAAGTTATGGTGTGTCTAAATCCATAATAGCTTCTATTAGAAATATTAGAAATCTTAAATGCAAACAAGGCATGACCAATTAAAATTTGTTAGCACATTGGAGCTAATGCTTACAAATTCAAAATTTTATTAAATTTTGATATAAATGTAATTTTCAATGTGTACTATTTAACCTTCTTTCATGGGTCTACTGTTAATTTTTTGGATTATGCTCTCATTTTTTCTATTGTGAGTTCACATCAAAAACTTGTTCATAAGTTTATTTTAGATGTTGCAATTGTATCTATTATTGATGGCGTCCTTCTTGGGATATTTGTTTATTTGTAAGATAAACCTATTTGTAATGATTCATTGGTTACTTCCGAGTAGGCAATAAATAAATAAATTTCAATTTTGCTGACTTTCTAGCAGGCAATAAATACACGATTCATGATGCTATGCAAATATAATTAGAAGCATCATTATAAGAAAATGAGGTACACAAGCCTCTGACCACAGTTTAGTTTAATGTAAACCATTCCTTTCAGAAAACCTTCACAGGAAGAAGATCTCATGCCTTCATGGACAACCCATAAATGTCAGGATACATTCATCAGATACAAGCCAAATCCACTACCCAACATACATTGGAACAAAACAAGGAACAACAAGATATCCAAAATTCTACATATATCTTGAATTGTTTGATGTAGGGGGAATTCCTTCTTTTAATCATTTCAGTACTCCTAATCACATATAATTGTTACTTCTAAATGCCCAGAAGAGAGAAGAGATCATATAATACATAATATAACTTCTGTAAGATATATAGAAGTACCTCTAGTTTATCTTACTCATCTCTTCCATCCTTTCTCATAAGCACCCATTAGTTCAATCTTCAAAAATGACAGAAATGTGTTTTATTTCAGACACACACAGGTTCGCTGATGACAGCTTGGAGTTGATTTGGCATTTCAGGTATAACTTCTTCGCAAGCAACCGGAAGATGTTTTGGAGTTTCAATGAGTTCTTTGGAAGTGGCAGAGAACGACGAGCTTGAAGAAAATATTGAAGTCACCGAGGAAGAAGCCATAGCCTTCTTTCTTTTCTTCTTCTTTGAAGGTTTGGGAACATCAGACCGTAAGCCATCTATGGAGTTTGTAGATGATGAAATAGATTGCCATCTTCTGGGTTGCTTATAATCTGTCCTGAGAACAGGAAATGTGAGCATGATGTTTGTTTTTAAAAGAAACATATAATGAGCTCTTAATGTCAAGAACTGAGATGACTGAGAAAATAGTTGGCAGAGCACTGCTCTTTTCTTCAGTAAATTCTGAAGCCAAAACTTTTTGAAATGAAATAAAAGTAGATAATAAATGGTGATATTCATAAGAACTTCAGCTTAAACTTTCCTTTGTACTCAAAAAACATATTTTGATTTTGATTCTGATTCTACTGAACTTCTACACAACATTGTTACAAGGCATAAATTAATGATTTTACAGGCAACAAACAAAATATTTCGGTTGTAACATTGAGCTCAGATAAACCAGAGAATTTAAAAGTTAGGCCAAAAAAATCATTCCTTTTTTCGTTAGGGGGCCCAATAGCTTGAAAAAATAAATTCATAAAGATGTTATCTTTGTTCTTTGAGACAAAATGCATTTAAGTCTAACATTGAATAAGCAAATATCATTATAGGAAAAAAGGGTAAATCTCTATTTACTATCAATTGGGAGCATTTTGACTGGTAGAAAAACATGTAAAAATGTTATTTTTGTGATAACTGAGATAACAACAATTAATTATAAGTTAAAAAGAAAGTAAAATAATAATAATAATAAGGGAAAGGGAGAAAAGAGGATGAGGTCTCAAGAGACTGACCAAAATCATTCAAAGAAGCTGAAGTGAAACCATCCAGAGACGCAGGGGTAATATCTGATGCAGATTTGAACTGACTCATCTGTTCCAACAAATAAAAAATAAAAATTACAAAAAAACCTCCAGAATTTGCACAAAAAGAGCGATGCAGAGAAGAAAGATTACCCAGCTGGGCGCATATATAGAATCACTGGAAAAGCCAATGTGTGCAATATGCCTAACATCTGTAGGGTGCCCTATCTCCATCTCCTGCTCCTTGTAAACTAGAAAAAGGAAAACAAACCCTCTACTTTTCAGAATGACAAAATACAACAAAACGCAAGGTAGAATGTAACAGAAAAGGAGCAAATCAATAAGATTACCAAAGATTTGCGAGATATATTTCAATCCCTTGAACAAACTCTTCACCTTGGGATTCATTGAAAGCGCCTTTAGGGTTACAAATAGAAAAAGAGAGAGCATCATAAACCATTCAATCAATGAGAAGGAATAATGAATGAAAAAGATAGAGCATTGATATCATACCTTTAATGAAGAAGACAGGATAATAATGAAGTAATATAAATGGATTTCAGAAATTGGTTTCCCCTAACCCGGGCAAACGCCATTCTCCTTCATCTCGCTCCTCTAATATTAATCTAACAGCATCAGAGAAACATCATGAAGAACCCACAAGGCCCACCTGTCTGTATGTTTAGACCAACAGAAGCATGACGATAAAATAAAAAAGTGAACTTGCAGATTTGAAGAGGAGGGGGTAGTGAGGAAGCGGAGGAAGGAATGAAAAAAGAAGGGATTTTATTATGAATGAGAGTTGTTAGGGAGGAGGAGAGCGGTTCTCCTTGTAGAGCAAAGCTGTTTCTGGTATTTCTCTCTGCAATCTTTTGCTACACCAAGCTGTCCGATGAGAAAAGGAGGTTAGAGGGGTGGAGTCAATTGTGAGGTGAGCTGTAAGGAAGACTGGAGGGTGCCCTATTTTTAGGCAAACTGATATTTTTATTGGGACATTGATAAACATGGGACACAGTAAAATTCATATAGATTTATGATACTGATCTGTTATAAATGTAAATATTGAAATTTGAGTGTTAGATATATAATTTTTTCTTATTTGTTTTAGCTTTCTAATGTCAGTAATTCTGAAATATTTATTGTTTCATTTATTTAATTGTACTACACGTGACTGGAAAGGATGGTTCTGCAAAACCATATGTACCACCCGGTCCTACCCCTGCACTTCCCCCAACTAAATAAATACATAAATAAAATTGAAGATAAGTCGCCAAGGGTTTGGACTAGCGCCGCAAGGGTGCCCTGAATTGGGCGCGCTACCCGACCCGATAGACATTCTCTTTCCTTATATATATATATATATATATATATCATTAATTATTTTCATAAAAAGAAATTTAATTTAATATTTTACATAGAAAAATCTAATAGCACTCATCTTAGCCTAGCATCTTTTGAAGACCAAGATCTTTTACTTATAATATATATTATATGGACTTCATAATATAATAAAATACAAATTAGCAACTATCACTAAAAAGAGTGTTATTTTAGTTCATATCGTTTCTTTCTGTCTTCTTATTGAGCTCACTCAGCCAATTGTGTGAGGACAAATTTGTTTCTTTATATTTTCATTTTTTTTTTTGTTGCTCTCTCCTACAATAACAAACTATATAATTCACATGTAAGTAGTAATATTTAGCTTTTGAATGGTTCTAACCTGATAATCTCATCTCGGTCACCCGTTGATATCCACTCAAGTAGTGTGCCCCATATGCCTCACCTAGTCACCTTGTTCATATGCAAAATTGGAATACTAAAAAAAGATGAACTTACAATTAATTAAAAATCAGCAAGTCATGTAAGAACAAATTGACAAGAAAAGGAAGCGTATCAACTAGTCATATAAACTTATGGATGCTTTCCGTTGATGGATCTCTTGCTCCTTCTATTCTTGTTTTTACGGTTTTTGCTAGTTTTTCTCTTAGGTTTCTTCTTAAATGGTTTTATAGATTGACGCTATTCATAGTTTCAATTTATGTCGTGATTTTTTTTTTTCTGAGATTTGGTATTGAACATTGATGGACTCCATACTATATTAAAATTCATACACTTTTAGAATAAATTTTATATTCTAAACTTTGGATGGAATTTTAATATTCTTCTCAGGTAAATTCTGAGTTTGAAATTTTATTTTTAATTTCTTTCTTTTTGCTTTTCTTATTATGTTCATGTAAGGGTCTGTTGTTGCCTGCACTTTTCAACAGAATTAGAATACATTGCTTATGAAGTAACTGTCATGGAAGCAATTGCAGTGAAGCTTGACTGTCTATTCTAGTCATGGCATGTGAAAACAATTATGCAGAGCTTTTCTCCGTAAAAACTGACCGATCGCCTCTATTTATTAAAACTGTTTGAAATTTTCGATTTATTTATATGATATACAGAATTTGCAAATGTAATTTTTTTTTAATTTTATGTTTTAAATATTCAAACTAATAAATATAAATTTTATTTTTAAAAATCTAAGCGTCATTAGTGGTTGAATATATTGTTCAAATTAATAAAATGAAATTTTTAGAAGCTTTATGTTGGTTAAATATATTTAGAAACTTGATATATTTAAAGATATTTATGTATTTACGTATGTTTAAATTTGTTTACTTATATGCATGCAAACATATAAATATAAATATTTTAATTTTGTAAACATATATAATCATACACTTTAAGTTGATTTTAAAAGAAATATCTATAAAGCTATGCCGTGAAGTCGTGTAGAAGACCGATGGTAACAAGGTGAAAAGAGAGCGGTAGTGGAGTGTTTAAAAATTATGTTTTATTTATTCAAACGAAATTAATTGATTATTTCATATCTGTATATTTTAAAAATATGAAAAGACGTGTTTAAAAATATTTATCGATTTATATCTACATATTTTTATATATCTATATATTTTAAAATTATTAAAATTTTGAGTTTTAAATCATCTTTGAGTTTTAAATCATCTAATTGCACAAGATTTGTAACAAAAAACATCACGATAACGATTGCATATCCCAAAAAATCATAAAGTCCTCGCGTACGTACATAGTAGTCCTCTCAAGCACGTGCTAAGAATAACGATAAATGAAAAAACCTGTAGGATTATTACAACAACAATTAACATGATAATAATGTTCACTTTAGTTTTGACTCGTTGTAGCTCTCGTGTCACACCGTCCTCTCAGTGAAGCCGTCCACTCCCAAAGATCGTACTCCCGAGAATCCCAGAACCGTCCGCCCATCGGAAGAAACCGCATCGCTTCGGAATGTTTCGAGGACAATCGTAAAACTTTCGGCGAAAGTTCGTGCGACTTTCGTGATGTCAAAAGAGATGTCCGGAGGCCACAATGACATAAGTACTCGGCGAAAGCGTAGCCGACATGCCGGAGCTCATGATGTCCTGAAATTCAAGCAACTATAAAACTTAATTACTTCGATTACTAACTCGCTCAAACAAAATGATAATCATCAAACTGCATAAAAGAAAAACATTACTATTACAGACCAGTTAAAGTGAAGAAAAGTGCTCAACACAATGTAAATCTTCATTTCAAAACAGAAAATAACCTAAACACCGTCAACATAATTCTCCTCAATAGAGCCACTCTCCAACTAATGATCTAGTAATCTTCATTTCGTTCACACCCTCCCCATCTTTCGTGCAAATTGGGGAACTGTTGTTCTCCTCCCGTGACAGAGAAAGGCCAATGCAGTCTTCATAACCTTCAACTTTAACTACCTCGTCATTGAGATCAACACGCTCGAAATCAACATCAGCTCGAATTGGATGCCGCCTAATATAGTTGTGTAGGGCCATTGTACATAATAAAGGAACTTACCATGCGGTGGGTGAGAAAAATTGTACTCTGGATTTCTCGTTGCAATTTTAAAAATACTACTATCATGTGCGCTGCCCTCCCATCCAGCCAATGCAAATGTAAAACACATGTTGAAATCACAAACCACCATTATATTTTGAGTCGTCCTCCCAGAACGACCGATAAATGCAACTTTCTCGTTATCCGACATTACAACATGAACATGTGTTCTATCGATTGCGCCGATGCAACCCTTTATATACAACATAAATCATTTCAATATGCAGTCAATTAATATGTAGTTGCAGTATAGAAGTGTACATTGAAATATGACATATATCGGTCATCGTTGCAAATCTCTACCTGCGTCCTCGTAAAAGTTGGATCGGTTGGTTTTATTATGGCTTGTGCGTACTAACAAGAGAACTCAAACCAACTGAGAAATATCTGCTTATTGTTTCGGACGAGTGTTGGAAGCGTTCCATTGCTCCTCACATATACTCGTTTTGTGATAGTATGTAAAGTGTTATGCCTAGTACTTCACCGGATGTTGTCCGAGAAGACCTGTGAAGTCCATGAGATGTTATTAGATCTATTAAAAGATCATTGAAAACTTCTTGGGACATGCGGAAGATGTTTTGAAATCTCATTGGGTGTCCTGAAATCATTTCTCCCATCCATTTGTCCCCAATCTGAGATGATGTATAACAGGGTTCACGATCGACGTATGTATTATAGTATTGCACCAGTATATTTACCGCTGCATTTCACCGTCGGCGTCGGACTTCATCTAGGTCCATGACGATATAAACTGCTTATTACAATTAAACCAAATTAAGGTCTTTAGAAATCATAAATGGACTAAAAGAAGCACATGAATGAACTATACTTGGAAAATGGAAAGCTTAAACATCAGTTCAATCTAATAAAAATTGTCCAAACAAATACATAATTGGTAGTTCAATCTAGTAGATGCAATAAATTTAAGCAGTGCGACATAAAATCAAATAGTGCTACAGTTATAATAATATCGAATGTATTCTAATCGCCGCTCTTTGCACAATGCAGTAAAGAAGTCTCTATGTAAGGAATCACGGAAGAGGTCAACAACAATGTAGAAAAGGTCACGATCCCCACTAAATTCTGGATCGTCCTCAAAAAGCCTAACGACCTCATGTACGTCGCTTTTCTGAACTCTGTGCGGGGTATCATTAGATGAGTCCACAAGGTATGAGAGCTGGTCTCTCGTAGATGCAGCAGCACTCTTTCTCTTTTGTCCGTTCCGGGGGCGCTTTGTATCGTTTGTTGACTGGATTTCAGTTTGCTCGTAGATGCGGATCTCTGCTGAATCGTTTGATAGTTCCACGGCCACATGTTCGGGGGTTGTTTCAAAAATTGTCCGGCTAGGGGCAACCGCATATTTTCCCGTAGCAACCACCCCACTAAACATCCCGTCGAGCTTGTCCTCCAATTCTGGTTCTATCCCAGCTGATTTGAACTTTTTCGCCGCATGAAAAATCTGTAAAATATAATGAAATTTTATTAGAAGGCCAAAAAAATAAAAATGATTAACATTAAAAATATTCATTGAATAATATCCTACCGCAAGCCTTTCAGTCCACCATGCTTCTGAAACAGCAATTGTTCGCTTCAACGGATGCCCAAGCCAGTCGATCCTTGTTTTAAATCCTTCCAAAGTTTCCACTCTTTCTTGAGTTAGTCCCATTTATTTTTTAGCTGTAGCCTGTCATAATCACTGTCTGTGACCTCCCTAAAATTTGTAACAATGTTTTGCCAGCCTTCATTGCTGAAAAAATAATTTGGCCTAATCCCCTTTTCGGCTTCCGTTATGCACAGATCGCAGAATATTATTTTTATGTCCTTCTCCCAAAGTGCAGGAGTGGCAATTTCTTTGTTCTTATTAGACATACTATGAATAGGAGAAATATTAGTGATATATTTACTTATACTAGCAATGAGAGATATAATTTGCAATTAACTAAATAATACAGGTAAGCACAGTTTCATTCATGTGCAAAATGATACATTGATCAAAACAACTAATTGTGAAACATGGAGAGGTTTTGCATCATCGAGACACGCGCCAATAACTAAAATAATTGAACTAACAGATGCATAATTGAACTACCAGCATGAAGGAATAATTTGTAATATGATTTAAATTGCGAAATAATAAAGTAAATATGCTATAAAGACAGTGGAACACATCAATTTACGTGGTTCGGTCAGATTGACCTACGTCCACGGGAAAGGAGTATTATATCTTCATTTATGAAACTTTTGAACATCTACATAGCTTTTACAAATGGATTCTAAACAACCCAACCCCGTTTTAATAGAAAAACAACACACACTGCTCAATCCACCCATAATAACTCAAAAACAGCAAGAATTTCCGTTAATTCCTCTTCTAGATGCAACAACACCTAGAACTGCACTGTAAATCTGCAACTGTATATTTACTGGAAAATAGCCACAATTACACACTAAACACATAATCCTTTTAAAAAACATACTAAGCAATTCTATATGCAATTTGACATATCCCACATTGTCCTGTGATAGTAATTAAGACCATAAGAAGCAAAGTCGAGCCTTTCAAACCGAGCAGACCATCCATAAACTCAAGATTATTCTTTCCAATACTCCCAACCTTGCCAATATGAGGCTATTGAACACATGAAACATTTGAAACACTTTCAATGCCAATCATTTCTAGAGGTTCGTATGCTTACAAAACACTCAGGCCCCCCGTAATTGAAGCATTCAAAACTTCAAATTTGTCGTAAGTGAAATTATTAAAGCTTCAGGTTTCTTTTTTCACAAATGAACCACAAAAGTTTTCGATTTTTGACCACCTCGAAGCACAAAAGCTTCAGATTTCCCCACATTAAAGTATGAAAGAAAACTTCAGATTTTGACCACCTTGAAATATAGAAAGTTTATGATTTTTTTCAAGAGAACAAAAATAGACCCTTAATTAGCTAAAAAAACATTTGAACTCTTCCAAGAACTTAAGTAATCAACCCAAAAAAATGCAATGAAAATACTTTCAAAACAACAGGTGTATAACTCAGAAAGTGCATTTAAAAACTTTTCCAACATAATAACTTTCCAGCCCCAAGATATCTTTAAAATATTGTTTGAAACAGCAAGCATTTAAGCTCAAAGGACGTCTCGTAAAATTCTTGAATTCAACATTTAAAACATTCAAGCATTTAAGAATTCAGCAAAGCATTTAAGCATTTAAGCATTTAAGCCCCAAGATATCTTTAAAATTCTTGAATTCAGCATTTAAGCATTCAAAACAATTACTGAATTCATCAAAGATGCATTGACACTTCTCCAAAATAATAACTGAATTCAGCCCAAAATTGTCTTTAAAAATTTTTAAAATAACAAAATATTCAAGCCCAAAGGATGCACTTAAAACATCCCCACAACTATGATGCATGCAGTCTAAAAGCAACATTAGAAGCACTCAGAATAGTATGTGTTTCAAATCCCAAAACAGTAAATTTACAAAGCTCAAAACAACATTAATCATTTCATGCCAAAACCAGGGTACTACCCTTTTAGCTTTTTAACAAGGTGAAGCATGCAATTTCTTAAGTAAGATGACATGTATGAATTCAAGAAATCCTACTGCATAAGAAGTGAAGTAAGCTATCCAGAGTCTCGAATAAATAACAAAAAAAGAGAGCCAAGTAATCGTCGAGGAATACTGAGCCAAGAATAGGCAAACCGAGCAAAACATCCATAAACTCAGGCAAAGCATAATGTGATGAATATTCGTTCTAATTCATTCTAACAAAAATATTAACATTGCTAACCGAATGCAGAGTTTCATATGTGTGTTTCTAAAACCAATTATCATAAGTGCAGCTTTTCAACTTTTGGTGTTCGATGTATAAGTACACAAAGATTGTATGGTATGCATATATTGGATATATGCAAATGCATAAGGATTAAGTGTTATTCATGGCATTTACACACATACCATAAGGGCTATGTATGTCATTTACACATACCAAACAAAGCTTATGAGTATACATATCTAGCAGATGAACTTCAATTTTCTACATACAAAACACTCAAATCTTTACTCTCTCACACACAAATTAAGCTTATGAGTTTCCCCTTGAAATATTCACCTCTCAACAAGCAAAGCCCGCTTACAATTGAGAAATCCCTCATTTCCAAACACAGTTCCCATTTGAACTTGGTGATATCGCTATTTCTAGCAGAGAAATCAAAGCCAACAACTACCAAGCAACTGTCAACCCATAATCAAAGCCATTAACTTATTTCATTCAAAAAATTTAGCATTTTCTTCGTCAATCCATGCTACCAACGACAGATCGAAGAAATATCGACAGATAAGAGATGGGAGGAAGAAGGAGAGGAGCAGGGGGCCGCGGGAGAGAAGGGGTTCGATCGAATGTAGCACTTACCTGGATTCGATAGTTTCTCACAGTCAAGGAAGAAGAGCCGCAGCAGCTCGCAAGAAGTTCTAGGGCTGGGAAGGAGAAACACGAGGGCGTGCAAAAGAGCAAGGGCAAGCACAGGAATATTTCCTGTTAACGCGGACCGAAAGTCGGGGCCGCAGGGATTATCCTGCGGCTCGCTTTCAAGCTGCTTCGCGGTCGCATGCCGCGAAGTCAAACCGATGGAAGACCGCGCGCGATGAAATTCGAGTCGCTTAGACGTGCCACGACTCAAAAAAGCCGAAACAAACGGGGCCTAAGTTGTTCATTTACTTTTTATAGTTTTATTTGTCTTATTTTCAATCCATGCTCTTTTGTTTGATTTGTTGCAGGGGTTCTTTCCTCCCGAGAATTAATTAACCTGCGGTCAGTTACTGTTTTATTGGATTTTTCTCTCATGTTTTGTGGACTTTTCCCGAACCATCTTTTGGATATGTTGTTGTTCTATTGTCTTTGGCTGCTTTCAATTGATGAATCTCTTGCTCATCCTGTTCTTGTTTTTGTGGTTGTTGTTTGTATTGTATTTTTTCTTTTTTTTTTTTTTTTTTGTTCTCTTCCGGTGAGTTGTTTTCCTTCTTAAGATTGTAATTCACTGTTTTTCTTAATTAAAGTTGGGTGTGACTATCAGATTTATCCAAAAAAAGAAGCACACACACACACACACACACAACATTCAGCAAATCTAAAATCTAAATCAACAATATAAAGCTTGATATTGACATACATAACACAAGATCTACACAATTAAAGTGTAAATATAAACCTGAATGGTTACAAAATATAAGAATTATACATAAGTATCATGTTGCCTTGTTCTATGATAATTGGGTAGTAATCATTTGAATATATACATATATATATATATATATATATATATATATATATATATATATATATATATATATATATATATATATTAGTGTATGACTCATATCTATGGAGTTGAGCTTTGGTGAAGACGCTGTGACTTTTGAAAAGGAGTGTCTTTGGAAGTTAGTGCGTTGGAGGGAGCGAGGGCGTGATTTTAATTTTACATGCGGTTTAATATATGTTTATATATATATGCGTAACCTATGGGATGTAAAATTAAACTCCTCTGAAATAGTGCATTCGCCGGCTCGCTCCCGAGGAAGTAGGCAATTCTTTGTCAAACCTCGTTAAATCTCTTTGTGTTCTTCTGATTTGTGTCGATTTATGTTTTCTGTGTCGATTTATGTTTTCTCCGACGATAATTTCATAACAACCGGTATCAGAGCCTCGTTCGAGGGCATAAGAGGAGATCGGTGCAGGAAAATCGAAGAAGAAAATAATATTTGGGAGAGAAGATTAGTTTGCGGCAGTTCGACCGGACTTGTGGAAAAGTTTGGTGCCGCAAGAAGGAGTATTCGGCGATTTCGGTTCGAGAGAAGAGTAGTTCCAGGGCCGGCGAGTTCCGAAGCGTCGGCTGCGATTTGTCCGAGCGGAGGAAGCCCGGACGAGGAGAGGAAGGCTCCGACAGTTCGGAAGTTCGCCCGTCCAGGCAGAGGCGGTTCGCGGCCCCAGAGATTCGCGCGGCAGGCTTCTGTTCGCGCAGGGACCGCGATGCTCGGCAGTTTGACGCCAGGAATCCGTGAAGGCGCGGTTCGCGGCCGGAGTCCGGTTCGCCGGAAGTTAGTCGGCGCCGAGGAAGGGCGGCGGCTGGGCGGTTCGCGGGCAGGGAGACGTGGGCCCGGGAAATTTCGCGGGAGGAGCAACAGTTGGCGCGGGCAGTTCAGTACGTGGCCTGGACAGTTCGAAGGAAGAAGGAGAGGGAATCTTAGAGGGAATATTCCCTCACAGAATTCCAGCGCCTGGAAAGGAAGGATTAATTCCTGTTTAGCGTTAACTGCTGTCCTGCAAAGATGGAATTAATTGTCCTGTCTAATCCTTGTCAGCAGTGCTTGGAGAAAGGGAAAGGAATCTTCTATTTTTAGAAGAATATTCCCTGTCAACCAAACAATTCCCACGAGGATTTTTTTATTCCTGTTTACTGTTTGCTGCTGGTGGAGAGAATGGTGGAGAGCATTCTCAGAGATGGAGACAGCCACAAAGTTTGCAGGAGTTCGCTGCTAGGAGGCGCGATAGGTTTGCACAAGTTCTGTGTAATTCGCGCGGCAGAGATCTGCGACATGTGTTTCTCAGGAGGAGTTCAGTTCACAGCCACAGGAGAGGCGAACAGGAGTCCGCGCGGGATAACCGTTTTACGGTGTGCGCGACAGTTATTGTCAGCGACAAGGAGGCGATTGCGTAGGTGGAAGAATCTGCGAACAGTTGGTTCGGCGGAGGACTTGAGAGGCGGAAGCGACAGGAAGGACTTCGTAGATTGAGCGAAGCAGGTCGGGTGACGGCCGGAGGTTCCTGCATTTGCTGCCAATTTGGGCGGCAGACTTGTCGACAGGTGGTTGGCGCGATAGCCTTAGTGAATAGCTCGCGACAGAATTTTGCGAAGGTGTTTTGCGAGGTAGAGTCCGCGATCAGGCGAACTAAGCGTCGATTTCACGAAGGGTTTTGCGGAGGTATTCTGCAAACAAGTGCGAAGGGTTTGGGCGCGGCAATTTGCGATTGTCGAAGGATTCAAGGCTCGCGAGAACGAACAGGAGAAGCGAGTTCGGATACGTGGTCGCGGTTCGGCTGAGCATCCGCGACCAGCGGAGTTCGCAGGTTTGTTGCAGGTAATTTTGCAACAGGTGAATCGCGACAGGTAATCGCGAAGCAAAGCACAGTTCGCAAGTTCGTTGCAGGAGGAGTTGCGACAGGTGGAGTTCGGCAGGGTGCAGGTGGCGAGCAGACACGATTATTTCGCGAACAGGAGTTTCGTGGAGGAATTCCTCGAACAGGTGCGAATGGATTCGTGGCTCGCGGAAACAGCAATTGACCGAGGCACTAGTGCGAACATGAAGGTGCTTTGGGTGCTAGATGGCACAGTTTGACCAAGCCAGGTTAGATAGTTTGGTTGCCCAACCCACTTTAATGTAAGAAACTTTATGATCTATTTCTCCTAAAGGGCTGGATATTCGCAAGGTGAAGATTTTCTCCTAAGGGGCTGGATATTCACAAATGTGAAGATTGTTAGATGTATTTTCTTCTAAGCGCTCGATATTTGCTAAGTGGAGATTTGTTTGAGTAGCACATATACCATGCGAAGCAATTCTCCTGAGTCGCTGGATATTCGCCAACGTGGAGAATTGTTAGGTATGACTCATATCTAGTGAATTGGAGTTTCGTGCAAGATGCGTGACTCCTGTGAAAATAAGTGTCTCTTGAAGTTAGTGGGTCAGTGGAAGCGAGGCGTGATTGTAATTTTACATGCGGCTTAATATACGTCTATATATACGTGTAACCTATGGGACGTAAAATCGAACTCCTCTGAAATAGCTGCATTCATCGTGCTAACTTCCGGGACGTAGGCAATTCTTTGCCGAACCTCGTTAAATCTCTTTGTGTTCTTCTAATTTGTGTCGATTTATATTTTCTCTGACGATAATTTCATAACAATATGTATATATAATTGGGCAATAATTCCTTGAACATATATGAATCTATTTTATATACTCGAATAGATATTGATCTAATATTGTGGATGTGACAAATAGTTTCAGATTTACAGCTTCTCTCGTAACTGAATGTAATCCAAAGTAGCAATGATTTTAAAAATAACGAGAAATGAACTCGTTCTATCAAATACTTGATGGAAAGTCAGCATTATCATTATTTGAACACAGACACTTATACTTCACAACAATTAATTTGGACCCCATTTCATTGTTTGTACATTAAATGTTTGTCTTTCATGTAAAAACAAAGTCATTATATATCATTCTCATAATTCCTAATTACATCCAATCACGATACCCCACATTCCCGTAGCAAAAGTGTTACATCCGAGTTCAATAATATGGCACCACATGATAAGTGAGCCCCACAAATTTTAACGCGAGATCACTTGTTATGTGGGGCTCTACTGTTCGGAATTCGAATATAAATATTTCTGCATGATTTATCGTGCGGACATGAAAGAGAAAGAAAAAACTCCTATTTAATATATGAGTAGCAATAGTTTATAAAGAAGAAGTAATTATTGCAGAGCACTAATGCATCACGACTCACGAGCTTCACGTGGAAACAAGATGGCGAGATTATTAAAATGGCCCTAAAGAAACCGTTACGTGCAATGTAAATGAGAAAAAAATTTAATTTCTGTATTATCATAAATATTTTTAAGATAATAGTTAAATTCTTACCTCATTTAAATTAGAATTTACATGCGTTGCACACAATTCTTATTCTTATGTGTTTATATATCTCACATTTTTATATTTACATACTTATCATTTTGATATTTTAAATTTACGTATGAAAAGATGTATTTGATTATTAAAATATACTAATAGTGTTATTTTTGATGTGTTGCACAAAATTCTGCATTTGTAATTGATTTTGACATCTTTTAATGTATCTAGGCATTCCAATTGGCAATCCTCAAATTGGTCTACCGAGCTGGTATCGGTTGGCTATTTTGTTTGGTTGTCAGTTGGCCTTCAACCTTGGAATCTGGTCGGTTTAAAGAGTGGTAGTTGGTCGGCCATAGCGTGTTCGATCAGCTTGCTTGTTTCTTGGTGATCTTTGTAGGAAGGTTGGGAAAGTCACACATTGATACCTGCGGGTAATAGATCTTTCTCCGATCGTTGCGATGAATATTTGTTTTCGGTCGGCCTGGCTGACCCTTTGGTAGTTGAATTGACCTTTAGTCAATTAGCAGTCATTCGATCGTCCACAAGCCATACAGTTCGTTGGTGATTCTTCAGCCAGTTGACTTTATGAGTACTTATAACTTTTGTTAGAGGAATATTACTTATTTATCTCCTTTAATCTAGATCGTTAGATTATCTCAATATTATATCTTTTCTGAGTGTTGAAAACATGTCAAAACTAAATTTGATGTTGGCAAGTGTTGAAATTAAATTTTTATTTTAAACTATACATTTCTTATTCATTTTGTTAATATCTTGGGCCATATGAGAACACTTGATGTGGATGCATTCCAACATTTTTTTATTGCTGAAAAGCATAAAAAGTTCAAAGAAAATGTTAAAGCAGAGAATTCGGCGTATGCCCATATTTATAATATTTTTTAATGTAAAATAAATATTGTGCTTATATTTTGTAAAAAGTTAAATGTTAAAATATAAATTTAAAATAGTAAGTTAGAGCATCGCCTATAAAATAAATAAATAAATAAATAATATTAATTTTGATTGGTCATCAATAAATTCTAATCATCAGACACAAATCTCGAGATATAACATGAATATCGAAATAATTTTTTAAGCAAGAAATGTTCAAATATTTATAAAAAATCATCAAGAACTCCAATTTTTGTAAACGTATAGTCAAAATGACCGGCACAATAAGACAGACTTAATGACATCAAAATTTGTCAAATCTGAGTTAAATCAAGCTCAAATCAAGTCATTAAACCACTCTTTGAAGTTTTCTGGATATATTTAGAAGGTTAAACAAATGTCGAATCTAGCAAACCTATAATTGCACCTAGAACAACATAAATAGAGTCTCACATCTCTCATGAGAATGGGGACTTGATGCTTGAGAAAAAATTTGAAGTTTTGAGAATAAGATAAAGTCCAACCCCACTCTTGTTCTCGTCTTATGTGCTTATGTGCTGAAATCTCTTGCAAGATTAAAATTATAATCCATTCCTCTACCATCTCAATATTTCTAGCACGCAGTAGCTTTACTTGTTCAAGTCAGGTTTCGATTATGAAAATTTTTATCATTTCCCAATAAGCATTAATGAGTAAGACAGATTAAGAGAAATTGAGCGCACCTATAACAATAGGACAAAGCTCACATCACTATTAACAGATAAATTAGTGAACATTGCCTTAGATTTTCTTCATAATTTCCGCAATCAATAGATCCCTTCCGGTAAAGATGAGCAAGGTAAGATTATGATTAATTTTAACTATTAACCTGTCATTAGGGTCAAACAATTTCAAACGCTGAGCTTTTTGATTTGGGTTTTTCTGGTTCTAAATTTACCTGGCATCGGGGTAGTGTTTTTGAAAGACTGGATAGGTTTTTTGCTAATGCGTCTTGGTGTCATATTTTTACTAATTATGGTATTCAACATCTGGCTTTTAATGCATCTGATCATACTCCTATTTTGTTAAAGATTGTTAATAAACTTTTTAAAAGGAATTATCAGTTTAGGTTTCTTAATATGTGGATGCAGCATTTTAATTTTATTCAATGTGTTAAAGATAATTGGATCATTACTAATCATAATTTAAATATCAGCCATTCTGGTATTAAATTATGGTTGTTGCATAAAAATCTTGCTAAGAGTCTCAGAATTTGGAACTGGAAGGTTTTTGGTCATCTTGAAAGAATTGTTGCTTCTGCTGAAGGTAAGGTTAAGGATATGGAAGAATTGTATATTCAAAATTTAATTAGTTATGAGTCACTTTATCAAGCGCAGGAAGATCTTACCAAAGCTATTAATAT
Source organism: Papilionanthe hookeriana x Papilionanthe teres (assembly GCA_022702705.1). Classification (NCBI taxonomy): domain Eukaryota; kingdom Viridiplantae; phylum Streptophyta; class Magnoliopsida; order Asparagales; family Orchidaceae; genus Papilionanthe; species Papilionanthe hookeriana x Papilionanthe teres. The sequence goes on from CM040435.1 coordinate 8,088,953, forward strand.
GGAGGAATCTTTCTATGCTAATAAAGCTGCTAAAATTAATTTCTTGGATGGGGATGGGAATACTGCCTTTTATCATGCTTGTATCAAGAATAGAAGAAAGATTAATTTAATTACTAATATTAAACGTATGGATGGGAATTAGTTAACTGATGAAAAAAGTATTATAAATGATGGTATTAATTTCTTTTCTGATTTATTTAAAGATGATGGTTCTGTTTTAGAACCTATTGATTATTCTGTTTTTAATTTGCTGGATAATCAGCTGAGTCTTACTAATCTTACTTTTATTCCTTCTAAGGAAGAGATTAAATCTGCTTTAGATGGTATGGAGGATGGTAAGATGGCTGGTCCTGATGGTTTTAATGCTGAATTTTATAAGCACTGTTGGCATATTGTTAATATTTATGTTATTAATGTTATTCAGGATTTTTTTCGCGGTGTTGATTTACCAAAGTATTTTAAATGCTCTAATATAATCTTAATTCCTAAAGATAATGGTAGTAAGACTTGGGACTCTTTTAGACCTATTAGTATTACTACTGTTATTTCTAAGATTATATTTGTTAATAGGATTCAACCTATTCTTGACAAAATTATTTCTTTAAATCAAGTGGCTTTCATGAAAGGTAGATGTATTGGTGATCATGCTTTAACCGTTCAGGAGCTTCTTTTTGATATTGATAAGAGTAAAAGGGATGGAAATTTGGTTTTTAAACTTGATATTAAGAAGGCTTTTGATACCTTGAGATGGGATTTTTTGTTAAATATTTTAAAGGCTTATGGTTTTCAAGTTGAATTCTGTGAGCTTATCTTTAGAATTCTGAAGAATAATTATTATTCTTTAATGATTAATGGCAAATCTCAAGGTCATTATAAGGCTACTAAAGGTATAAAACAAGGAGATCCTCTTTCTCCTTATATTTTTATTCATGTTTTTGAGTATTTATCTAGGAAGATTAATAAGCTTTATGAGGAGAATATCTCTATCAATTATAAACATAAGGGTAACATCAGCATCTCGCATTTATGTTATGCAGATGATCTTATTTTATTTTTGAATTCTAATAAAAGATCTGTTAAAAATGTTTGGAGCATTATTTGTCATTTTCAGAAAGTTTCTGGTTTAGTATTTAATAAAAGAAAATGTTATTTTTATGGTTCTAAGCATATGTCCAATGAGAAAGCTCAATGGATTTCTGAATATACGGATTGTAATAAAGCTAATTTGCCAATCAAATATTTGGGTTTCATTCTTGATAAGAAACCTAAAAGTGTCATTTTATTTGAAGAATTATTGGATAAAATTAGGAGTAAGCTGCATTCTTGGGAAAATAAATTCCTCTCTTTTAGTGGTCGTATTACTCTTCTGAAGAGTGTTCTTACCTTTTTACCTCTTTATTCTATGCAAGTCATGAATATGCCGAATTCAATTGTTAAAAAACTTGAGACTATTTTTAATAGCTTTTTGTGGGATGGTTGTGGTAAAAAGAAAATTCATTGGAAAAGTTGGAAGAAACTTTGTAAACCGACCTCTTGTGGAGGTTTGGGTTTTCATAGTTTAGATGATTCAATTCATTTTACTTTTATGAAGCTTTGGTATCATTTCAGGCAGAATAATTCTATTTGGGCTGATCTTCTTAAAGCTAAATATTGTGACCATAATCATCCTATGGCAGTGACGACTAATAGAGATGATTCCTTCATTTGGAAGGAGATGATTAAAGCTTCTCATAGTGGTGAAACTATGATGTGTTGGGACATTGGGTATGGGGACATTTCTTTTTGGTATGATGATTGGACTACTTTTGGTCCTCTTGCAAATATTTATGGAGGCCTCAGGATATAAATCTTAAGGTAAATGATATGTGGGATAATTTGGATTGGAATGTTTTTAAATTACGGGAGATGGTTAAGTATCATGATGTCGCTTTTATATCCCATGTGCTCTATTTTAGCTAGTCGAAAGATTTTCCAAAAATTAAAACTAATATTGGTGAGTCTATTACCAAAACTTTTGCTTGCTAAGCAAACTTATTCTGTCAGGTTAGATTTGTCTTGTCCTGAATTCTTGGCTTAAACCTTCAATCTCGTTTTTTACATGGAGGTTATTGCATAATCGTATCTCGATTGATGATATTCTCAAACTCAAGGGTTTGAAAATTGTTTCTATTTGCTGTTTATGTAAGAGTAATGAGGAATCCATGATGCATACTTTTTGGAATTGTAGTTTGGTTTCGAAAGTATGGAAGAATATTTATATCTTATGTGGTAGGAATGACTTTAATGGAAGTTTTACTTCTGTATTTGATATTTATAGAGATTGGAATAATAAAGGTCACCCTTTTTTAAGTATTATTCCATCTATAACTTTGTGGTATATCCGGTTAGCTAGAAATGATGCTAAATTTAATGATAGGATATTTAACAGTATGAAGATGACATATCAAATTTATCATTATATGTTAGAAGCTTAACTTTTAATTATTTTAAGCCCAGTTTTAATTATTTTATTTGCTCGATTGTTTTGAGTTTAAATATCATATTGCAGGTAAAATATAGTGAAAAGATTAAATGGATTAAGCCATCCATTCCTTTTATTAAATTTAATACGAATGGGGCTTACTTAGTATCGAGAGCTAGTATAGGTGGTTTATGCAGAGATTGGAATGAAGTTGTTTTAATTTGGTTTACGGCACCTGCTGTTGTTCGATCCCCTATAGAAGCTGAGGCTGAGGCAATTATTTTTGCTCTGTTTATAGCTAAAAGAAAGGGATGGAATAATATCATTATGGAAATGGATTCTTTATGTTTATATAATATATGTTGCAATAATTTTGTTTGCCATTGGAGTACTTTAATACATGTTAAAAAGATTAAGCAACTTATAGTTGATCTCAATGTTAAATGGACTTTTACTAGAAGAGTAGCTAATATGGCTGCTGATTGGATGACAAAACTAGGAATGCGATTGACGAATCCGGTGATCTCGAATCTTTTACCTTGAGACTCTTATACTTGTTTGTTTGTCGGATTCAATTTCTTAACTCTTGGTCTTTTATTTTGTTTTGTCGTTGGTTTTTTTTCGTTTTAGTTTACGTTTGTCATGCGTGTTTTGATTTTGTTGGGTGCGTGAGTTGTATTTATTTTCTTTTATTTGGAGAGAGATCCTTATATTCCTTTTTTCTTGTGTGAGTTGTAGTGTGGGTTTAGATTTTTGTAATTTTTATTTTTTATTAATGAATTGAGAGCTATAAACTCCTTTTTTTTTTTAAAAAAAAATAATTAGGGTTGGAAATTTTAGGTAATAAAATAAAGACGTAGCATTAGTCAAAACGAACACAAGATACGACAAAGGCCATACAGCTCTTTCATATCGCAGAGCCACCTCATTGATAGATACTACATATTATATCATAGCATATCCTCTGCTTGGGATTAGATAATTCAAAGACCGTCGGTAAAGGTGACACCTGTGCTCCCAATCCACTCCTCTCCCTGAATCAGTTGCGCCACCGTAAACTCACCGGCCACTTTCGGATCAGTTATCACGTGATACCCCTTCCAATTCACCCGTCCGGCGGTCCCCGCACCAGGTCCAGAATTCTTATACTCCCCATAGAACAAAGTGTCGAGCGCAAAATCACCATCCCACTCCAACCACCCTTTCGGATTCACATGATCGTCAATATACGACTGCAGCACCACAGTCCTCGAATACTGCTTCCATGGCCGCCCAAGATACGTCGGAAATGAACCCGTTACCGGCTTCAGATCCGACGACGGCACCAATCTGCAGTCTTGGATTGAAGTCCCCGTGTTCTGGTTCGGGTCGATCCGTCCCTGTGCCGTCACGGCGTTCTTTTGGCCGGCCGATGGTTTACGAGCCTCTAACACGGAGTTCTGGAACACCACTGCAGCGTTGCCGAAGATGAAATCCACGGTTCCGGATATCAGTGAGTCCCGGTAGAATTGACGGAGGGAGTGCGTGTAGAGTGTGTCCTGATACCCTCTCAGTTCGCACCGGTTCACTACGGACTGATCCGCATTTATCCGGAGAGCAACGGCTTGGTGCTTCTCTGGACCGGCTGTGTTCTCCACGCGTAAATCTTGGAGCACGAATCCCTCACCCATGGCCGCTGCACATAAACAAGTTATACTAGTCATTCACGCACGTTTGTTTATCAATTATTTTCTTCCCTTTGGCTAATTACTTTAAAAAGTCAAATTTTATCATATGGTCATTTTGGACAAGATAAATTATGGGATTCGGTAAATTCGGATTTCAGCTACAAAATCCCAAATTTAGTAAATTCTATGAATCAGTGAATTCTGGATTTAACCGATGGAAGATTTAGTAAATCTAAACAGTTCTTCAGATTTCATTCAGGATTTCAGGAATTAACTCATTCAAAAGTCTTATCTGTTGAAGATAGCATCGTAATTGGATTTCTGCAATAATGGGTTGCCAAAAAAGGTTTGAGTGAGTCAGACAAACCTAATGTGGCAGAATTGTAGGTGGTGGAGCCGTCAACGACGTTTAGGCTTCCGGTTATGATGGTGGCGCTCTGCCCGTCTCCGACGATCATCAAATTCTTTTTCTTCTTGCTAACAATAACATTTTCTTTATAAGTCCCCTTCTTCACATAAATTACAAACCGACTCTTCCCGTTATCTGGCGACGCGTCAACAGCGGCCTGCACGGTTTTATAGTTCCCGCCGCCGCCTGCTGAGACGGTCACGTTGGCCGAAATCGCTGCCAGCGTGGTTGACTCTAGAAGCTTCCGGTCGGCGGGTGTCACCCATTCAGGGAGCACTGATATGGTTTCTGTTGCATCGCCATCATCAACCGTGACGACGCGGAGGACGGCGAGGGCGGCGCTGGCCTGAGCTACCAGCGAGTCAAGATGAGATTTTAATGGCGACGGGCTCTTAAGGCCGTCACGGCACGTGTCGTGGTTGGTGAGCACGGCGCTGAGCCAGGTGCGGGCATCCGCATAAGATCCAGCCGCGATGGCGGCGTTGGAGCTCAGAATGCGATCGCGGGAGAGATCGAGGAGCTCTATGCAGTCGCTGATGTGGGGATCGTTTGACTGGCGGAGGAGATTGGTGGATTTGGAGAGGGAGGCGTGGATGTCGAGGAGGGAGCGGTGGAGGAGGGAGTGGAGGAGGGAGATTGGTGATCGGGCGGCGGAGGTTAGGTTGGACAGGATGGCGGCGCAGGAGGTGAAGTCGGGGGAGTGGATGCAAAGATCGGACGGCTGTTCCTTGTTTAGGGCAAGATGGACGGTCAGATGGTAAGGAGCGAAGATAATGAGAGAGATGAGAGTGGCCAGTGAAAGGAGAATGAATAAAGGTTTGAAAAAGGAGCGAGGTTTGTGGGTAGGAGAAGGAAGGAAGGGGTCCTCAATGGTTCTTGAAGATGCCATTAGTTTTATTAGGTGTGAGGACTTTAAGTTGCCCTTTGAGGGTATTTATAGAACTAATAGTGCAAAGCTTTGCTTTTTATTTATTTATTAACTTATTATAACATTAATATTTTTTTTGACAATTATATTAAGTGTGATTATTAGAAATTAGAACTTTACTAGTAAAATTAAAAGTAAAATATATGTATGGGGCCTTAGAAAAAAGGATAAATTATTATTTATGGTGTATGTATGTTCGTACAATGATGATGATCTCAATACGTAAAATATAAGTGGTGTGACCGAATCATCACCATTGTTTGGATGTGCGGTTTACTGGACATAATAATTTTCCAAAAAAGCGAGGTGAATGAAGAGATCTCCAGTTTCAAAATATTTTCATATAGGGAGTCATGATAATAATAATAATAATAATAATAATATCTCATTTAAGGAATGATTTTTTTTAATTGATTTGTATCTTTAATCAGTGTGATAAATTAATTCTATTTATTTTTATGAATTATTTGTAATTTTGATAATATTCAAATTTTGAATCATTTTAAGATGTAAGGTCTTGTATGGTTCATGAGTGCATATAAATCATAAAGAGAGTGTTTTTGTAGAAGAAATGTTAAAGAGAGAGATATATGGATGTTACATCTGATAAATATCTCAGAGATTATCTATTAAACTTGAGTCTATTCTAAGCTAGAATATAAGGCTTTCTTAGACCTACAAGTTGGAGTATAAGGCTTTCTGGGAGCAACAAGATTTAAGAGAGAGATGGAGAGATCTATCCCTAAAAACCTAGGAAAATTCTTAAAAAAGAAGGGAAAGTCATTTCTCTCTTAGCTTTTATATAAGAAAAAATAATAAAAATATACTTATTATTGTATGATTTCCATCCGAGGTGTCTTGATATAAAGACTTTGATTTGGATGTTAGGCGGCACTTTTAAAAATGGATGGATATGCATCATTGATGTGTTTTCATTCTTTTTTACTTGAGCTTTTAGTGTCGCTAGCTTGTTTTATTGTTGTCGTATACCAAATAAGTCGTAATTTTCAGAGGAACCTGAAAGAAAGAAAAAAACGACAAAAATAGACAAATAATTTAAAAAGAACATGGAAAAGTTTCATAAGGTAGTCTTCGTGCGATAGCCTAAAAGCGTACATCCGAAACTACATCAGATCGAAAATGCATTGGAAACATTTTTGTGAAGAAAACCCTATAAAAGCAACCACAACTAGATAATAAAGCTTTTGTGTTTTTCTAGTTCAGGAGTAGCATTCAAAGAAATGTATCCCTTTGGTTAGTTACATCTTGGGGGATGCCCAAAAATATTCTCAATAAGAAGAGTCTTGCTTACATTCATTTTTATCTGATTATTTAGGAAACCAAATGATTTTGATCATCTCGAGAGGAAGAATCCCGATGCTTTCGGCGCCTACACCGGGTCATAGGGCAGAGGGTGAATCGCCTTATCCACTACTGGTAGTGATACCTAAGCATATAGGTGAGAATGTTTATCTTTGCAAACCTCTGAGTTGTGATTTTTACAGAGTAAATTCATTTAGATAATGCAGATGAGGCTACGGAGCGGGAACCTCCCTCGGAAATGATATTAGAAAATCCCATATCAGAAAAGTGAGACCCTTTATTATTCATGATCTCAAGCATGAAGTTAAGAGTCAGGAGAGTGATGGTCTATTTCGAGAAGGTAATGCAGGGAGATTCTGTCAATCGGACCTTTCTTTCCTTGCTGAATATGATGTTTTGTTGCTTTCAGAGATGTCAATCAATCAATGAATGGAGGACCTTGAGATGGACATTACTCATTTTCAGGCTGTTGCAGAAAAAATGAGTCCAATATTGACGACTTTTAACTTCGACTGTGTAGTTTGCATTGAAGCCCAGTCCAGTAATCAATTTCATCCCTCATTTAGAAATTCGAGATAATTTGACTGGCCGAGTGGCTATGTTGGAGGGTGAACTCATGGATGTGTCATTGATTAAAAGATCTGTTTGGGGGCAGCTTGTGCGTTTCAGGATAAAAAGTTTATTCTGAAACGCGGCCCGCGACATGCGTTTAGTGTAAAAAACTCAAACTCAGCAGACAGCGTTTTCAAAAATGCGCGAACTAAAAGGTTAGACGGTGTTTTCAAAAACGCCGCCGCACTAATAAGCTACCCCAAACGGGCCCTTAGAAGGTGGAAAACTTATTGCTGATTTGACTTCCCAAGAATGAATGGATGAATTCAAAGATGACTTTATCAAAGTTCATCAGATATTGGAAGTTCTAGAGGCTGAATTAACTTCTTTCCAACGGCGTGAAGATGAATTTGTTGAAGTCTGACGAAGGTTGGATGCCGTCGAGGTTGAATTAGCATTTGTTTGGCAACGCCTAGAGTTGGGCAATTTTGAAAATTTTATGATTGACTTCTGAATAGTCCTCTGACCAATCTGTATACAACAATTTATACAAAAAAATGCATATTAAGCATGTATGTCGTCCTTTTTATATTAGTATTTCATAATATAAACAACTTTATTTATACTTTTATAAAATTTTATATAGGCCAAATTAGGACTCTGCCTCAAACAAATGTAATATTCAGTGAAAATTTAATATGCATATGTCAAAATGAAAGTTCTCAAAATATTAAAAATTACAAGTTAAAAGTTTTCAAAATATGAAGATATCATCAATTTTGCAAATTTTAGACTATAAAAAATTTAGAAAAAATGCAAAATGATAAAATCATTGAAATCAGGGTAAGGTAAGGGTAGCCTACATTCATTCAATTTTCTCAATTGGTCCATTGCACAAAATCGAGACTGGCCCCCTAACACCAAGCATTTCTTTCCTCTCCTCTCTTTTATCTCTTATTTCCCTTGCGGTTTGGAAATCCAAATGCAAGTGAAGCTTGTGGATAAAAGCGCTTGGGTGGGTTTTTATATAAATAAATTCATGGGTACATTTGCAATTATGATAACTACTTGGATTCATATGTAACATTTATATAAAATATATTATATCTTGAAGTACTAAACTCCAAAAGTTATAGAAAAAATAGTCATCAGATGATAGATTATCGCGTCTAGAATACTGGTGAAAACAATTTGACAAATGAATCTCAAACAACTCCAGAAATTAAATTTATATTTGCACATGTGCTTTTCTTAATAAATTGTAATTATACTATTAATCTTATAATTTTATATTTATATTTATCATAAAAATATGAACACATCATATTCATTAAAGTTCGTTGTTTTATGCATTATGGTGAAGACAGTTTGTCAAATGGGTTTATAACAAATTCGTAAAAACTATTCAAAGTTTATATGTTGAATCATTCTTTCATATATTTTTTAATATTCTTTCATTATTTATTAAACAATTATTTTGAAAATGATTTAAAGTCTAAAATAACATAAAAATGCATTTTATTGGATATATTGAAGCATCTATTAATAAAGTATAATCGCAGAGTATTATGATTAATTCTCATATATGTACAATACTTTTGTATTACAATCCACCTGCCGAAATGGTCAAATTGAGCCCACCTGCCGAAGTGATCATACGGAGCCCACATACTAATATGTTTGAATCAACGCATACTTCTAGGGAACACAATCATTACACACAAGAACACGCATCAATCCTCACTTTAGGCATCACTCCACACTTGCATCTTAGTGATTTCACCGATACACCGTAAAAAATATGATTTTATATTGATTTGCTCTTATGTATAAAGTCAAAGAGAAAGGCTTTTTGAGTGGCTTTTTTCTTTTCCTCTAAAGGACCTCATAAAGGATTTTCACACACACATACTTTATCTCTCTATCCCTCTCTCTCCCTCTCTTTGAATATATATATATATATATATATATATATATATATATATATATATATATATATATATATATATATATAGATATATATATCATTATGGGAGAAGTAGAGATCCTTAAATCACATTCCTTTATACATTCCTCCCAAGTACAAGATTTTTACCCAGTTGTATGAACTCAATAACAATATGGATCCTACGCCCTAGAAATACACAATATTGATAATATAGTTGAGTAATATTGCGCTCTTCAAGTTTGGTTCAACCAAATGTTTATTTACACTTCAATACATTAAAAAATTGAATGTCATATGATCCTTCAAGTGCTCCTAAGAAGTTTTCAACTATATATCCTTGACAAGAAGGATCCCTCGGGAAGGTTTGTCGAGCATATTGTGGTTAATTCTCTATCCTAGATGAGGAGTATCAGGGTGTCTGTTGAGATAGTTGGTGGTGCTATGTTCTTTTTTTGAATAAAGGTCACGGCGAGAGGTTGATCGGTGCCCCGATTCAGCTGAAAGAGCTTTGGTTCAGATGACTTTTGCTCTGTTTGCCTTCAACACGAACAAATAGGGTCTTGCCCACATGGTCAAACAAGCCTTCTGGTATTTTGTTATTGGACGCTTAGTCTTTTGGCGTTGGATCGTACGTCTCGCATTGAGGGATCTATGGCATTTTGCTCGCAAGACCTTGGTTTTTCATTTGTGGGTCTTTGTTTTTATGTTCGTGGGTCCCGCTCAAGTGTGCTCCTTCATACCTTTTATTCGTCGAAATACTTTGAGATTCATGCAAGTATTTATCTGATGTATAATATCTATTATTGGTGTGAAAAACTTGTATATGAAAAGATGTATTTAATTTTTTTTTTAAGCAGGTTATTGATGTGATATTTTTTAATGCAATGCATATAAATGTTAAAATATGGATATTAGATGTGTAAATACAGGAGAATTGTGTGGTTTGTGTGTAAATGCTCCAAAAGAAGTTAGACAGTGCTACAAGAATCACGGGTTGCATGCCGAAACAGATGCGGAAAATTACTTTGAAGAAAAAAAAAAGAACCACCGAGAAAGGTCAAAATGTTTCTTCACGGTTTTCTGACAATAGTTGGTTACAGCCTGTGTAAATGTACTCTGTATATACATCAAAGGAAAACTATAATAAAAGATATAAGACCGTAGAATCCTTTTAGGAATTCGTGAATTTATTTAATTAGGAAGAGAACTTATGAGAAGATTGAATGAGGTGGAAAAAAATAGAGTTAAGTTATGAGTGCCACCCTTGATGGCATGATCCTCTTTTCTCTTTTCCTTTCCTTCTATTTATATATTTTGTTGAGAAATTAGGGCAAAGAAATACAAATAAGAAGAAGAAACACAAAGATTTAACGAGATTCGGCAAAGATGTTTGCGTCTTCAAGAGTAGAGTGGCGATTTTCTTTTCACTTACAGAAAAAGAGTACAAGCCACCGCTTAGGGTTATAATAGGCATATATATAGACATTGTGTACAATATGTAATTACATAATTACCTCTGTACTGTACCGTGGGGGCATTGCCCACCATCTCCAACTCACATAACAAAACTCCCCCATTGGACAGATGATTCCGCTCGTGAGCTCCACTAAACTCGCTCGCTTCGCTCCGCTGGCTCGTTCCATTCCGCTCCAGCATCTGTCCTGTATTCGGTATATGAGTCGTACCTAACGTATCTCCTAGTGTCCTTGCCCTCCTAGGGTTATAAAAAGAAAAAAAAAAAAGAAGAAATACTACATTTTAGTGTGTACATTATAAAGTTTAGTGATATTTGTTGTTGAAAAGATACCATCATAGAAGCCAGGTAGCTCATAAATGGGCATGAATAGTAGTGTGTTAGTCTTTTTTCTTTTGTTATGTAGGCCTTAGTGGTGAAGCTTGAGAAGTACAAACTCATCAACGAATTGGTTGATGAGTATAGGTGTACAGAAGAGTTTGATGAGTTCAAGCGAACACGTTGAAGGAGCTTGATGAGTTCGGGTGAGCTTGATGGAGAAGTTTAAGGAGTTCAGGTGAGCTCGATGACTTTAAGTAAGTTCGACAAATGAGTTTGCTAGGTCTTCGCGAGAGAAAAATCTTGTGGTCATCAATTTAATGGATGCGATTGATCGATAAGTACAATGAGATAAAGAAGAGTAGACATGCTTGATATAAAGTGGAGTCCAATAAGCCCAAGATTGGTCACTTTACATAGTAGACATGCTTGATTTAAAAAGTGAATCATATCTTTTCATACACATATGAGCTGACATATACCTAAAAATTGAAGTCTAGTAACTAGTAAGTGTTATGCAAACACGCAGGAATTGAGTGGTTGTAAACCTTCCCCAAGAATAATATTGCTCTATTATCTTAATAAATTAATAAAACAACGTACTTACATATTGTAAATTGTTTTTATATTTATTTTTTATATTGTATTATATAATATTCTAATTTTAATACCATCTAATAATTTTCGTTAATATTAAAAATATGCTTTGTATGCATATTTTTTAATATGATTTAAAAATTAAAGTATTTTATAATCAAACACAAGTATTTCGGCATTATATTTATGAATATATATAGTTACATGATATGTATGTAAATCTAATTATCATTATTTTCTGAATGTTTATGAGAAATTTTAATTAAAATTTTAGACTGCATAGTTAATTATTTTGAACTACTATCTCTAGTACTGATGCAACTTCAACAAATTTTCATTATTTGACATAAATTTCAAGGTATAACATAAATCTCAGGACTTTTTCAAGCTTATAGTCAAATAGAGCGTGAGTTGAATCCAACGGGTCCAAAATCACTCAGCATTTACACCATTAAGACACTTAAATGTCCATGAAACAACATCCGATCAAGGGAATCAATATGGGTCGTACAATAGAGTGGTATGGATTCCTGTCATATTTACATGGGATGCTAGTTCGAGACTGTATAAAAAGAACCTTACCCCATTCATTAAAGGGGAAGACCTAGACCTAGTTGTGGAGAAATAAGAAGTTTAGTTGAATTCGAGTGTCGTTCAAGATTCGATGACCCGACAAACAATACCTGCTCCCACAAATGTCGTCCATCATTGACCACTGCTCGTCGGCCTATGTCAACCATCGTGGGCTGGCCCCCCTACTTGTAGCCATTGGTGGATCTTGCGGAGTAACGACGCACTTTACAAAAAAGAATCTAGTGGAGATATGGAGAATGTCTTGGTGTAACAACGTACTCCAAAAACGAGGTAACAATACACTCCAAATACGGTGCTACCATATACTTTGAATCTAGTGTAACAATATAACCTCAATATAGGTTAACAAATAAGTCGTATCAAAGATCCAATGAAAACTCCTGATGTTAATGACTTACAATCATCGTACTCATTATAAGATGACTTTTTCTGGACTTCTAAATTTTTCTCCTCACAGCTTCCCCCTTAGCCTTGGTATCCAACTAATGCTTTTGCAGCTCCCTACCTGACTTATGTGACCAACTATGGCCTACGTGGCTCATAGCTCACACAACTCCCGACTTTGGTCTCTGTTGCCTACAGATGTTATTGCAACTTCCAAATCCAGCCTCTGTGGCCTAAGGACGTTATTGCAACTGTCAACTTCAACCTTCTTAGCCTACAGATGTTATCACAGTTCACCAAAGAAGTGCAAACAAGTCGAGTCGAGCTCGAACGAAGCCAAACTCAATCTCGGTTTATTATTCAAAATGTGAGCTCGAGCTTGAGTCAAGCTCAAATGACGAGCTCGAGCTAACTAGTGGTGGTAACAATCAGCTAGAAAGGTGGCAGGTGAGCTCGAACTAAAAATTTAATTTTTTTTACAGTAGTTCACGAGAGAAGGTATTTGTAATCGGAGAAGGATACAGTAGCAGCCCACAGAAAAAACCATCGAAATGACTTAGGTAGGCTGATCGAGCAGCCTTGCGAGCCAATTAGCCAAGCCGGGACAAGCTCAATATCATTTAATAAACGAGCTCAAGTTTGAGCTCCAACTCGAGCTTGTGAGTCAACAAGTTCAACTCATGAGTTTGTTAATGAGTCGAACCCAAGCTGATTTAGCTTATTTTCATCCCTAGTTCACCATCATGACTTATGTAAACAACTTCGACCTACATGACTCACAACTCACACTTCTCCCAACTTTAGCCTTTATGTCCTACGTACGTTAGTTCAACTTCATACTACAGTCTATGTGGCAGACTGATGCCATTACAACCCTCCGCTATGGTCTTTGTGGCCAACTGATGCTCCTGAAGCTATGAACAATGACCTATATGACCAACTATTACTATGACTTTCAACTACAATCTCTATGGCAAGCTGAGGTTAGTGCAGTCACCAAGAATTACATTTGTTGTAGCCCGATCACAACTATTAAAGCTGGACTACTCTTATATTTTTGTCGTTACAATTTCCTATTTTGGGAGACAAGTGGACCTATGTACTCACAATTATATAGATAATTAATTCGATTAGGCCGGGCCCAATAGTTTCTCCCCTATCCAAGGTTTTTCACATAAAAAACATGATGTCTCCTCATGTTACTTCTCTGTTATCTATGTTCGCGTGCAGGATTTTCATACAATGCTGAGATGTTAATTTATTACTCAACCGCTGTGAATCTCCCTGATAGACAATGTCTACTTTAAATAAAGTTATTGTTAAACTTGTACACAGTTATATGCCACCAACATTCACATGATTAGATACAAATCTAAATATTTTTTTGTTAATATACAAAAGTCAAGCTAACTATCATACAAACTTCAATTTTTTTATAATCAAATGAAACATCTTTAAAATATGAATCCAACGACACTAAAAAAGATTCAAACCCGGCCCAAATAAAGGCTAATTCAAGTACCAAAAAAAATTAAAAAAGTGTATAACTAAAATTTTGAAAACATTAATTGAAATCTCAAAATGATATCCAAAGAAGACATTTACGGTTGAATTATGTGGCGGAGCCATTTTGATCTCTCTACAAGCCATGAAATTTTGAACTATACGCGTCACTAATTTTTTACAGAAAGAATATTTTGTTCTGCCGAATACTTTTTCAAAATCTCGATCATTGTGAGCGTATTTAAATAATATATTTCATTTTCCAATGATATATTAACCATTGTCGGCCACCGAATCTGACTGTAGTCCAAACATACCTAAACCAATAACAGTAAATCATCCAATTAGTTTATAATTTCAGATGCCTTAATTATTGCATGGAATAATTTTAAAATTCAGTTTAGAGAGCACGTTGTTCTATTGGCGCATGTGATACTGTCACAATTGTTGGTTAGGATGCACCTTTCAAGCCAACAAAAACTCCTGTGGCTATATCTCAATGAAATGAAATCTTAAACATTCTAACATATGTGACATCCAATTTTCAATCTAATAAGTGTTCGTTCAGAGCTAAAAAGAAGTCGTACATTTGAACAACTATTTAAGCCGTTCATTCGGATGTTGTTGGAGCAGCCATCCTTTTTGCAAAAGAGAATCTTTTTATCATTATTTTTGTGTATCGTTCAATCTTATCTCTTACGGGTGGTGCTGAGCCTTGAAGTGGTTCTTTCCACTGGGATCTACTGCTAGAATCGAACACGTTTTTTGTTTCTACTAAAACTTGTTTTGTTCTTTTCGTAAATGTTAGACTGGTCCAATTGAATGGCTGTTGTTAGCATTATTTAACAAAAATGTTGAATTTTTTAGGACGTGGGTCTGTGTTGCCCATGAATAAATGTAACTTGTTCAAGACTTT
This sequence comes from Papilionanthe hookeriana x Papilionanthe teres, assembly GCA_022702705.1. NCBI lineage: Eukaryota > Viridiplantae > Streptophyta > Magnoliopsida > Asparagales > Orchidaceae > Papilionanthe > Papilionanthe hookeriana x Papilionanthe teres. The sequence continues at coordinate 8,104,027 of CM040435.1, forward strand.
GTATTTATTGAAGAAATTGAGAAGAGAGGGAGATTTGAGAGATAGAAATTGTATATTGAGCTTGAACTTCTAGCAAATCCGAAAAAATGGCTCAAAGAAGGTTTCACAAATTAGTGTTAGAGAGAGAAAGTTAAACAAGATCCATGATTCATTTCTCTCCTCTTGACTTTTTCTTTTATATAAAAGAAAAGTGGAAGATATACTTAATACAATACGATATTTATTCATTGTGTTTTGATGAATGGACCGTGACGTGAAGTCAAGGACCGCGTTTAAAGTAGGGTAGACCTGCATCCTTGGTAGTAATGATAACATTTCCTAATAGATATCCTTCCCTAGGTGTGTTAGGTCACCTCCTTAGGATAGATGAGTTTTAGTCACTTTAACAGGTGGGCTCGGCTCAGCCACTTCGACAGGTGGGCTCGATTCAGCCACTTCGTCAGGTGGACTGGATTCAGCGTATTTGTTTCAGTATTTAGAATACACTAAAAAAATCTGTCTTTATGTATATGATTATATTTGTGTATAAAATAATAAATAATAAATAATAATAATGAAAAAGAAACGAGAGAAAAAAATGATGATGATATGCAAGACAGCTGAGATAATACAGAAAAGAGAAAAAAAGGGAAATATAATAAAATTAACCAAAATTCCTGCGATGAATAATTCTAGAAGGAATTCATGAGTGGTGGGTACGCAGCAGTGCCTGATACCATCCTTTTTTAGTCGACATTTGATCGTGAATAGTTCATAAATCAGAAAGCTGAAGGATTGAACATTAATATATGAAAATTATCGAGAACAAATGTGAATCACTAGAAAATGATGATAAAATGTTGTCTTCCTAGGAATAAATCAATGCTGCAAAAAGATTGAGGATTTGGTCATGCATCTAAGCAATCTTGATGCATGCCCATAAAGTTGCTTGGTTGAAGAGTTGGGTTAGCGTATCAAATTCATCGGATGAGTGTCAAATGTCGTATACTAGCTTCAGAGTTGACCAGCTTAGTTGATTTGCCAAACTCATCTACCGATCAGCAGATACCGAATACCAATTATCTAGTTGACCTTCCAAATTAACTTGTCGGATTGACATTACCAAACTTATCTAGCGAGTGTCGGCTGTCGTATACTAGCGGTTAAGTTGACCAATCGAATTTACAGGCCAACTACCCCTTGGCCAATATCAATTATCGAGTATCAGTCACTTGCATGTCTACATCTTATGATAAGAAAGTGTAATAAATGTAAATAAGAAAGTTTAGAAGTTGGATATTTATGTGTATATACATATGAATTGTGTGTGTATATTCAAATATGAGTTTTAAGCAACAAGAAAGCCTAAATGCTAAATGTGCCTTATGGACTAATGCATCGAGCCCACCAACTGGCGCTGAGCAGATCCATTGTACTGTGTAGTCGTACTGTTGTGGGAAAAACACTTTCTTTCCTTAATCTTGGTAAGAGAACAAACCGCAAATCACAACAAAGAAGATGCAAACACAAGAGCACAAGCAAACAAGAGGATTTACGTGGTTCGGTCTTTTTGACCTACGTCCACGGAGGGAATCGAAATAATCCACTAAGACAAGAAACAAGAGTACTTAGCTTTACATAGATGAGCCCTCATCTTCCATGACCTCCCTTCACATCCAAGGCCTCCAAGATGCTCTCCTCACCCTTAACAAGCTAGCCCACACTCCTCGAGTTCTTTTTCACTCTTACAAAACCCACACTAAAGCCTCTCCTCATCTCATCTATTTATAGTAGATTAGATTACATTATAATATTCTATAAATAGATGAGGTGTAACCTTCAAGGATCGCATGGCTTCCACATGTCCACCCTTGTAGAGTCCTCCATCGCATGGTCTCCACATGTCCTTTCACATGTCCTCCTTCCACCGCATGACCTCCACATGTCCTTCCACATGTCCTCTTCTAGGGTCTTCCATAATGAGGTGGCACCTTTCTAAAGTCAACAATGGAGGCTTAAAGTAAGTAGAAATTTACAAGAGTGCCACTTACCTTAATGACTAATTGGGGGTCAAAACAACAAATCTCCACCTCGACCCTCAATTATGCTCGGAGTAGTGATTCCCTCCACGTGCCCCCGAGGGGCCCTCGCCAATGGAAAATTCACTAAGTTCGGACAAGTGTCCGAACTTAGCTATGCGACGCCTTGGTGAGCATATCATCGTGGTTCTCTTCGGCTGGTATCTTCTCTACCACTATCGAGCCTTTAGCGACGACGTCCCTTACGAAATGAAGCTTCACATCTATGTGCTTGGATCTTTCATGAAATACCCGATTCCCGGTTAGGTGGATGGTGCTTTGGTTGTCGCAAAACACGAGCTATCACCTTTCGATGTATCCCAAGCTCTTCGCCCATGCCCTTTAGCCACATAGCTTCCTTGATTGCTTCGACCACAGCGATGTATTCAGCCTCCGTTGTCGAGAGGGCCACAACCGATCGGAGGTTAGACTTCCAACCGACCGCAGCGATCGAAGACGGTGAAGATGAATCCAATCGCTGACTTCCGGTGTCAATGCTTCTCGCGTAATCGAATCTACGTAACCGACTACTTTTTCTTCTTTTTCTTCCCGCTTTTCAAGAGTAGCCCCAAATCAGGTGGTGCCTCTTAAATATCTCGAGATCCATTTTAGTGCTTCCCGCTGAGCCCGTCCCGGCTCGCCATGAACCCGCTTACAATACCGACGGCGTAAGCTAAATCTGTCCGCTACAAACCATACCATACATGATGCTACCAACCCCACTGGCGTAGGGGACACCCTCCATGTACCTTTTCTCCTCTTTAGTCTCTGGTGCTTGAGAGTTCGATAGTCTGAAGTGTTGACCAATAGATGTTGCAACATGCTTAGCCTCGTGCATGTTGAACCTTGTTAGAACCTTCTGAATATATGACTTTTGAGACAAGAATAAGCTACCCTTTTTCTTGTCTCTGGTAATCTCCATACCTAGGATCTTTGTAGTCGGTCTTAGGTCCTTCATGTCAAATTCGAACTGAGCATACATTCGATCTTCTCGGACTTCCTCATTGCTCCCGCCGGCTACTAACATATCATCCACATAAAGGAGCAAGTACGTATCGATTTCACCGTCTTGCCACTTCATGTACACACACTGTCGTAGTCGCTTCGACAAAACCGATCTTTAGCATGAAATCATCAAATCGTTTGTACCATTGTCTCGGGCTTTGTTTCAGCCCATACAATGCCTTCTTCAACAAGCAAACTTTGTCCTTTGTCTCGTGTGATTTGTACCCATCCGGCTCGGTCCATGTAGATGGTTTCTTCAAGCTCTCCATGTAGGAACGCAGTCTTAACATCTAGCCGTTCTAATTCCAAGTCGAATCAACTCGCTAGTGCTAAGACTATCCTAATTGAGCAGTGCTTCACCACGGGTGAGAAGATTTCGTCGAAGTCAATTCATTCAACTCGTGTGAATCCCTTCGCAACGAGTCCGGCTTTGTACCCGATCCTCTCGCATTCGGCATGCCTTCTTTCTTCTTAAAGGTCCACTCGCAACCGACTACGCGTTTGTTCGTTGGTCGATCCACAAGTTCCCGTGCTTTGTTCTTCATCGAGAAGCCATTTCCTCATCCATTGCCTCTTCCCACTCGTGTCTTTCCTCGCTCTTCGTGGCTTCCTCGTAGCTGCTCGGTTCGCTTCTTCTATCACTTCGAAGAACACTCGCGAGCAAAGGAGATCATATCCGCATGGCCATATCTCTCCGGCGGTCCGATAGTTCTCCTTTGTCCGTCCCTTACCAAGCCGTAGTCGTCGGATCTTCTTTCCGGTTCGACCACTCGCTGGTCTTATGCCACTTCGTCTTGATCGTTCACAATTGTCCTTTGATCAGTCAAAGTTTGTCGTTGTTGCAGCTCCACCTCAATCGACGAATCCTCCTTAGTGACACTGTTCCTGGTAACATAGCTTTGCATATTTCCCATTTTGGACTCATCGAATGTCACATCCCTACTGATGATGCATTTTTGTTGATCTAGGCTCCAAAGTTTGTAACCTTTGGTTCCAGGTGGGTATCCGATGAAGATGCACTTCAAAGCCCTCGCTTCCAGCTTATCCCGTCTAACGCGAGCGTATGCAATACATCCAAAGACTTTAAGATTATCATAGTTACCCGGTTTTCCGTACCACATCTCCAAAGGAGTCTTCATATCAATGGTCGTCGATGGACATCTCGTTGATAAGGTAGCGAAGCGGCTGACACAGCCTTCGCCCCAAAACTTTCGGGTACCCGCATTTAACAAGCATGCACCGCACTCTCTCTAGGAGAGTCATGTTCATCCTCTCGCCTAGGCCGTTCGTCGAGGAGTGTTCCGGACCGTCTTGTGCCTCGTGATGCCATTCCTCCCGCACAGCCTCCTCAAACCGCTTCCGAACAATACTCCAAGCCATTGTCGGTTCTCAAGTGCTTCGACTTTGCTCCCATCTTGTTTTCGGTGAGAGTTAACCAGTCCCTGAATCGTTGAAAAGCTTCATCTTTTGTTTTTAGGATAAAGACCCATGCCTTCCTGGTGTATTCATCGATGATGGTCATGAAGTACCTTCCTCCTCCATGAGTCTGAGTTCTAGCTGGGCCCCATAGATCACTGTGTACATAATCAAGAGGTTTCTTTGATGTATGTATTCCAGTGGAGAACTTCACCCCGGTGGCCTTCCCAAGCACGCATTGTTCGCTGAATCCCAGCTTGTCGACCCGATCTCCGCATAACAGTGTTCCGCTCGGACAATTCCTCGTAAGCCCCTTTCACTTACATGCCCCCGCCTCATGTGCTATAGTCCGGATCCGTCGTGCTCGATCGAACCGCATTCGAGAAGTTCCCGATCACAGCTTTTCCAACTAGGGAGTATAGCCCATTCTTTCCGACTCCTTTCATGACTATGAGAGAGCCCTTAGCTACTCCGATACGCCTATTCTCTCGCCTCGAATGAGTATCCATTCGACTCAGCCGTCCCTAAAGAAATCAAATTTCTTTTAAGTTCCGGGACGTACTCGACATGCCGTAGTATCCGTTCAGCTCCATCGAACATCTTTATTCCGATCGTCCCGTCGCCGATCACCTTACGTGCTTTATTGTCTCCAAGTAGAACGCATCCACCATTTGCCGAGCTGTAGTGTCTCGAACCGTCCTTGCGAGGACACATGTGGAAGGAGCACCCCGAGTCAAGGATCCACTCCTCGCTAGATTCGCATTCTCGCGATCACCGCAGCTTCACCGAATCATAGCCGTCCGAGACTATGCTCGCTTCTCCGGAATCTTTAGGCTTCTCCCGAAAGCCTTTCTTTCTATTCGGACGATCCTTCTTAAAATGACCTTCCTCGTGGCAATGGTAAGACTTGTAGGATCTCTTGAAGACCGACCTCTAACGTTTCTTCCGGACCTCGATCCGCTCCGGTCACTTTTATATCCTTTATCGCTCGATCTTCCTCTAACCATCGATCGTCTCCACCGGTTTCCTCCTTCATGTCGTGCTTCTTCCGAAGTTCTTTGGCTCGATTAATGATCGAACCTCTTCCGCAGTAATCGTTTGCGCCCTTCCATAGCAGCATCGCATCCTCGAACCGCTCGTAGCTCTTAGGAATAGCAGTTTAGCAACAACGCCGCCTTGTCCTCGTCATCCATCTTGACGTCGATGTTCTCAAGATCATCTATGATCTTGTCGAACTCGTCTATCCGCTCCGAGACTAATTTTTCTTCATGCATTTTGAAAGAGTATAGGCGCCGTTTCGTAAATAACTTATTAGCCGTGACTCGGTCGTGCAGAGTACCTCGTGTTTGGCCCAAAGCGCTCGAGCCGTTGTCTCCCTCGACACCTCCCTCGTAACCTTGTCGCCCAAGCTCAAGATTATCAAACTATGAGCTTTCTCCAGCATGCCGATCTTCTCTTTCTCTGTCATGTCGGCCGGCAGTGCCGTCGGCCCTTGCAAGGCTTCTGCGACACCCTGCTGAACTAGTAGGGCTCTCATCTTTACTCTCCACAGGCCGAAGTCATTCTTTCCCGTGAATTTCTCGATGTCGAATTTGGTGGAACCCATTGTCCCCGCCAAACACCTCTTCTTGCTCGCGATTTCTTGGGTGCGATTCCTCCGACCAAGATGTGTCGAGATTTTCCTACGTACGGCGCCAATTGTTGTGGGAAAAACACTTTCTTTCCTTAATCTTGGTAAGAGAACAAACCGCAAATCACAACAAAGAAGATGCAAACACAAGAGCACAAGCAAACAAGAGGATTTACGTGGTTCGGTCTTTTTGACCTACGTCCACGGAGGGAATCGAAATAATCCACTAAGACAAGAAACAAGAGTACTTAGCTTTACATAGATGAGCCCTCATCTTCCATGACCTCCCTTCACATCCAAGGCCTCCAAGATGCTCTCCTCACCCTTAACAAGCTAGCCCACACTCCTCGAGTTCTTTTTCACTCTTACAAAACCCACACTAAAGCCTCCCTCATCTCATCTATTTATAGTAGATTAGATTACATTATAATATTCTATAAATAGATGAGGTGTAGAACCTTCGAGGATCGCATGGCTTCCACATGTCCACCCTTTAGAGTCCTCCATCGCATGGTCTCCACATGTCCTTTCACATGTCCTCCTTTCACCGCATGACCTCCACATGTCCTTCCACATGTCCTCTTCTAGGGTCTTCCATAATGAGGTGACACCTTTCTAAAGTCAACAATGGAGGCTTAAAGTAAGTAGAAATTTACAAGAGTGTCACTTACCTTAATGACTAATTGAGGTTCAAAACAACACGTACCTTTGGAAGTGACAAGTTGCAGAGCTCCGTATTGTCCAAAAGGATTCCGTGAGTAGTTCTAAAGTACATCACCATTCAAGAGGGTTCATCTAAACGAGTCTATCCCATTCCAATCTTCAAGCAAGTTCGTCCAGCCAACTCGCCTACATTGTCTGAAAATCTTATTTCATACTCGTACGAGTTGGTTGAGCCTTCCCATTGCATCAAACTCACTGACAACTACCAGACTACACCACCAAGCTTAGCTCCGAGGCAGAGGGAAAAGAACTTTCATCTATCAACATACATACAGTCATATATTAACAATATTATAATACACATCAACAGTCTTGTCGATAACAAATCAGCTCGGAATATGTATATCATGGTCTATAACCTAATTTTATGTTTATTTTCTAGACTGAACTCATATGTATATAACTAAAAGAAAGGAGGGAAGAAGGGAAGGCCCTTTTTTTACTCTCTCTGTCTCTCTCTCTCTCTCTCTCTCAATCTTGCACCCCCAAAAAATTCTATAAAATCTCTCAGTTTTTTTCTCACCGCTCCTTCAAGAACTCTCACGAATTGTATAAGTTCACGAATTATACGGGATCTAAACTTCCGAAAGAATTCAACAATGTGGTATGTATGTAAATTTTCCTTGGACGTTTAAAAGATGAAATACACCATTTCATGTATAAATAATGTGACATGTATGTAAAAATTGAAATATAGGTGTTTGACGTGTAAATGCATAAGCATTGAGTGGTACATATGTATGTAAATCTTCTTTTTTGCCAAAATTTTATTTTTTTTAAATTTCTTGCGTTTATCTTTTGGGTTTCGGAACTATATCCATTTAGGACTGTCAAAATGAGTCGTGTTCGGCTCGTTAAGCAGCTCGTGCTCGATTCGTTTGCTAAACAAACGAGTCAAACACAAACAATTTTTTTTTTACGCTCGATATATAAATGAGCCGAACACAAACAAAGTTTTCTTCATTCGTGTTCGACACATTTTGGCTCTAAATATTTAAATTATACACACACACACGCGCGCACACACACACACGCATGCGCGCGCGCACACACACACATATTCCTAGAAATAACTAAGCTATATGTTATTATAAAGCTTGAACTTCTTTAGATATAGCGGTGATACTTCATCAACAGTTTTCATCATATAACATGAATCTCTAGACATGACATGAATCTCGAAATATTTTTTGAACAAAAATATTCAAATTCAAATAAAAAATCATCTAGTACTGAGATTTCAACAAACTTACACTCAAATCGACCGGCTCGAGGAGACGGGCCCAATGAAACTAAAATTGATCCAATCCAAGCCAAATCAAGCCCAGTTTGAGCCATTATACCATTTTTGGAAGCTTTGGATGGCTAATTTGAAAGTCAAATGGATTCCAAATGTGATAAACTTATAGTTGAATCGAATGTCTGATGTGAGAAATCAAATGAGTACAAAATCACTCAATTCTGACATTATTAAGACACTAAAATATTTGGTTAACCTAGAGTTAAGTTCTTAAATCTTTGGTTATGATGGATAGGTTCTAGCCTGTCACTCTATATTACTCACATTGCCCACTCTTTTGGACTAACCTAGTCTTAAGTTCCAAATTCTAGATTAAATTGGTTAATGCTCTAGTATATCATCCTAGAATCACTAATTTACACCCTTCAAAGTATGTCATCCTATCTATTTGCACAAACTTATGAGCTACCTTCTCACACGCTCGATTAATGTGATTCTTACTAGTTGAGGAATACATAACCATCCGTGGTCATTATGGACTCGCAACAAGTTTTAACATACCAATTGATCAGATTAAATATGTAAATTAAGTATGAAGTAATGAATCATTGCAGGTATGGAATAAAGAAATCTTTAACAATTCAAATCCTACACATTATTAAATCTTATTTCAAGGAGAAAGATAAAGAAAATTACTCATATTTCATGGCGATAACATAACAAAATATGATTTATATTAAAATTCAAGTTTACACAATAAAACTGAATTAAAACAAAAATACAAATTACTTATCTCAAATTCTTCCCCAAACAAATCCTCTGAAGATGCTTGCAGGATCCTTACTCCAATAGACACACATTGACACACACAAGACTCACAAAGACTCCACACAACCAAGACCAAACTCCACATACACACACACTCACACACAATTCCACTCCCCTCTTAACAACAGCCCCCCTTTTCATCATGAAATGTCTCCTTTAATATAACTCTCAAAATTCCCAAGAGTCACTTTAGACGTCTCTTTAAAATTCATCCAAATTCAATTTACCTTGAAGAAAATCGATTTTGGCGTCTAAGCGCCCAACTGTAGCGTCTAAGCGCCACAATTCTAGAAGCTCTAAATAAATGACCGGCGCTTAGGCGCTAGGTCCTGATGTTATGGCTCTGGACTGTCTATTTCCACGTATGAGGTATGGTGCCTATGCGTCAGTTTACTTTGTGCTCATTTGCTCCATTTGACCTCATTTGCTATATTTTTGCTTCTTGTTCTCTAAAAATCCATCTCTTGTACCTATAATAAAAAGCAAGCAAAATAATTTTCATTAAAGTACAATATCATTAAAAATGAGCATAAAATGTAAATAGAAAAATAACATATTTTTAAAGCGGATCATCAAACCACTCATCCATCTAAGCATTCTCATCTCAGCAACCTAACTGTATTTTATGCTTCTCTTTTAAAGGCCAACATTTGCGACATAGAGTATTACAAGTCTAATCACCATCTTATAAAATTTTACTTTTAAGTCTAAGAGCTACTTTTCCACCAGAATAGGTCTTATGCATTCCTTCACTTCAACCAATCAACTTGAATTCTACTAATAACATCCCCATCTCTATATCATCATCACTTTGAACAATAGACTCGAGATATCTAAAATGTTCGTACCTTTTAATGATCAAATCACTCAGGGTTACAACTCCGCCACAAGAACAACTACTACTAAAGGTCTGTTTGGGGGTAGTTGCAGCTTATCCAGATAAGCAGTTTATCCTGATAATATATTGATAATCAGCTAATTTATATAAGTTGTCTGACTGTTTGGTTTCTGCATTTCGAAAACAACTAATTCTGTATAAATGACAATTCTGCTCTTGTTTTGAATAAACGGTTTGGTTTGTGCGTTTGAAAAACAGCTGATTTACAGTTTTTTTGTTGATAAAAGACCATTCAGACAGGTGTAGTGTTACAGTCTATATTAGAACTTTAATGGCTACACATCTGATAGTTGAGAAAAAAAATATATTATTTCATAAAAGTACAAAATTATGATAATCATAATTATTTTATTTAATTATTTCATATTACCATAAAAAACGCTGCATTCATGCTTTCCGCCCAGCTTCGATGATTCCAAGGAATATATGCATTTAATCATACAGAACAAAAATTTATACATTATACATTTTCATTTTAAAAAAAATATTTTTAATTTATGTGTAACATAAATTCTAATAAATATTTACATTTTACACTAATTTTAAATAAATTAATTTAAATTAAATTTATTAACAAAATTAGTGCACAAATATATAAGGTAAATGAATCTTTTTTTTCTATTACGTCCTATCTAACACATAAAATTTAATTTTTATATTTATATCAATTTGCCTATATTCGAAAAGACGTGGTTTATTATAAAAACGTTAGTATTAGTATATTTATAATTTTATACCACTCAAAATTTTTTATATTACATTATTATTTTAATTTTTAAAGGTTGAATTACATCTTTTTATGTATAAATAAATACATATGAATTAAACGTGGTGACTTGTTATATTACTTACGATATTGAAGGGAAGAAGATAAAGGGTGGAAGATATCATAGGCCTCAAGACATTGATCGAGCAGAGAATTGTGCGAAGAAGGCGAAGTCGGTGTCGGGAGCGGATACGCGATTCTTTTTGTAATCACTGCTTTCAATTGTAGCCACATACCGTATATCAATTTTGCAGAACTTATTGCCCTCAAATTTCCACCAAAAAACTCGATTTGCACCATCTATTTTGTTTGATTATTTGAAGCAATTGAAGAATTGGAAACAAATGAGCAGCAACAAGGCCAAGAACTTCCAGCGGCGATCGGAGGACAACGATGCAAAGCCGGAGGACAATGCATCCCCTCGCCTTGCTGCAGTTTCGACAACTTCAAGCAAATTCCAAGCCCTAACAACAGTCAAACCCAAAATCCCCAAACTCGAGGGGCCAAAGCGCCTCAGCTTCGCCGATGAAGACCCCGGAATCACAACTATTAGGACGTGCTGATCCGTCCAGGCCTGCTAGGAGAACTTCGGCTTTCGGTTAGGGCAAAGAGGAGAACGCTCAAAGGGACGAGAATGTCTTTCGCTCGAGCAATACGCCGACCACGGGGTCCTCGCTACGTTCGGCTTCTAATACAAAATACGTCAAAAACGCTGCTAAAACATTTTTTCCAACAGAATGTGGCATTTTCAAAACGCCACCGCTGTCAATAAGTTCTCCCAACCACACACTAAAATTATATTCTATGTATTCAGTTTTAGATCCATTCAAATGAAGGCCTTTAGACTCTATTGTAGACCATAATTAAAGTTCCTTCTGAACTCTTTCTCCAATCTTATCTGCAAGAAGGATATCATCAGCAAAAAAACATACAGTTGTTGTGCAATTTAGGGCAAACAAAACGCAAATTCAGAAGAATAACACAAAGATTTAACGAGGTTCAGCATAGACATGCCTACGTCCTCGGGAGCAGAGCGGCGAATTTCACTATTTCAGAGGAGTTACAATAGTTCGGTTCAAACCATACCCATGGGGCCGCACCTCCATTTATGGATAAAACAACCCATAGATAAATTACAAACTCGCACTCGCTCCCCTCAACCCACTAACTACGAAGAGACACATCTCTTCACTAAGAGACTCCATCTACCTGAGTATATGAGCCACATACCTAACAAATCTCCACTCGCGAATATCCAGCTCCTTGGAGAAATACACACGGAGTTTCTTAAACCAAGTGAGCTGAGTAACCAAACCAACTAACTAACGCACTCGCTAACATTCAACAAGCTTCAAGTCACCCAAGAAATTGTTGAGAATATCCTGGCTTAGTCAATCGTGTCATCTAAGCACCCAAAGCACATTCCCGTTCGCACAAAAATCTCACCAAACTACCGCGAAAACCTCGCCTAAAGCCTTTTCCCGCTCGCGTCAACGCCTGCCCAAACTCCACTTGTCGCAACTCCTCCCCGCGATGAACTCGCGAACCGTGCTTTGCCTCGGTCGCGATTCACTTGTCGCGATCCACCTGTTGCAAAATCACCTGCAACAAACCTGCGAACACCAGCTGTCGAACACCACCTGTCGCTGCTGCACTTGTCGCAACTCCTGCGACAAACTTGGGAACTCCTGCCGCAACTCCTCGTGAGACAAACCTGCGAATTCTGCTGCAACTCGCGAAAAACTCCTTCGTGAAATTCTGTCACGCGTCCGCCACTAAGGCTATCGCGCCAATCGTCTATCGACAAGCATGCTGCTGAAACTGGCAGCAACTGCAGGAACCTCCGGCCGTTACCCTACCTGCTCCGCTCAATCTGCGAAGTCCTTCCTGTCGCTTCCGCCTCGCAAGTCCTCCGCCGAACCAATTGTTCGAGGATCCTTTCATCTGCGCAGACGTCTTCCTGTCACTGACGATAACTGCCCTCAAGTCCTCCGCAGAATCAAAAATTCGAGGTGACTGAACATCCACCTGGACTTTCGTGGATATTTCTACTTGGCATACACAGTAACTTCTGCGTTTTTGCTGCTAGCGCAATCTGATCAATCTGCCAAAGCTGAACTGCTCCAAGGCCGAACTGCTCCACCTCGATCATGACCCATGAATTCTTTTTGCGCCAAAGTGCTGCGAGCCTTCCAGCACCCAATCTGCGCCTTCATCCACTCTCCGCAATTTGTGTCAAACTGTTGCAAGCCTTTCAGCGCCCTCTGCGCCTTCATCTACTCTCTGCGATCTGTGCCAACTGCTGCGAGCCTTACAGTGCCCACTGCACCTTCATCCACTCTCTGCGATCTGCGCCAAACTGCTACAAGCCTTCCAGCGCCTTCTGCGCCTTCATCCACTCTCCGCGATCTGCACCAACTGCTGCGAGCCTTCCAGCGTCCTCTGCGCCTTCATCCACTCTCCGCAATCTGCGCCAAATTGCTGCGAGCCTTCCAGTGCCCTCTGCGCTTTCATCCACTCTCCGTGATCTGCACCAAACTGCTGCGAGCCTTCCAGCGCCCTCTGCGCCTTCATCCACTCTTCGTGATCTGCACCAAACTGCTGCGTCATCTGCTGCAGAACTCCTTGAGCCGCGAACTCCTAAATGCCGCCTGTCGCGCCTGTCAGCAAACTCCGCTGCAATCCCCGATGCACCTTTGCTGCAGGAATTTAAAAAAAAAATTCTTTTCCTTTGCCTTTGCCAACGGAAATTTATTGTCTCTTCTAACAGGGATCACGATTCTCTCCTCCTTCTAACAGGGATCACGATTCTCTCCTCCGCCTTAAGAATTCCAGGAATTCCCTTTTAATTCCATTTCCTCTGGCTGGAAGAGATTAAAAAGGAATTATTCACTGATAATCACTCCGCTGAGAAGTAATTAGTGCCAACAGAGTTAATTAACGTCAACAAGAGTTAATTCCTTCTCCTTTGACAGAGAATATTCTCTCAGATTCCTCCTTAACTCCACCTGCTGCGCCAACTGTGACTCCTGCGGACTACCGTTTGGATCGCACGATCTCCTCTCGCGCGAATTGCCTGCCTCCTGCTCTCGACCGCGAACTTCCGCCCCCACCTGTGTGCGGAACCGCTCGCGAAATTCTTGCGGCGCGCTGCACCTGTTCGCAAAACGGCAGAGCCTCAACGCATGTTCGGCGCGAACTGTTGCGCCCCTTGAGACCGCCAACTGCCGCAGCGCTTTCCTGGCCGCGAACCGTCTCACTTGTCGTGAACTGCTCCTTGCGCGAAACTGCTGAGGCTGCTACAACCGTCGTGACCTCCTCTGCCTGGCGCGATTCAGAACCTCTCCGCTGCAGGAGAGGAATTAGGAACCGAACTCTTGAGGGAATATTCCTCTACTAGTTTGATTCCTTATTCTCTGATTTATTCCTCAGCGCCAACTGCAGCAGGAATAAACCTGTCGATCCTTCTTCTCCGCTCCCGTCCGAACTGCTTATGCGAACTGCTTCTGAAGCTCTGTTCGAACTGCTGCGCTCCGCTCGAATTTCTCCACTCCGCGCTCAAACACGCGAACTGTTTCGCCGCAACTAAACTGGACTGCCCAGCGCTTGGAACCGAAATCCGCCGATCGCTGCTTCTTTCGTGTCTGCTGCTGTCGAACGACGCTTCTATTCGCGTAGTAGCTGTGCGCGAACTGCTGTGACGGTTCTCGAACCCAATTGCCGTGAACTATTGCGACGGTTGCCAAATTCCTCCGCACGATTCCACCAACTGTTGTGAACTGCTGGTCGAAAACCGTCGCCTGAAACCGTTCGCACCTCTTGTCAACCGTCGTGCCTCATCACAGAACCAACGTGAAAACTGCCGGTCAACTGCCTCGGCGTCCTTTGCCGAAGCCGCTCGTCATGTCAATTGTCGCTTGGAACTGTCGCAAACCGCGAAACCGAAGCCTCTCCTTCGCAAGACACTGCAAACTCCACACTCTGCCGCGACCTGTTGCGCAAACCGTGGCGAGGGCGGGAAAAACTGCCTGCTGCCTGGACTGCGCCAATCCAGGCCTGGAGACCCCTCTGTCGCTCTTGCAGCTCTGCGGACGCTCCTGTTACTGCTTCCCCAGAAAAAATTAAAATTAAAAAATTTCCTTTGTTGGATTCATACGCGAAGCCTGGAACCCAATACCAGCGAACGGAAGAGATCCCAAGAAGGAATCCCTCAATTCCTTCTTCCTTCAAGGTGCGGAACTCCTCAGGCTCTCCAAATCGGAAGCCGGACCAAACTCCGACTGTTCCGTCTCCAACTGCATAAGCCGAACTTATGACCGGAACCGAACTTCTTTCTCTTCCTCTGCCGCAAATCAAAACTCAAAAACCTTCTTCGATCTTCAGCGTCGATCACTTCACCCCTCGAACCTCGCTCTGATACTAGTTGTTGTGATATTTAGGGCAAACAAAACGCAAATTCGTGCTAATAACACAAAGATTTAACGAGGTTCAGCATAGACATGCCTACGTCCTCTGGAGCGGAGCGGCGAATTTCACTATTTCGTGAGGAGCTATAATAGCTCGGTTCAAATCATACCCATGTGACTGCACCTCATTTATAGATAAAACCACCCATAGATAAATTACAAACTCGCCCTCGCTCCCCCTCAACCCACTAACTACGAAGAGACACATCTCTTCACTAAGAGACTCCATCTACCAGTATATGAGCCACATACCTAACAACAGTAAGAGCATCCATGACTAAAGCAAAAAAATATGAGCTCAAACCCGATCCCTGATGTAATCCAACTGAAATAAGAAAATACTTGGTCAATTCTCTTTTTGTTTGAACACCAGTAACAACTCTAGTATACATATGTTTAATGACTTGAATTTAAGTCATATCAATACCTTTCTTCTCTACAACTCTGTAAAGGATTTCTCTTGAAATTTTATTGTAAATTTTTTTAAAAATCAATAAAAATCATATGGAGGTCCTCCTTTTATTCTCTGCACTTTTCCATCAAACCTCTCTTGATCGTACAAGAAAAATTACACGCTCTGAAATCCACCTCTCGAACTTCACCGCTCCACACAGAAGCCCTTCGAGAGATTATTGCTCGCAGTAGAGATTCACCAGAGAAAATCCTTGCCTCATCAATCTAAATTGAGGGTTTAAAAACCAAACCAGGAGACAAACCACACATGACATAATCATGGCGCTCCTCAACATAATTACACTAGTCGCTCTTGTTTCGTAATCCGGAACAAACGACCCCACTGCATAACTATGCCACGACATGCGTAACCACACCGTTCGGCGTAGCAACGCTGTTCATGTGGCACAACAGTGTAGTTCTGCCGTGGGAGCTCCTTCAGGCTCCAATTCTCAACATAATTAATTTCATAGTTTAGGGAGATACGATATTGGAGACCAAGGAAGAAGACAAAAATAACAGAAGGAAAATATAATTTACGAAGACATAAGGACAGAGCCTTGTGCAGTGGTATAATAGCTAGTACAGGTAGAACCTTACATAGGAGAGTCATCAGCAATAAATGGACGCATAGATTGTTTGGGTTGTTCGGAGTGAACGACGGAGAATACAATGCTTGCAGTGGAGAGCAAAGCCACTGACAGGACATGTGGAGGTTTGTTAATAGTCCCACTCAAAGTAAGAATCCAGTTGTTGTATTGTTAGTTTGCTCCTAGGAGCCACAAATGTGGTACATGAGAAATTCATGGTAAAAATGTCCACAACTTGATCCTAAGAATATTACAAACTGCAATAGCTTTTGTTGGCTATGTGACCCCACATGATATGCTAATCAATTTCTTTATTTTTTGACATTGAATGAAAGATGGGATTATTTACGATAGCAATAGCTGAAGTATTGTCATAGTGAAGTGGGATAGAGAGAGACATTGAAAAGCCAAATTCCTGTATGAGAAGGCAAAGCCAGATAATGTCAGTTGTAGCAGAAGCAAGAGCATGATACTCCGCTTCAGTTGAGTATTGAGTATCTGGCAACAGTCCTTTGCTTTTTGAGCTTTTGATGAGACGAATGTTACCTAGAAAGGTGCAGTGGCCTGTAGTGGAGCGGCAGCCTGTTTGATTTGGTGCCCAATTATTGTCCAAATATGAGTGAAGTGTAGAGTCCCCAACGGTGATTGGCAAGTCGAATTGCAGAGTACCCTTAACATACTGCATCACACGCTTAAGGAATTGAAAATATCCGACAGTAAGAGCATGCATTTGTTGGCACTTCTGGTTGATAGCAAATGCAATATCCAGCGATAGAATATGTGATAGATTTGGAATATGGAGCAAGGGAGATAAGTGAAACTTACGGTTAAGTATTCCTTGCCTGGCGTGAGAAGTTGGAAGAGAGTTGCCATTACTTACTGTGACCTACACAAATCTAGTATATGCAGTTTGTTAATGTAGTCTGGTGTGGTTTAGGGTGAGATGAGAAGAAGCTCCATTGTCAAGAATCCAATAATCTGATATTGGCACTACAAGAAGAGCAACAAAAGAGTTGGCGAGGTTGTTAGGAAATAATCCATATTAGATCGGTGCTAACACACAAAGGCATCTAAAAAGAGGCATGGTATGAAATAGAATCTGAAAAGATAAATTATTTAATGATTTTATTTAATAAGTTATCTACTTAACTGGTCGAGGGTTCTCTTGGCATCTACTAAAGTTCCAATAGAATCATTATTGATTTGTCATCAACAAATTTTTATTAAGCATGAATCTTAATGCATTTTTTTATAAACAATCTTCTAAATTCAAATTCAAAATCTTTGGGTCCTGATTTCAACTAGTTTATAGTTAATCTAACCGTCTCGACAAGAAGAATCCAATCATGTCAAAATTGATCCCCTCCGAGTCCAATCAAGCCCAGATCAAACTGTTCTACCCACCTGAAGGTTTTGGATCATCAGTTGAATGACCAAATAAACTCCAAATTTAACATATTTACTGTCAAATTGAATGTCTTGAAAAGAGGAATCCAACAAGTCAAAGATCGCTAAATTCTAAGGTCATTAAGGTACCTGAATCCATAATTAACCACTTATGATCAAGGTGAATTAACATGGACCGTCTACTTAGGTGGCTAGAGAAGTTATGCACCAAAAAATCAAAATGTCCCTTCCCAAAAGATTATAAATATGCTCCCTCTCTTCACTTGGGAGAGAAGGAGAAAAGGAGAAGAAGAAATGGAATTTTAGGGTCTGTTCTGCAGAAAAGACTCGACGAGAAACCACCGACCTCCGTAGCCGCCAACCACAATCAACTACTGCTGTTCGGTCACAGTTGACCATCGCCCGTCAGTCACAGTCGACCACTGCCCCTTGATAACAATCGATCACCGTCAATCGACCACTGTCGACCACCAACGGCCATCGCCATCTGTCGCCGGCAGAGACCAGCAACCGCTGAAGACCACTGCTTGCAATCGTTGTAGTGAAAATATAGTTGTTGAATCCAACACTTGTATTTTGGTCTATCGTTGTAGTGTAGTTTTCAATATAAGACAATAATTTCGTTTGTCTCAATCGTGAGATAATGGTGAACTCTTATATTTACAAACACATAGCGGATTATTTTGACTCAATCAGGTATCATGGTTTTTTCCCTTATTTGTTTTTCTATGTAAAAAGTCTCGGTCTCTTACTAGAACTTTTCTTTTATTTTTGTGTGTGCTGATTTTTTGTGCAACGCTAAGAAATTAAATTATCGCTCTACCGTTGAGAATTTTTTAGCACGCAACAATTGTAAAGAAAACTTTAATATTACCGCATAAGAAAGCGCGGAAAAATATTTGCGTCCGGCAAGTGTACGCAGCGCTGCGTCCGGCAAGCTCGGTTACAAGCAGGTTATAACAGGTTATAATGAGGTATTTTCAGTGTTTTAACTCATGTAACCTCCTTCTAACATTCCTGTAACTTCCGTGTAAATCTTTACATTTATTGTAATTTGGCACGGAGGTTACACGAAAGTTATTAGGAAGGTTACAAGGAGGTTACATGAAGTAAAACACTGAAATACCTCTTTATAACCTGTTGTAACCTCCTTGTAACCTGACTTTACGTACGCAGCGCTGCGTACGCTTGCCGGACGCAAATTTTTTCAAGAAAGCGCACCTGTTCTTTCACTGAAACCCACTTATCAACCACTTGTAAGTTGAAATATCTAAGCCCTAATTTCAGCATCTCATCATGAAGATTCATAGCTTTCCTTAGCTCCTTTTCATGGCGCAGTGCACTAATCATAATCACAAAACTAAAACTACTCAACAAATTATTCTTTCTCATACAGTCAAAAACTCCAATGGCTTCCGTGGCTCTTCCATCCACAACAAGAGCTTCCAACAGTACATTATAAGAATCCACATCTAAGAATCCACCCAATCCCTTCATCTTCTCGTGCAGACTAATCGCTAAGTCCAGAAACTCATTCTTGCAGAAATGCTTCATCAGCACGCGACAACAAGAACAATCCAACAATATGCATTTATCCAAAGCCAAACCAAGCAGTTCAGTAGCCTCCTTCCACTTTCCTCTGCTACAATTTTTAGCTAAATAGATGGACAATTGGAAGCTTTGGGCAATGAACCATTTTTCATCAGGTTCTTTATCAGTGCATCAATTTCCTCCATTGGCTCTCCGCTACAAATGCCACTCACAAAAGCATCAAGAGATAAAGAATACACAACAATTCCCCTTTGCGACATTATATCAAACACCTTCATGGCTTCCTTTTCTCTGCCATATTGAGATGATGCACTTAACAGACACGTATAGGCGGTGCTTGCAAGATCAAACTTGCAACTCCGAGCCTTTTTAAAGATCAACACAGCTGCAGAAGTCTTCCCCAGCACACAAAAAATCCGGATCAGCCGATCAAAATCAATGTTTGGAGCCATGGGCAGTAAACCCCTGACAACCATTTCTTTCATTAAGATACCAGCGATCTTAAAATTGCCAAATTTGCAACTTTCCTCGAGAACTAAGCTCAAAGTACTCAATCTCAACCTCAAACCCTTCTCTTCCATTCCATTCAACACCTGGATCGCTGCCCTGAAGTCCATTCTACTACCATAGCAATCCACAACCAAATCATAACTCGAAATACGACGGGAAAACCCTATTTTGAGCAGCATTTCAGCTCTATGAATACTACCTTCTTGACAGATAAGCCTCACCGTGATCGTCCAGCTTCCACGATCCATATCGCCACCAATACGCAGAACAGCTGCACAAACCAGCCATGCCGTCCGGTTTTCACCATTCGAGCAGAGCATATTAAGCAACGAATTCAAAGAGACATACGTTTCATTCACTAATGAATTAATTACACGGTGCTATATATAAATATATATATATATATATATATAGCGATAGCAAGCTATGCAGAATATAAAATAATACATATAAAGTATAAATTAAGCAGTAAACTAATGACTCATATATGACTTCACTCAGGCTCGGTGTTAAATAAATACATATGCATTGTGCTGTATACATGTAAATGCCCCAAAATAGTGGCCAAAATCACAAAAGAGCTAAATTTATAATATGGAGATTTACATACATACAACTCAATTCTTATGTATTTACTTACTTGACACCTAAATTTTAACATTTACATGCATACCACTTTGCCTCCGAATGAAAAGATGTATTTCACCTTTTACATTAAAATGGTAATATTTTTATGTGATACGACATATTTAGGTGGTATAAATGTGAAAAAATAAAGTATAGATGTTAGATAAGTTAATACATATGAATTTGTCTTAATTATTAGTCATCGTAAGTGGCATAATATTCAATATCTTGATAAAGGAAAAAATATAATAGGTTTACAATCTTCTTCTTTTTCTTTTTTGTAAATCCTTTAATGCACCTAACCAACTCTTAATAATTATATAAACATAAACAATTATTGAGGTGGACATTATTCATATATTTCCATTAAATATGCACATAAAAATTAGTCAGCTTTAAATTTATTGTTAAATTGATCACAATCAAATCATTTATTTTTTAGATAATTATACATTGACCACCCGAAAATAATTCAATGGAGAAGCTCCCACTTGCAATTTTTTATCATGGAAACACTACAGTTCTTCTCCATCCTCCTAAGCGTGCGAAGATGATGCGGAGGAGGACTTTGTTGACTTGATGGTCAGATTGAAGAACGGTTGGGAGCTGCAGGACTTTTTAACCATGGATAACATCAAGGCACTCATAGTGGTATCTTCATCTTATTTAATTAATTCTACTTTTTATATATATATATATATATATATATGTGTGTGTGTGTGTGTGTGTGTGTGAAATAGTTGGTAGAGAGTTTTCTCCCTACTTATTCAAAATTGTTCATAATGAAAAAATATTACATCATGAATCATGCCACGTGTACAGTCTGAACACTTTTAGTAAATGGCTGGCAAAATGGAATCAAAATTGACGATGATATTATTATAAATAAAAATAAGTACTCACTCAGCAAGCCTAACATGATGGCCCTTTGATCTGCCAATAAATTTTCATTATCACACCTAAATCTTGAGAAGTCATCTGTGTTCCGATTTCAGTAAATTTATAGTCAAATTGACTGGTTGGACGAGACGGACTCAATGATTAAACACATAAGTTTTAATTGAATACCGATATTACTGTATTTTGTTTTTTTATTTAATGGCAAGGATATGTTTGCCACACTGTTGAGGGCCTGAGGCTCTCCTAAGTATTAGAGGAAGAGGGAGTAGACAAAGTTGAATCGCTGCTCTGACTGCAAGGACATGGGGGTTTTGAAGTACATTGATGGAACGCTTTGCATTAAATCTTATTTTACATTAAATGCATGTTAACTATTCTGTCATACTGATAGAGATTAGAGAAAGATGTGAGCTAAGTGTTGCAGAGTTGCACGAGCGTACCCATAAGCGATCGTCGAATCAGTCCTAAGTAGAGAGCATATCGCAGGCAATCCAAGTAAATCACAAGAGTAATGCATATAAAATTTAAATAACTATCAAAATTTATCTAATCTCCTACTTTCATTATTCATACATTTTATAGGAGGCTGGAGGCTCAAGGAGAGCCGATCTCAGTAGTCGTGTTGTGGTTCAGTCACATCTCACGGTCCTTCTGAGTACGACCTCTAGAGGGAGGCTATCGGCGGCAAGAAGAACAATAGGGTCTATAGGTTGGGGTCCCAGATGCCGGCCTATGATGCCTGCTTAGGATCTAGCACTTCAGGTGCATCCACTTCTACTTTGCAGGAGGATGAGATGTGTCGTAGGGTTGCTGCTGAGGTTACTGCCCCAAGTTGTCGCCTTGAGATAAGAGATGGGGGCAGAGATCAAAGTAGTGTTGCATTCTGAACTGCAAAAAGGAAAGGAAACAGTGCAGGATGAGGCCGAGGATGATGATGATGATGAGAGGAGACAGGGGGATGTGGAGGTTGAGTATGGGTTTTTTTTTATGTTTTCTTGTATGTTAAACAATTTAGTGGTCGCAAACATTATTTTTATTGGATAATTGTTCATTTTGTTTGGTGTTATGCAATTATTTTTTTTTAATTTTTGTATATGATCTATGTGTTAATTAGTTTCGTTAATGTGTTATGTTGTGTTGATTGTAGATGTGCAAATTGTTGTGTTGAAAGAGAGCTTTAATATTTTTTTTCTGATGCTACAAGTTTTCGAAGACTAACCAACAGTTTTGTGACTCTTTAATTATATTCCAACGGTTTCTTACGGTCTATAGAAGAAGTGACATCTGGACAAAGTGCTACAAATTTTCTACCGATACAACCGTTGGTAGATTCCCACAATTAACTGATGGTTGAGCAACCATTAATCGATAGAACATCGATACCTTTTCGACGGCAGAGCAACACTTTTCCCACGGTATTAATGCATCAGTTATATAACTAACAATCAAGCTACAGTTAATGATGACATGTTTTGGATCTCTAACGATAGCTATAATACATTAGATAACCGTCGGTAAAATTAAATCGTAGCTAAATCTATAGTAATTTTGTTACGACCAAGCATTTTTGCTACATTAATTTAGCAGTCGCCCAACTGTCGGTAGATATATTTTGTAAGAACTTTTTGTAATTACCAACGTTATTTGATCGTCAGTAATGAGCCAAACTGTTGGGGCGTATCTTTGACTAGTATTTTTATACTGTCTTTAGGGGTGCATTTGGAGGTGTGTTATTGCAACAAGTGGTATCATCTTCAAAATATATCTACCGACAAATTGTGCATCATCTTCAAGTTGTGTTATTGCAACATCTTTGGGGTGTATTTTCACATCATCTTCATGGTGCATTATTACACATTCTTCATATTGTGTTGTTGCACTATCTTTAGAGTGTGCCACTATACCGACTTCGAGGCGTTGTGCAACTCGATGGGATGTCTCGTTACTTTGCAAAGTAGTCGGGATTCTTTAGTGCACGTAGTGATTTTGTAAGAAATTTCATTGCAACAAATCAGAGGCGGTTGATGTTGTGGTTGACAACTGCAAGAGTAAGAGGCATTCATCGAATCTTCAGTGCAAAAACAATACTGCAGTTCAGCTTCTTTTTCTCCCAGTTTTTCTTTAGGCTTAACTCTCACTCATCTCTCAAGAAGGGGTAGGACTCTATTTATAGAATATGGGAGAGGTCTCCTTACAAATAAGGAAGAAATATAGAACATTTCATTGGAATGTCAGAGAGGCTCCTTCGATCAGATGTCATTTTGTGAATATTTGAGTGTGTTAATGATATTAGAACTGAGTAATCATTGCCTCGTTAGATTTTTCTTATCAAGATGTTCGATTTGACAATACTGTTAGGTATGACTCATAAACCAAATAAAGAAAAGATGTTGGCGCGGAGTGAGCGAATTAAGAGAGTTTATTATGTGGGTTGGGGGTGCGGGGGCAACGCCCCGCCGTTTGGTACAGGGGTAATTTAGTAATTACATATTGTACGTCAGGCATGTATATATACCTATTTGCAACCCTAAGGTGTATCTTGTATTATGTACTGTTTTCTGATAGTTAAAGGAAAGCCGCTGATCTGCTCTCGAGGACGTAGGCATGTCTGCCGAACCTCTTTAAATCTCTGTGTTCTTCTGGATTTGTGTCGATTCTTGGTTTTTTCGCCCTAAATTTCTCAACAAGTGTATCAGGCTAGGTTCAAGGGCAGAGGAGAATTTCAGCGTTGGATTTGAGATTTGGCGGCAGAGGTTTTGGAGCAGGCAAAGGGATTCGGCAAAGTTCGCCGAGCCTTTGGTTGAGTTCACGCAGAAGATTCGCCGCTGTTTACGGAGGTCACGAGCAGATTTTGCGACAGGCGAGGGTGCGCGGAGAATCGCGAAGCTGGAAGTTATGCGGCAGATTGGAGTAGTTTCGGAGGGCGTTCGGTTTGGATTCGCAGTTGTTCTCGCGACCAGACGACACTGAAGGCTTCGTGACAGGAGCAGGCGAGGGTTTCACATGGCCTCTCCCGCTAGCCAGGTTCGCAAGCAGAAGATCCTTCGAGAGAGGTGGCAATGTTGGCATCAATTTTTTGATGCCACATGTGTCGCATGTCTACTCGAGCGTAACAGGGTTGTATTTTATGCTAATAAGTTACCCCTGTAGCGCAAAACATTCATTTCAGAAATTTTGGCGTGTGTTGAGAGGCACATAGCCAGAGTCATTTTGCTATGTTTTGGTTCTAGCTTAGGCGAAGGCCGGTCGACATTTCGCATCTCGGACTGTTGACCTCATTTTTGATGAGGTCTTCTCTTCTTCTTTTTAGTACTTAGGATCTAGCCTTAAGCTTTTCCTTTGACTATCTTAGAGGACTAGAATTGGGATCCACCACATAGAAATTCAAACCACTTCTTAACTCCCTGCAAACTCCACAAACTTGACTGTAGACCCCTAATCACCTAGAGGGTTGAAATCAAATGTGGAAGTTTAAAGGATGAGTTCCAATAGGACTTTTTGGCCTTAGGACTGCCCTGGGTGGCCTGGTCTGGTGAAGGGGCTGAGTTACACACACACTACACTTATGCACTACACTTTCACACACCTCCTAAAACCACACCCATACCTAACTTGACCTCCTGACTCATGTAGGTGATTCACATGGATGGTCCTTAACCCCTAAGCCCTTGGCTAAGAGGGTTAGGAACAACATAGTGGATGCCTCAAATGAGTCCCTTCATGGCTCATGTGGGCTTGATATGGCTTCATGGCTCAACCAAAATGATTTCATTCCACTCAAGTTTACTTAATCTTCAATTTTCCAAATTTTTAATTTTTGACCCCCGGGACCCTACACCCGCCTAGCCTACCCAAAACCCTTGAAATCCTCCAAAATTTCCAAATTACCCAAAATTCCTCAAAATCAATCCTAAATATTTCCACATCACTCAAATTGATCATCCATACCCAAAAATACCTCCCAATACCCTCCAAATACCCAAAATACCCCTCTTGACCCAAAAATCCAAAAATTCAGAAAATTCCCAAAAAATTCCATAAAATCCCAAATATTCCCAATTTCATTTTGTTCAACTACACCATGGGCCAATTTTGTTAATATACCCTACTTTTGTCAAAACCCCCAATTTGACCCATTTTAACCCAAAGTGAACCCAATGTCAAACCAAACCTATCCAATTGACCCAAATTCTGGTCCAATTCAATTCTAAACTTCAATTCAACATTACCAATACCAATCTAGACCAAATCCAAGTCCAATTTGGTTGACATTTGGATCCAATTTCACTTTTGGCCTTAAAACCCAATTTGGACCCATGACCCAAACCTAACCCAAACTCACCCAATTCAACTCCAATTAACCCCAAATCTTTTCTAAATCTTCCTTAGCATCCCCACAAGCAAAAAACTAACATAATTTGCCCAAAATTTAGACCCAAACCCCACTCAAATTCAACCCAAAGCTAAAAAGCCTAATTTTGACCTAAACCCAAACCTAACCCAAATGAGCCCAAACCCCAAAATCAAAGCCCAACCAAAGTCAAAACCTCTTTGAAACACCCCCATAAATATTTCTCAACATTAATTTTACATCAATTTCAACCCTAGCCCAACATTGGCCCAACTTGGCCCACTTGGACCTATATTGGCCCATTCACTAAAGGAACCCAAATTCAACCCAATTCAAACCCAAATCACCCCCAATTTGCTTCAAGTCACTCATGACACATCCATGAACTAAACCCAACATTTATTTGACCCAAGCCTTTACCAAAATTCCATCCCAAAATCCATTTTAAAATTCAAAAGCCCACTTTCCTAAAACCATCTTAAAAGCCCATCTAAGACCATTTCAAAAAGCCCAAAATCTACCCTAAAGCCTACATGACATCTTCACTTGCCATCCACTTAATAAAACTCAATACCTAAGTCCTAAATTCATCATCAAGCCATTCCAAATTAAGCCCCATACAAATTCCCATCAAAATACCAAAATCTTTCTTAAATCCATTTCCATGAAATTGACTTAACTTTTCCCAAGCCAAAGGTGAGCCATGAAGCCATGCATGAGCCACATGGGAGCCATGAGAGCCATGGAATCTACTTTCCACCTCACCATACCCAAGATGGCAAGAGGAGGAGGCCCTTTTCATATTCTCTTAAGAGTGATTAACCACTTCCATGACTCCACCAAACCATGCTTAGACTTAATTGTACTTGGATTGTGACTTGACCCCACTAATCAAGCTGATCCAAGTGACTTTCCCTTCAGCCCAAATTAACCTTGGAGAGTGAACCCAACCCAAAACCAAGGGTTGACCCATTTAGATCCAAAACTAGCCCTTTCCCATTCCATTTTGATTCAAACCCTTTACACATGGCATTTGCCAATTTCCTACACTAAACCCCAGCCCTGACCCACCTGAACAAGATGTTGACCAATGCCTGGCCGGCCAGCCACCAGGTCGCCGGAAAACACCATGGCCGAGAGCTCACATGTGATCCAACTTTGGAATTCTCCCTTGCTGAGTTGCCCCATGCCCAATGGCCACCATGGTTGTTCTGCCCTTGACCTAAGAAGCTGATCCCAAGCCCTAACTCTCCCTGGGAGGCCCTCCACCCTCTCCTATTTAAACACCACCCCTCTCGGCCATGAGAGGTGCTGAAACAAACCTTAAGGAAACTCTGCCAAAATTGTTCCAGACTCCTCCCCATACACAGAGCACTTGATCCCCACTGAGATCCCCCTGCCATTTCTTCTCTGTGAGCTTAATTTCAGAGTTGAAATCCAATCCCAAAACCAGGACACTTCTTCACAGTGAGCCAATCCCCAAACTAATTGGTTCTACACCTTCACCAGACCAAGGGAAGGTGTCCACCAGCAAAAGCCCCATCTCCAGGCCACCCAATTGCTCCAGCCTCCAAGCTTTGTGATCGGCTGTGGTCGAAATCCTACCTGTGCAATTCACCGGACCGGAGACTTCATCTGGAGCTTGCTGGGATCCAATCGACGGTGAAACAACCCTCAGATCGAAGCCACACTTCTCTGAGCAAAGGTATGGCCTCACTCTTCTTCCCGAGCTTCTGAACATTCTCCATTTTATTTGAGTAAATTTCATCCCACATAAACCGCATAGATCTGTTCGTCTTCTCGAGACGAATCCATAGAGTATAAGAACATGAAAATCCATTGAGTATCGAGTGAGATCTTAGGGATTTAGTGTGGACGGCTCTCGGGTGAGGACGCTCGGGGACGATAAACGGATGCCGTCCATTCAATACATGCGCGGACGGACGGCTCAGATGGCATCGGACCAGGAGACGGTACGAGAACCGCGGGGCCCGGGCTGCTGACTCAGATGACGGCGTCGAATGGGAGCGCGACACGCGGCATTTCAGAGCTGCCGAGGATGACGCGGCGCCGCGTGGATAAATAGAAAATTAGGGGTATTTTCTATTTATTTAATTCCCTAAACTTGGAAAATTCATAACTTTGTGTAGGAAAATCATAAAAATAAAATAAAAATACACTCTTGCTCAGTGAACAGAGGAGAATAATGTGGAAAAGAAATTATTTAATTTCATCAAGTAAATTATTTTTAATAATTTATTTACTCTCTGCATATTTTTAATTCTCCATGCATGTATACAATTCACCATGGCATGAGACCATAGGGCTTTTGAAGCCTCTGAATTTGGGAACATTCCCTGAATTTTCCAAAGTCAGAGGCCATCCCTATGAAAAGTTATTGATTTTTCAAATTCATGTTACTGTTTTAAGTATTTTAATTCCAATAAATAGCATGTTATGAAATAAATTCTAGGAAAATTTAGTGATGTTCCTTATGACCAGAGGACCCTAGGAAAAATAGGTTTTGAGTTAGTTCATTTAAAACAACCCTAATTAGCCTTAAACACCCAAAATGGATCTCTAATTAATTAGAGCTAACCATACATCAAATTGACTTGAAATTAATTCTCCACTGACCTTTAGGATCAGAGGAACCCACCATAAAAATTTGGGGTCAATTGGACTTGGTTAGCCCTACTAAATGGGTTGATTAAGCCCCTTAGTCATTTTAAACTTTAAAAATTCATAACTTTCAAAATATCTTTCAAAAATTCACCAACTTGGTTTTGGAGCCTCTCTGATATTAGGGGAATTTAATAAAATTAAAATTTCAATTTTCTAAAAAAGTTGATTTTTTAATATTATTTTAATATTTTAATAATTAAAAAATAATAAAAATCACAAAAATAATAAAATTCACCAAAATGTCACATTTTTAATTTTAATCACTTAGGAACAAACCCCATATTTTTCTTAGGTCTATTTAGTGAGATATTAAATTTTAAAGCTCTAGGGTAATTTTAAAATTAAAAAAAAATGTATTTTCTAGCATTTTCACTAAAATAATTATAATAAATCATAGAAAAATCAGAAAATTACAAAATTTGATTCTCTGATTTTCTTGATATCAGAGAGATTTTTGAAAAATATAAAACTCATTTTTCAACATTTATTTTATTTTTAAATTAATTAACACTCCAAAACTTAAAATAATTATAATAAAAATAATATAATTCAAAAAATCACTAAAATTAGTCCAAGTGGTCCTCTGGTCATTAGAAATGTCCCCTAATTTTCTTAAGGACAGAAACTTTCCCTTGGTCATGTTATTAAATTTTCCTTGGAAATCTCTATTTTCTGCCAAAAATAATTTTATAAATAAATTAATTATAGAAAAATCACATTTTCTCCACTCATGTCTTTATTGACATATGAGTGAAGTCACATAAAAATTTCAAGTTCATTTGAGTTCAATTTAGTGAGTTATGAAATTATTAAGCTTAAAGGGTAAAGTGGTAATTAAAATTTTTAATCCTTAATTAAAACTTTAGGTTAAATAAAAAAATTAACAAGTAAAATATTTGATCCTAATCTGATTTGGATGATTGAAATTTAAATAATTAAAGGGTAGAAACCCATTAAGCAATTTAAAATAAATAAACCTTAATTAAATAATTGATTAAATTTGGAAGAATAATAAAATTGGAATTATTAAAATAGGGATATTTATTAAGAAGAGATTTATTCTTTAATTTAAAAATCCCTAAATTAATCATCTCATTAATATTCAACTTTTGATTAAAATGATAACTCAAATTCAAAACATTAAAAGACTTAATCATTAAACAAAAATTAAATTATTAAACTCTTTTAAAATTCCAATTAAAATTAAATAAATAAAATTAAATTGAAATTAAATTAAATTAAGTAAATTAAATTGAAATTAAATTAAATTAAGTGAATTAAATTGAATTAAATTAAATTAAATTAAATTAAAATTAAAAGTTAAATTAAATTAAATTAAAATTAAAAATTAAATTAAATCAAATAAACAAATTAAATTAAATTAAATTAAATTAAATTAAATAAATTAAATAAATTAAATCAAATTAAATTAAAATTAAATTAAATTAAATAAATTAAACTAAATTAAATTAAATAAATTAAATCAAATTAAATTAAAATTAAATTAAATTAAATTAAATAAATTAAATTAAATTAAATTAAATTAATTAAATTAAATTAAATTAAAATTAAATCAAATCAAACTAAATTAAGTTAAACCAAATTAAATTAAATAGAATTAAAACTCAATTAAATTAAATTAAATTAAATTAAGTTGAATTAAATATAACATCACCAAAGACATAAAGAATTCAAAATAAATCTAAAATAACTTGAACGCTATTCCAAATTTAAACTCATTAATTGAAATTAAACTAAATCACAAAACATTTGAACACCAATTTGCCCTCGAAAACTTTAATTATCATAACTCCTAAACAGAATATTAAATGAAATGTTATTTCACTTATAGGACATTCAAATATCCTAGTTCACTCGAGCAAGATAACAAAACTCGAGATTCTTGGACGATTAATTCATTTGTATAATTAAATTCATTTGGACTTAAAACAATTCTAGCAATATTGAAAAGATGTTTAAGATTCTTCTTAAGCACTTCCTCAATATAATAGAATATTTATAAGAACAATTGAACTTAATTGTTCTTTGATGAAGAAAATCGTCTTCAAACAACAAAAACACAAGGAACCCAGACGTCATAGGGAATGACTAGTTATAGAATTAGGAATTTGGTAGGCTCAGTCTTAATCCATCTCAGATAGGCTTTGTCCCATTCTTCCTCGGCATTTGGGATAGGCTCAGTCTTAATCCATCTCAGCGTACACATATGGAATAGGTTTAGTCCTGCTTCCTTCTCAGCATACAAATGCATTCGGGTGGGCCTTAGCTCTACTCTTTTCTCCGCATAAAACCAAAATCGAAACACAAATCGAAATTCAAACTCATAATTAAAACTTGAAATAAAAAATGAAACGAATCTAAGATCCAATCTCTTAAAATCTTGTGATCTGAAATTCACTTCCTTTTTTTTTCCCCAGCGAGAGTTCTGGAATCTCCAATCTTGGAAATATACCTCGTACTCCTCAGCGGAAATTCTTCTACTTCATCCTAAGTTTGTCACTTGGACATCTGTGTTGGTTTTGTTGATCTCTTCGGTCAACGCCAATACGCGCGGTGTGCTTGGTCGGCACACCACACCTATGGGGGTCCATTTGTTGACCTCATTTTTGATGAGGTATTGTCTTTTCTCTCTTCTTAGTCCTTAGGATCTAGCCTTAGACTTTTCCTTTGACTAATCCTAGAGGATTAGAAATGGGACCCACCACTTAGAAATTCCAAACACTTCTTGATTCCTTTCAAACCCCACATGTTTGATTGTAAACCCCCAGGCCACTTGGAGGGTTAAGACTAATATGTGGAGGTTTAAAGGATGAGTTTCCTATAGGACTCTCTGGCCTTAGGAGTACCCTGGATGGTCTGGTCTGGTGAGGACTAGCTTGCACCACATCACACTCTCACACACACATTCTAAACCTTAAACCCACCAAAATACCCCAATACCCTCCGAATAACCTCCAAATACCCAAAATACTCTTTTTAACCCAAAATTCCAAAAATTCTAAAAATTCCCAGAAAATCCCAGAAAATCCCAAATATTCTCAATTTCATTTTATTCAACTACACCATAGCCCAATTTTGTCAATTTAAGCCGATTTCATAAAAAACCCAATTTTGACCTAAGCCCGACCTAGGCTCCGATTTGACCCAAATTGACCCGACGCTAGCCATTTTCTTCTCAATTTAAATTTTAAATGCTTCGACACACTCCCCTAAACTGAACGCAACATTCAATCGCTACCAGTTCAACCTTGAATTTCAACCAAATCTGATTTAATCGTGAAATCCCCAAATTTGACCTTTTCGACTCGTTTTGATAACGAGGTTGTCCAAACAGCCCCGGATGACGAAACGGACTGCGCCGTTGCGTCCGGAACGTCGAAATTACCTAGGAAGGACACTAATTTTGATATAGTTTCGTGTGGGGTCGAAATTTGTCCGAATCGGCGAAATTTGACTAAAACATTATTTTAAAATAAATAAATAATAATAAAAAAAAGACTAAAATCCCTAACCCTCATCTCCCTCACGCACCGTCCGCTCCTCCTTTTTTCCTTTTCTCGCGAAACTGAGCCAAGGAGAAGCCCTAGCCGGCCATCCTCGCAAAGGTTCGGTCCCCTCCTCCGTACTCTGGTAAAGCTTCGCCCCTCGCTTCCACCGCCTCCACCTACTCCCCGCGCCTTCGCCGCCCTACTCCACGCCTCCTGCTCTCTGTCGCGACGTTTTCCCCTCTTCCTTTTTGTCACGACTTCCCTTGTCGCCGATGGCTTCAACTCACCGCCCAGTTAAGTGGAAAGTTGGGGTACTCCTCCACTTTGCCTAAATAAACCCCACTTGGGGAGCTCTCTGGAGCTGGCCGAAATTCTAAGTAAAGGGGAGGTTCTGCCAAAATTCCGGGTGGTCGTCGATATTCTGTTGGGTTTGCCTCTGTTTGCCTCTTCGAGCTTTGTGAAATTTGGGTAAAGCTCTAAGCCCATCTTGGATTCATTTCTGAAGGAAATATAAGAAGAATATGAAAATAATAAACAAGTAACAGTGCACCGCGGATGAGCAGAGCATACGGTACTCCTGTAACACGCTTTTACTTTTTTACTCGTTATACCTCGCTTTACTTTTCGGTACATACTCCCGCTAGTCTAGCCTCGTTTACTTTCGCTTCATACCGTTACGCATGCCTTACTTTTCAAGCATATACTCTTGCTAGTCTAGCCTCGCTTATTTTCGGTATACATACTTGCTTAGCATGTTTTGCTTGTTGTAGCATGTTATTCTGTTTAGCTCAAAGCATAACTCGCTTGTGATACTTGCTTCCTGTTGTTTGCTATAAGCATATTCACGCTTACTTGTTTTCCTCGCTTTCTTTTGCTACACCCATCATCGTTGCACACACTCACGCTCGCAATGAAAATGAAAACGATAATAATAATAAGATGAAATAAAACGATTTGCATGTTCACTTTAACTTAAGATTTAAACCTAAACCGCAACTTTGCTACGACGTGGAGCACGGAGCACGACTTCGAGGGCAAGCACGGCCATCGTCAACAACAAAACCTGTGTCGACATCGCAAAACTATTCTTTAGTTTAAACAACAAGCCATAGGATTCGAGGTAGTCCGCCTAGTGCGACATAAATCCTCACCTGTTCTTTTAGGCCTTTGTACATGCCTTGTCGTGCAATATAAGCCCTAACACACTTTAGGATTCCGAGGTCGTCGTCCGATACGATGTAAATCCTCCTACCTTTCAGAGTTGTTTGTATAATCAGGTGATTATGTAAATGTAATTCCTATAATTAATTGGCAGGATTGAAACTTAAATAAATTCACTTCCGAAATTCAAAGCCCAACAATAGGTTAGTCGGGAAGTTGTCAAGATTCCTCTTGGATCCTCAACTTCCCCTACTCTTCCTTTGGACTCCTAAAATAAACTGTTCCAAATTTGAGCTATTCTCTATTGAAATTTCCAAAATCCAATTGTTTGAAAACCTTAAACTTTGAAATTCTTGAGAGCAAAACCACTGATCATTATCGAGAGTTTTCTTAAGTGATTCCCTCATTTAAGATGTAATTAACTATGTGGGCTTGCCCTTATAGGGAACTTTAAGAACCTGAGTAATATAAACCCCGCTTAATTCATTTATATTAAACGAGAGAACTTGTCGGCTTATAAAATTGGTTCGCACACCAAACGGATGTCACAAATCTCCTAGTTTATTTAATCGAGCCCCATCATCAAGCGAGTGTGTCAATTCTTCGGGATAGATACACGGTTGTGGTGCGGTGCTCGTTTGTATAAACTATTTGGGATGTGAGATCGGTTTGATTCATATCTTAAAATGTTAAAATTTAAAAATTATTTTTAAAATCAAATACTACCTTTTCAAATTATTTATTTAAATTAAATTAAAAATATGCTGACAATTTCGGCGACTCACGTGGGAAAGTTTCTCTCTCCATTTTGATCGATGGTTTTGCTTTCATAAATCAAGTAGTGAGTCCATGCCCCTAGTGGACCAAACTACTATTCTTTCTGTTGGCATACCCCGCTCATTTCTGTCTTGAGTGAGTATAGTCAACTCCTTTTTGGATTCTGGAGCCACTGTTTAGACACCCCTAAACAGAGAGGTTCCGAATCCTCCCACCTCCCTAAAGAGGCGAGGTAGACCCCCAATAGGTGTGTTAGACTAGGGTGCTCTATCAAAGTGAGTTCGATGCCAATTCAACCTCCTCTAAATCTCGGACTGGGTCTGATACTTCATTCCTCTTTAGGTTTGATTCGTTGTAAACATGTCAAACTGAAATTCCGCTCTAACAACCTTCCAATAAACTTTAAACAAAATAAAATTTTGTTAAAATTTCAATTCAAAATAAAATTCTGAAAACCCATCAAATACACAATAATAAAACAAAATGCAAAATTTTGAGATAAAAAAAAAATTCACATGAATAAATTTTAAAGGATGCCCAGTTTACAGGACAAGTGCGTGTTGACCTCATTTTTGATGAGGTCTTCCCTTCTTCTTTTTAGTGCTTAGGATCTAGCCTTAGGCTTTTCCTTTGACTATCTTAGAGGACTAGAATTGAGACCCACCCTCTAGAATTTCAAACCACTTCTTAACTCCCCGCAAACTCCACAAACTTGACTGTAGACCCCTAATCACCTAGAGGGTTGAAATCAAATGTGGAAGTTTAAAGGATGAGTTCCTATAGGACTCTTTGGCCTTAGGATCGCCTCGGGTGGCTCGGTCCGATGAGGGGGCTGACTTACACTACACTTACACACTACATTTCCACACACTTCCTAAAACCACACCCATACCCAACTTAACCTCCCGACTCATGTAGGTGATTCACATGGATGGTCCTTAACCCCTAAGCCCTTGGCAAGAGGGTTAGGAACAACATAAGTGAATGCCTCAAATGAGTCCTTTCATGGCTCATATGGGCTTGAAATGGCTTCATGGCTCAACCAAAATGATTTCTTTTCACCTAAATTCACCCAATCTTCAATTTCCCAAATTTTCAATTTTTGACCCCGAGACCCTACACCTACTAAACCTACCCAAAACCTCGAAATTACCCAAATTTTTGCAAAAATTTCCAAATTACCCAAAATTTTCCAAAATCAGTCTCAAACATCTCCACATCACTCAAATTGATCATCCATACCCAAAAATACCAAAAATTCCAAAAATACCCCCAATACCCTCCAAATACCCAAAATACCCTTCTTGCCTAAAAATCCAAAAATTCAGAAAATTCCCAGAAAATCCTAAATATTCCCAATTTCATTTTGTCCAACTACACCATGGGCCAATTTTGTCAATTTACCCTACTTTTGTCAAAACCCCCAAATTGACCCATTTTAACCCTAAGTGAACCCAATGTCAAACCAAACCTACCCGATTGACCCCAATTTTGGTTCAATTCAATTCTAAACTTCAATTCAACATTCCTAATACCAATTTAGACCAAATCCAAGTCCAATTTGATTGGCATTTGGATCCAATTCCACTTTTGACCTTAAGGCCCATTTTTCGACCTAAGCCCAAACCTAACCCAAATGAACCCAAACCCCAAAAATCAAAGCCCAACCAAAGTCAAAACCTCTTTGAAACACTCCCATAAACACTTCTCAACAATAATTCTACATCAATTTCAACCCTAGCCCAACATTGGCCCAACTTGGCCCATTTGGACCTATATTGGCCCATTCACCAAAAGAATCCAAATCCAACCCAATTCAAGCCCAAACTACCCCAAATTTGCTTCAAGTTACTCATGACACATCCATAAGCTAAACCCAACAATTATTTGGCCCAACCTTTTACAAAAATTTTTCATCCATGAGCACATTCAGAAACTTAAAAGCCCACTTCCCTTAAACCCTTCTAAAAGCCCATTTCCTCCAAAATTCAAAAGCCCAAATCTACCCTAAAGCCCACATGACATCTCCATTTGTCATCCATTTAATTAAATCCATTACCTAAGTCCTAAAATCATCATTGAATTATTCCAAATGAAGCTTCATCCAAATTCCCATCAAATTACCAAAAATTTCTTAAAACCCATTTTTATGAAATTGACTCAACTTTCCCCAAGCCAAAGACAAGCCATGCAAGCCATTGACAAGCCACATGAAGCCATGGGAGGCTTGACATGTGACCATGCCATTAATGGTAAAAGGAGGGGCTCCTTTCCTAATCTTTCATTAAGCCTTTTTTACCTTAAGCATGTCACACACTAAACCATGTTTAGCCACCTCATCATGGATAGAGACCACACCACTCTCTCTTGGCGACCCAACCGATCCTCTCAGCCCAAAATCAGGCCATGGGGAGGTGAACCAAGCCCAAAAGGTGAGTTGACCCATTTGGACCCAAAATAGGCTCATCCCCCATTCCATTTCAATCCAACTCCTTTACACATGGCAATTGCCAATTGATTGCACAAGCCTCAGCCTCGACCCACCCGACCAAGATGGTGACCATTGCACGGCCGGCCGGCCACCGGACCGCCGGAAAACACCATGGCCGAGAGCTCACATGTGAGCCAACATTGAAATTCTCACTTGCTGAGCTGCCCCATCCCTAGTGGTCACCATGGCTGATCTTCTCCTCACCAGAGCAGCTGATCCCAAGCCCTAACTCTCCCTGGGAGGCCCTCCACCCTCTCCTATTTAAACTCCACCCCTCTCGGCCATGAGAAGGAGAGAAGCACAAACCTTGCCAAAACTCTGCCAAAATTGTTCCAGACCCTTCTCCATCCTTAGAGCACTTGATCCCCAGTGAAATTCCCCTGCCATTTCTCCTCTGAAAGCTCAATTTCAGAGTTGAAATTCCACCCAAAACCGGGACACTTCTCCATAAGTGAGCCAATTCTCAAATTAATTGGCTCTACACCTTCACTCGGACCAAGGGAAGGTGTCCACCATCAAAAGCCCCATCTCCGAGGCCACCCGGTTGCTCCAGCCTCCAAGCTTTGTGATCGGGCTTGGTCGAAATCATATCCGGACAATTCACCGGACCGGGAGACTTCATCCGGAGCTTGCTAGGACCCAATCGAAGGTGCAACAACTCTCGGATTGAAGCCACACTTCTCTGAGCCAAGGTATGAGCTAACTCTTCATCCCGAGCTTCTGAAGATTCTCTATTTCAAATGCCTTAGTTTCAATGCATGTTAGCCGTATAGATGTGTTCGTCTCTTCAAGACGAATCCATAGAATATAAGAACGTAAAAATCCATTGAGAATCGAGTGAGATCTTAGGGATTTAGTGTGGACGGCTCTCGGGTGAGAACACTTGGGGACGATGAACGGATGCCGTCCATTCAATACACGCGCGGACGAACGGCTCAGATGACGTCGGACCGGGAAACGGTGCGAGAACCGCGGGGCCCGGGCTGCTGACTCAGATGGCGGCGCCCAATCACAGCGCGACACGTACCCCTTCGGAGCCGCCGATGTTTCGGCGGCGCCGCGTGGATAAGTAGATAAATAGGGTATTTTCCGATTTATTTAATTCCCTAAACTTCAAAAATCCATATCTTTGTGTAGAAAAATCACAAAAATAAAATAAAAATACCCTCTTGCTCGGTGAACGAGAGGAGAATAATGTGGAAAAGAAATCACTTAATTTCATCAAGTATTTTATTTTTTATAATTTATTTACTCTCTGCATTGTTTTAATTCTCCATGCATGCATACAATTCACCATGGCATGAGACCATAGGGCTTTTGAAGCCTCTGAATTTGGGAACATTCCATGAATTTTCCAAAGTTAGAGGCCATCCCTATGAGGAGTTCTTGATTTTTCAAGTTCAGGTCACTGTTTTGAGTATTTTAATTCCAGTAAATAGCATGTTGTGAAATAAATTCTAGGAAAATTTGGTGATGTTCCTTATGACCAGAGAACCCTAGGAAAAATAGATTTTGGCTTAGTTCATTCAAAACAACCCTAATTGACTTAAACACCCAAAATAGTTCTTTAATTAATTAGAGTTAACCAGGTATCAAATTGACTTGAAATCAATTCTCCACTGACCTTTAGGATCAGAGGAATCTACCATAAAAATTTGAAGTCAATTGGACTTGGTTAGCCCCACTAATTGGGTTGATTAAGTCACTTAGCCATTTTAAACTTTAAAAATTCATAACTTTTAAAATACTTTTCAAAAATTCACCAAATTGGTTTTGGAGCCTCTCTGATATCAGGGGAATCTAAGAAAATTAAAATTTCAATTTTCTAAAAAAGTTAATTTTTAATAATATTTTAATATTTTTAATAATTAAAAAATAATAAAAATCACAAAAATAATAAAATTCACCAAAATGTCAAATTTTGAATTTTAATCACTTAGGAACAAATCCCACATTTTTCCTAAGTCTATTTAGTGAGATATTGAATTTTAAAGCCCTAGGGTAATTTTAAAATTAAAAAAATGTATTTTCTAGCATTTTCACTAAAATAATTATAATAAATCATAGAAAAATCAGAAAATTGAAAAATTTGATTCTCTGGTTTCCTTTATATCAGAGAGATTTTTGAAAAATATAAAACCCATTTTTCAACATTTATTTTATTTTTAAATTAAGTAACACTCCAAAACTCAAAATAATTATAATAAAAATAATATAATTCAAAAAATCACCAAAATTGGTCCAAGTGCTTCTCTGGTCATTAGGAATGTCCCCTAATTTTCTTAAGGACAGAAACTTTCCTTTGGTCATGTTATCAAATTTTCCTTGAAAATCTCTATTTTCCACCAAAAATAATTATATAAATAAATTAAATACAGAAAAATCACATTTTCTCCTCTCATGTCTTTATTGACATATGAGTGAAGTCACATAAAAATTTCAAGTTCATTTGGGTTCAATTTAGTGAGTTATGAAATTATTAAGCTTAAAGGGTAAAATGGTAATTAAACTTTCAACCCTTAATTAAAACTTTAGGTTTAATAAAAAATCAACAAGTAAAACATTTGATCTTAATCTGATTTGGATGATTGAAATTTAAATAATTAAAGGATAGAAACCCATTAAATAATTTTAAAATGATTAAACTTTAATTAAATAATAGATTAAATTTGGAAGAATAATAAAATTGGAATCATTAAAATAAGGGATCTTTATTAGAAAGAGATTTATTCTTTAATTTAAAAATCCCTAAATTAATCATCTCATTAATATTCAACTCTTAATTAAAATGATAATTCAAATTCAAAATATTAAAAGACTTAATCATTAAACTAAAATTAAACTCTTTCAAAAATTTCAATTAAAATTAAAAATAAAGTAAATTAAAGATAAATTAAATTAAAATTAAATTAAATTAAATAATTAAATTAAATTAAGACAAATTAAATTAAATTAAATTAAATTAAAATTAAATTAAAATTAAATTAACATTAAATTAAATTAAATTAAATTTAATAATTAAATTAAATTAAATTAAACAATTAAATTAAATTAAATTAAATAATTAAGTTAAATTAAATTAAATAATTAAATTAAATTAAACAATTAAATTAAATTCAATTAAATTAAATTAAATTAAATTAAATTGAATAATTAAATTAAATTAAATCAAATCAAATTAATTAAACACCAAATCAAGTTAAATTGAACTATGTTAAACTAAATTAAAACTCAATTAAATTAAGTTAAATTAAATATAACATCACCTAAGACATAAAGAATTCAAAATAAATGTAAAGCAACTTGAACACTATTCCAAATTTAAACCCTTTAACTTAAATCAAATCATTTGAATACTAATTTACCCTCGAAAGCTTTGATTATTATAACTCCTAAATGAAACATTAAATGAAGTGCTACTTCACTCATAGGATATTCAAATGTCCTAGTTCACCGAGCAAGTTAACAAGACTTGAAAACCTCGGACGATTGATTCATTTATATAATTAAATTCATTTGTACTTAAAACAATCCTAGAAATATTGAAAAGATGTTTAAGATTCTTCTTAAGCACTTCCTCGATATGATAGGATATTTATAAGAACAATTGGACTTAATTGTTCTTTGATGAAGAAAATCGTCTTTAAACCAAAAACACAAAGAACCCAGACGTCATAAGAGTTGACTAGCTATAGGATTAGGAATTTGGTAGAAAACCATAACCTTTCCCTTAGCTTTACCTAGGGACTTGCTTAAATATTCTAATTGTGTTTTAAGTGCAGCTTGGGATGACGGGAAGACCCTCCAGGTACGCTTTTATTTTATTGCAATTTACTTTCTTGCAATTTACTTTCTTGCGATTTACTTTCTTGCAATTTACTTTATTGTAAATGCACTTTACTTTTCTTGCATGATAAAACAACAGTTGCATGAAAACCCACACCTTTAGGATAGTCCCTAAAACTGAAACCAAATTAAGTTAAAAGTCATTGCAAGATAAAATTCACCGCCACAACATTTCAAAATATAAAACAACTCAAAATTTAATCACAAACGAACACAAAACTACAATTGCAACTAAACTAAAACGTCCTGTTGGATGATCGGGAATACCTCGGATGATGTAACCTACGTGT
The DNA here is from genome assembly GCA_022702705.1 of Papilionanthe hookeriana x Papilionanthe teres. Classification (NCBI taxonomy): domain Eukaryota; kingdom Viridiplantae; phylum Streptophyta; class Magnoliopsida; order Asparagales; family Orchidaceae; genus Papilionanthe; species Papilionanthe hookeriana x Papilionanthe teres. The sequence goes on from CM040435.1 coordinate 8,144,204, forward strand.
TGCTAACGGGATTTCCCACGGTCTAAATGAAAGTGTGGAACTCATTCAGTTGAGTTTAGCAAATTCATCTGGACTAAGTGAATCCGATAAAAATAATGATGCCGGAAGGATGGAACCGTGGGATCTTAACCGGTGTCGTTATAATCAACTTTAAGATTTGTTTTATTTAAAACGTAAAAAACACTTGGAAAATTAAGATTTCTCTAAACCAAAATACTTTTCTCATCTCCTGATTTATGGTTTCTAAAACTAAACCTCTGCAACAACAAGGAACTTGGAGCATGGTGGGCAGCACGGCCATCGTCGTCAGCAAAACTTGAGCCTACTTCAGCAAAACCTTCTTAGAGTTAAACAACAAAGCCATAGGACTTCGAGGTAGCTTGCCTAGTGCAACATAAATCCTCAACTCTTCGTTAGGCATTTGCATTGCAAATTTAGCCCTAACCGGTCTTAGGATTCCGAGGTAGTCGTCCGATACGACAATAAACCCTCACATCTTCTAGAGCTATTTGTTTGATTTTATCATACAAATATAAGCCCTAATTAATTAAAATTGGCAAGATCAAAACATTTAAATAAGTATTAGGACTTTCCTAAACTCAAGCCAAACGATAGGATAGTCGGGAAATTACCGAAGTTCACTTCGAATCGTTGATTTCTCCTACCTTTCTTCCTTTGGATTCACAAAACAAAATGTTCCAAAATTTGATCCATTCCCTATTGAAATTCCAAAATTCAATCTTTGAAAACCTTAAACTTTGAAATTCTTGAAAGCGAGTTATTGATTATTATCGAGAGTTTTCTTAGGTGATTCCCGTCACTTAAGATGTAATTAACTATAGGGGCTTGCCCTTATAGGGAATTTTAAAGAACCCGAGTAATATAAACCCCGTTTAATGCTTTCATATTAAGCGAGGGAATTTGTCGGCTTATAAAATTGGTTCGCAGACCAAACGGATGTCACAAATCTTCTAGTTTATTTAATCGAGCCCCACCGTCAAGCAGTGTGCCTATTCTTCGGGATAGATACACGGTTTATGGTACGGTGCTCGTTTATATAAACTATTTGGGATGTGAGATCGGTTTGATTTAATATCTTAAAATCTTCAAATTTAAAATTATTTTCAAAATCAAATACTACTTTTCAAATTATTTATTTAAATTAAATTAAAAAAATTCGCCGCACAATTTCTGTTAGGCGACCCCTTTTAAAATGAAACACACAACCTAAAAATATGCCGACAAACTTCGGCGACTCACGTTGGGATGGTTCCTCTCTCCATTATAATCAAATAATTCGCTTTCAAAAATCGGTAGTGTATCCATGTCCCTAATGGATCAAACTACCCTTCTTTCCGTTGGAATACTATGTTCATTTCTATCTTGAACAAGTATAGCCAACATTCTCTCGGATTTAGGAGCCACCTGTTTAGACACCCCTAGCAGAGAGGTTCCGAGATCCTTTTACCTCATTTCTGAGGTGGGGTGGACCCCCGATAGGTGTTAGTTTAGGAGTGATCCTTCGAGTCGGGAAGTCTTGCTTAAGACTTTCTTTCCCTTTCCAACTCTGAATCGGATTCCTTACCTTCTCTACACCTTTGAACGTTCCGTTCTAAATAAACAAACCCTCTAATAAGTGACTCTTTTAACAAATAATTCCTTCTTATAAATATATGAACAAAAATGAGTTCGGACTCTTTTCAATTCCTTTCTTTTCGTCCTGAAGAAAAGAAGCATAACTTGGGACTGACAACCAGAATCTACCTTGCAGAAATGGAAGCCCCGAAACTGATTTTCTCCTTCACCAACGGATCGGACTTCATCGTCTATAAGGATGAAGCTGCCCGACAACGGGGTCATCCGATTCGGACGAGGATTTGAAAACACGAACGTCAAGGTCACCGACGTCTCCCTCTTTGCAGCCGACAAACAAGGTATCCGAGCCGAGGAGCCACCGCTCGAGTTCAACCTTAGGTCGACCCAAGAGTTTCCTCCCCGCAAAGGGTCCCGACTAGGAGGAATACTGCCGTCCGCGGAGGACCGTTCTCACTACCCCCACCGGTCTAGTTGTTTCGCACCTACCCCGACTCACGCCAAATCAAAGGGGAAAGGAATCCGAACTATGATAAACCCGTTACCGTGGAGGGTACGGATCTTCCGTAAGACCTTCGTCTTCGAAATCGGGTCCGGTTCGAAGATTCCTTCGCCGACAAAGACCCAAAGAAGAAATAGAAATAGAAGGATCGCCGGGGAAGCCGTAGCCGCCGAGATTGCCTTCCGGAGGAAATTCCGTAGTTGCCGAATATACACCGTTACCGGAATATACACCACCGCCCGACTACATACCACTTTTGGGAGGAAGCGGGTTCCATCCCCTCTCCGCCGCAGAGGATGAAGAGAATGTTCGAAAGATTGCCGCCACATTACCACGACCCGCATACTACAACGATAGCCGCAAGAAAAGAACCGGAACTACGTCGTTTGCTCGACCGCAAACTTTGGTAGAAAAGATAGCAAGGAAGGAAAAGCCGCCCGTGTCGGAAATTCTACGAAGGATAGGGCGGGTGCTGATCAAATCCCGTCTTGGGCCTCGAGTAGAACCCGCCGTCATGATAGAAAAGCCAAGCAAGAGAATGAAGGCTAGCCCGCCCGTCGTAGTATCAGGGTTACAGATTAGGGAGGATACCACCTTCCAGCATTTGGCCGATAGACCATCGGGTCATAGACCTTCTGCTGCTAGAAGGATGGTGTGGCGTCCCACTACGGGGCGATTGAGACCGAAACGAGCGGTCCGAGAAAGAAAGTCTCACCGGGAGGCTGGAATGCGAAGAAAGTGCTACCGCGATGAAGGGGACTCGTGAAAAAGGACCCGGCAACCATCGCATGACAACCACAAAGATACACGAAAGCTCCGCTAGAAGATGCCATGGAAAAGTTGAGAACCGACATCCGACGGTTGGCAAAAGAAAGAGAAGAAAAGTTCGGAGATGAGATCGACTCATCGGAATTCATGGACAATGAATATGCAGAAATCAACATGGTTGAGACACGAGCTTCATCAGCTTCGCAAGGTGCTCCTGCAGCTGCAGGAAGAGAGGAGCCGGAACTGATGAAGAGACAGCTTCAGGAAAAGGACGACACGATCGCTCAAATGGCAAAGAGGATGGAAGAGATGGCCATAGCTGCGGCCACTCTCCGCAGTCAAGTACAACCACATGAGAGACACCCCCGAAGTCATTCACATCGTAGACGGAGGAAAGGAGATTACATCCGTCGATGGGGATGACCAGTCGAAAAGGACACAACACAAAGTATGATCCCTGAAAAGGATATCAAGAACTTGGTAGAGCAGCAGGTGCGAGAAGCCCTAGAACAATCGAAGAACGGGACATCTATTCGGACGGGTAGACCTTACCCGGAAGAATTCGACGCTGTCCAATACCCGAAGGGCTTCGTACCACCTCTGTTTAAGACCTTCGACGGAACCGGGAACCCCCGACAAGCATGTTGCACACTTTCGTGCCGGTTGTTGCAATGCCGGCGGGAACGATGCGCTACTCTTCCGACAGTTCGTTAGCGATCCGTCGGGAATCGCCTTCGACTGGTATGCGAATTACCCGATGGTTCGGTGAAGACATTCTCGAGCTAGAGAGTCTCTTCATCAAGCGATTTGCCGGAGCTCGGCACCACATCACTATAGGTGATTTAGTGGTAGAGAAACAAAGGCCGAATGAAACTTTGGTGGATTACATACTTCGATGGAGAAACTTAAGCATGAAGTGTGAACCACAAGCTGCAAGAACAACATGCGATCGGCATCTTGCTTAAAAGCATTCACGGCCCGATAGCACTTCTCCTCAAGGGATTCACTATTAAGACTTTTGAGAAGTTGTTAAGCAAGGCCGGAAGCTTGCAAGAAGAGGCGAAGCAATTAAGTTTTGCCGACAAGACGGACAAGCAGAAGCCGGTGAAGACTTTCGAAAAGAAATGCGGGGTCGTTGCAGCAGTTGACAAAGGCAAACAACCGATGCAAATACCACCAGAACGGCCGCAACGAACCACAACAAAATTACCAGCAACCCCGGTCCAGCTATCAGTCGTCTTCGCAGTATGAACAACCGTCTCGTCCGCAACGTACATTGAGGAAGCTTCTGAGCAGAGAATATCCGTTCAAAAATGAAGCAGTACCGAAGATGTTCCGTAGCTTAATGAAAACTCCAGATTTCCAGCTGCCGAGCCCAAAAGACCGGAGGAAGTCAACAAGAAAGGTGATCCCAACTTTTGCCCCTACCATCGATGCTCGGGCACAAGATAGAAGACCGCATTACCTTCAAAAGTTGGCTCAACGACAACCTTCGGAAAGGAAATATAACAATCCCGAAGGAGTACATGAAGGAACCCCAGAAAGGAGGTTCCGTCAATGTTATCTCAACCGATCCCGTCATCCCGATAGATCCCTATGCAACCGACGATGGATGGACTACCGCTCGGACAAGGTCTTCGAAGAAGATTTTAGACAACATCCGAACCGCTTCGGTGCGAGCTTCAATTCGAGTTCGAGACCCGTTAAGCCGGTACTATCACTTGCGATAGAAGAACCACCTCGACAAGAGAAAATCGAAGAGAAGAAGAAAATTGACGAAGAAGAGGGACCGAGACTCCTAAGGCTAGACTAGGGGCCGCTTATCCTAGGATAGTTGTTTCCGATTCGGGGGAGAAATCCCTCGAACCTCCGATTTTGTATGATTATCCGCTCACTTCGGTGGGATCATATAATGATAAGAGTGATGGCGTTGGCTACGTTTTGATCGTTTCTAACAATTACGTAACTAGCGACAATCCGGACATCGACTTCGATGCCAACAACAATTCTCAAATCATACACGATCTCGACGATCACAATGACAAAGAAGACATCCATCAAGGAGGCTACGAGAGTTCAACAAGCAACGGATCTATCCGCGAGTTTCGAGGAGCTCCGACTACGATAGAGTTAGAGCCTTCGGATTTTGAAGATAATCCGGAAGAGCCCGTCATTCCGATTCAGGAGGAGACACCGAAGAACTCAACACTAGATTCGAAGAAATTACGAAGTCAACTTGAGAAGTGGAAGAGTTCTACCTCCGAGAATGGGTCCAAAAGACAAAGGAAAGCGGTGGTTGTTCAAGAAGAACCAACCCCAGCAGAAGAAATACCCATTCGAGAAGAAGCCGAGACACATGGAAACAAAGTGGACTACAACGTGCTAACCCATCTTAGGAAACTACCGGCCAAACTGAGCATTTACGACGCTCTCATCTTATCAAAGGAGATGAGAGAAGCTCGATCAAGGCCTTACTTGATCCGGAAGTTCGCTTAGCTCAAATGGCCGGAGATTCCTTAGATGAGGTTTGCTCGTTAAAGGAACAGCGAGGTGTTACCTTCACGGACAATGACCTACTACTTGGGACGGCAGATCACAACCGACCGTTGTACATTTCAGTTACAATTGGGAAGTTTACACTCTCCAGAGTATTGGTGGATCCAGGAGCATCAATCAATATAATGAGTCTTCGAACACTAGCATACTTGGAAATTGATGCTCGCGAGCTCGAGGCCGACAAAATGTTATTAAGAGGATTCAACCGAAAAGGAGAAAGAGCCCTCGGGTCAATAACGCTATCGATGAAAACCGGTGACTTAGCAAAGACAACCGCAAAATTTCATATAATCGATTCGAAACGTCGTTCAACGCTCTACTCGGGCCGACCATGGATACATGAAAACAGGATGGTACCATCATCTCTACACCAAGTGCATCAAGTACTACGATGGAGGGGAACGAGGCATCAAAGGTGACTTGCAACCATTCTCCGTACATGAAATTGGAATCCATGAAGATGCGGCTTATTATGCACCGCCAAAGAAAACAATCTTCTCCGGAGATACCGTAACAAATGAAGCAAAGAAAGTTCAAGACAACGAAGAACCCGAAGTTCTAGTCCAACAGATCACTCACCACTCCCTTCCGGCGAGATGGTGAAGGTTTCTCCACAACTCGCCGTTGACCTCATTTTTGATGAGGTCTTCCTTTCTTCTTTTTAGTGCTTAGGATCTAGCCTTAGGCTTTTCCTTTCGACTATCTTAGAGGACTAGAATTGGGACCCGCCTTTTAGAAATTCAAACCACTTCTAAACTCCCCGCAAACTCCACAAACTCGACTATAGACCCCTAATCACCTAGAGGGTTGAAATCAAATGTGGAAGTTTAAAGGATGAGTTCCTATAGGACTCTTCGGCCTTAGACCGCCTCAGCGGCCCTGGTCCAGTGAAGGGGCCGACATACACTACACTTACACACTACATTTCCACACACTTCCTAAAACCACACCCATACCCAATTTGACCTCCCGACTCATGTAGGTGATTCACATGGATGGTCCTTAACCCCTAAGCCCTCAGGCAAGAGGGTTAGGAACAACATAGTGAATGCCTCAAATGAGTCCTTTCATGGCTCATATGGGCTTGGAATGGCTTCATGGCTCAACCAAAATGATTTCACCCCACTCAAATTCACCCAATCTTCAATTTCCCAAATTTTCAATTTTTGACCCCCGGACCCTACACCTACTAAACCTACCCAAAACCCTCGAAATTACCCAAATTTTTGCAAAATTTCCAAATTACCTAAAATTTTCCAAAATCAATCCCAAACACCTCCACATCACTCAAATTGATCATCCATACCCAAAAATACCAAAAATTCCAAGAAAACCTCCCAATACCCTCCAAATAACCCAAAATACCCTTCTTGCCTAAAAATCCAAAAATTCAGAAAATTCCCAAAAAAATTCCAGAAAATCCCAAATATTCCCAATTTCATTTTGTCCAACTACACCATGGGCCAATTTTGTCAATTTACCCTACTTTTGTCAAAACCCCCAAATCGACCCATTTTAACCCAAAGTGGACCCAATGTCAAACCAAACCTACCCAATTGACCCCAATTTTGGTCCAATTCAATTCTAAACTTCAATTCAACATTCCCAATACCAATTTAGACCAAATCCAAGTCCAATTTGATTGACATTTGGATCCAATTTCACTTTGGGCCTTAAAGCCCAAATTTGGACCCATGACCCAAACTTAGCCCAAACTAACCCAATTCAACTCCAATTAACCCCAAATTTTTTCTAAACCTTCCTTAACATCCTCATAAACAAAACACTAACATGATTTTCCCAAGATTTTGACCCAAACCCCACTCAAATTCAACCCAAAATCAAAAAGCCCAATTTTGACCTAAACCCAAATCTAACCCAAATAGGCCCAAACCTCAAAATTAAAACCCAACCAAAGCCAAAACCTCTTTGAAACACTCCCATAAACATTTCTTAATATTTATTTTACATCAATTTCAACCCTAGCCCAACATTGGCCCAAGTTAGCCCAATTTGACCTACATTGGCCCATTTACCAAATAAACCCAAATTCAACCCAATTCAAGCCCAAACTACCCCAAATTTGCTTCAAGTTATTCATGAAACATCCCTAAACCAAAACCAACAACTATTTGGCCCAAACTTCTACAAAAATTCCCATCCATGAACACATCCTTAAACTTAAAAGCCCACTTCCCTTAAACCTTTCTAAAAGCCCATTTCCTTCAAAATTCAAAAGCCCAAATCTACCCTAAAGCCCACATGACATCTCCATTTGTCATCCATTTAATTAAATCCATTACCTAAGTCCTAAAGTCACCATCAAATTATTCCAAATCAAGTTTCATACAAATTTCCATCAAAACATCCAAAATTCTTAAAACCCTTTTCATGAAACAAATCAACCTTTTCCCAAGCCAAATGAAGCCATGAACAAGCCATTCTCAAGCCACATGAAGCCATGAGGGCTTTGACTTGTCATTAGTCCATTTATGGCAAGAAGAGGGGGTTCTTTCTTAAACCTCCTTTAACCCTTTTTACCTTAATCATGTCACACACTAAACCATGTTTAGCCACCTCATCATGGACTGGAGACTTCACCATTCCTTCTAAGCCGACCTAAATGATTCCCTCGACTCAAAATCGAGCTTGGAAGGGTGCACCAAGCCCAAAATGGTGGGTTGACCCAAACCAAGCCAAAGTGAGTCTTCTCCCATTCCATTTAAATCAAACTCCTTTACACATGTCAAACCTCAATCGCCTACACTAAACCCCAGCCCCCGACCCACCCGACCAAGATGGTGACCATCGCTCGGCCGGCCGCCACCGGGCCGCCGGAAAACACCATGGCCGAGAGCTCACATGTGAGCCAACATTGAAATTCTCACTGGCCGAGCCGCCCCATGCCCAGTGGTCACCATGGCCGATCTTCTCCTCACCGCAGCAAGCTCGATCCCAAGCCCTAACTCCCTCCGAGAGGCCTTCCACCCTCTCCTATTTAAACTCCACCCCTCTCGGCCATGAGAGGAGCTGAAACAAAACCTTAAGGAAACTCGCCAAAATCACTCCGCATCACTCTCTACACATAGAGCACCCGATCCCCACCGAATTCCAGCCCCAATTCCTTCTAGCCGAGCCCAATTTCGAGCTCAAACTTTAGCCCAAAAACCGGGACACTTCTCCACAAGTGAGCCAATTCCCAAATTAATTGGCTCTACACCTTCACCGGACCAAGGGAAGGTGTCCACCACCAAAAGCCCCATCTCCAGAGCCACCCGAGTTGCTCCGGCCTCCAAGCTTTGTGATCGGGCTTGGTCGAAATCATATCCGGACAATTCACTGCACCAGGAGACTTCATCCGGAGCTTGCTGGGACCCAATCGAAGGTGCAACAACTCTCGGATTGAAGCCACACTTCTCCGAGCCAAGGTATGAGCTAACTCTCCATCCCGAGCTTCGGAGATTCTTCATTTCGAATGCCTTAGTTTCAATGCATGTTAGCCGTATAGATGTGTTCGTCTCTTCAAGACGAATCCATAGAGCATAAGAACATGAAAATCCATTGAGAATCGAGTGAGATCTTAGGGATTTAGTGTGGACGGCTCTCGGGCGAGAACACTCGGGGACGATGAACGGATGCCGTCCATTCGATACACGCGCGCACGGACGGCCGAGATTGCGTCGGACCGGAGAGACGGTACGAGAACCGCGGGGCCCGGCTGCTGACTCAGGTGGCGGCGTCGAATGGGAGCGCGACGCGTGTGCGTTCGGAGCTGCCGAGGTTTCGCTGGCGCCGCGTGGATAAATAGATAAATAGGGTATTTTTCTTATTTATTTAATTCCCTAAACTTCAAAAATCCATATCTTTGTGTAGAAAAATCACAAAAATAAAATAAAAATACCCTCTTCGCTCAGCTGAACGAGGAGAATAATGTGGAAAAGAAATCATTTAATTTCATTAAGTATTTTATTTTTTATGATTTATTTACTCTCTGCATACATTTAATTCTCCATGCATGTATACAATTCACCATGGCATGAGACCATAGGGCTTTTGAAGCCTCCGAACTTGGGAACATTCCCTGAATTTTCCAAGGTCGGAGGCCATCTCTCGTGAAAAGTTATTTATTTTTCAAATGCATGTTGCTGTTTTGAGTATTTTAATTCCAAAAATTAGCATGTTGTGAAATAAATTCTAGAAATATTTGGTGATGTTCCTTATGACCAGAGAACTCTAGGAAAAATAGGACTTGAGTTAATTCACTCGGATTAACCCTAATTGGCTTAAACACCCAAAATAGGTCTTTAATTAATTAGAGTAAACCAGGTATCAAATTGACTTGAAATCAATTCTCCACTGACCTTTAGGATCAGAGGAATCCACCATAAAAATTTGAAGTCAATTGGATTTGGTTAGCCCCACTAATTGGGTTGATTAAGTCACTTAGCCATTTTAAACTTTAAAAATTCATAACTTTTAAAATACTTTTCAAAAATTCACCAAATTGGTTTTGGAGCCTCTCTGATATCAGGGAAATCTAAGAAAATTAAAATTGCAATTTTCTAAAAAAGTTGATTTTTAATAATATTTTAATATTTTTAATAATTAAAAAATAATAAAAATCACAAAAATAATAAAATTCACCAAAATGTCACATTTTGAATTTTAATCACTTAGGAACAAATCCCACATTTTTCCTAGGTCTATTTAGTGAGATATTGAATTTTAAAGCCCTAGGGTAATTTTAAAATTAAAAAAAAAATGTATTTTCTAGCATTTTCACTAAAATAATTATTATAAATCATAGAAAAATCAGAAAATTGCAAAATTTAATTCTCTGGTTTCCTTGATATCAGAGAGATTTTTGAAAAATATAAAATTCATTTTTCAACATTTATTTTATTTTTAAATTAATTAACACTCCAAAACTCAAAATAATTATAATAAAAATAATATAATTCAAAAAATCACCAAAATTGGTCCAAGTGCTTCTCTTGTCATTAGGAATGTCCCCTAATTTTCTTAAGGACAGAAACTTTCCCTTGGTCATGTTATCAAATTTTCCTTGAAAATCTCTATTTTCCACCAAAAATAATTATATAAATAAATTAAATACAGAAAAATCACATTTTCTCCTCTCATGTCTTTATTGACATATGAGTGAAGTCACATAAAAATTTCAAGTTCATTTGAGTTCAATTTAGTGAGTTATGAAATTATTAAGCTTAAGGGGTAAAATGGTAATTAAACTTTTAACCCTTAATTAAAACTTTAGGTTTAATAAAAAATCAACAAGTAAAATATTTGATCTTAATCTGATTTGGATGATTGAAATTTAAATAATTAAAGGGTAGAAACCCATTAAATAATTTTAAAATGATTAAACTTTAATTAAGTAATAGATTAAATTTGGAAGAATAATAAAATTGGAATTATTAAAATAAGGGATCTTTATTAGGAAGAGATTTATTCTTTAATTTAAAAATCCCTAAATTAATTATATCACTAATACTCAATTTTTAATTAAAATGATAACTCAAATTTAAAATATTAAAAGACTTAATTAAATTATTAAACTCTTTTGAAATTTCAATTAAAATTAAAAATAAAGTAAATTAAAGATAAATTAAATTAAGATTAAATTAAATTTAATAATTAAATTAAATTAAATTAAACAATTAAATTAAATTAAATTAAATTAAAATTAAATTAAATTAAATTAAATAATTAAAATTAAATTAAATTAAATTAAATTAAATAATCAAATTAAAATTAAATCAAATCAAATTAATTAAACATCAAATCAAATTAAATTAAATTAAACTAAATATAAAGCAACTTGAACACTATTCCAAATTTAAACCCTTTAACTTAAATCAAATCATTTGAATACTAATTTACCCTTGAAAGCTTTGATTATTATAACTCCTAAATGGAACATCAAATGAAGTGTTATCTCACTCATGGGATATTCAAATGTCCTAGTTCACCGAGCAAGTTAATAAGACTTGAAAACCTCGGACGATCGATTCATTTATATAATTAAATTCATTCGGACTTAAAACAATCCTAGAAATATTGAAAAGATGTTTAAGATCCTTCTTAAGCACTTTCTCAATATGATAGGATATTTATAAGAACAATTGAATTTGATTATTCTTTGATGAAGAAAATCGTCCTTAAACCAAAACACAAAGAACCTAGACGTCATAGGAAATGACTAGTTATAGGATTAGGAATTTGGTAGAAAACCATAACCTTTCCCTTAGCTTTACCTAGGAACTTGCTTAAATATTCTAATTGTGTTTTAAGTGCAGCTTGGGATGACGGGAAGACCCTCCGAGTACGCTTTTATTTTATTGCAATTTACTTTCTTGCAATTTACTTTCTTGCAATTTACTTTATTGCAATCGCGTTTATTTTTCTTGCATGATAAAACAACTCGTTGCATGAAAACCCACACCTTTAGGATAGCCCCTAAAACCGAAACCAAAATTAAGTTAAAAGTCATTGCAAGATAAAATTCACCGCCACAACATTTTAAAATATAAAACAACTCAAAATTTAATCACAAACAGAACACAAAACTACAATTGCAACTAAACTAAAACGTCCTCGTTGGATGATCGGGAATACCTCGGATGATGTAACCTACGTGTTGCTAACGGGATTTCCCACGGTCTAAATGAAAGTGTGGAACTCATTCAGTTGAGTTTAGCAAATTCATCCGGACTAAGTGAATCCGATAAAAATAATGATGCCGGAAGGATGGAACCGTGGGATCTTAACCGGTGTCGTTATAATCAACTTTAAGATTTGTTTTAAATAAAACATAAAAAACACCCGGAAATTAAGATTTTCTCTAAACCAAAACATTTTTCTCAACTCCTCGATTTATGATTTCTAAAACTAAACCTCCGCAACAACAAGGAGCTCGGAGCATGGTGGGCGACGACGACCATCGTCATCAGCGAAAACCCGAGTCTACTTCAAGAAACTTTCCTAGAATTAAAACAACCGAGCCATAGGACTTCGAGGTAGCTTGCACTAGTGCAACATAAATCCTCAACTCTTTGTTAGGCATTTGCATGATCATGTCATGTAAATTAAGCCCTAACCGGTCTTAGGATTCCGAGGTAGTCGTCCGATACGACAATAAACCCTCACATCTTCTAGTGCTATTTGTTTGATTTTATCATACAAATATAAGCCCTAATTAATTGAAATTGGCAAGATTGAAATATCAAATAAACATTGGGACTTTCCTAAATTCAAGCCGAAACGATAGGATAGTCGGGAAATTATCGAAGTTCACTTCGAATCGGTGATTTCTCCTACCTCTCTTCCTTTGGATTCACAAAACAAAATGTTCCAAAATTTGATCCATTCCCTATTGAAATTCCAAAATTCAATCTTTGAAAACCTTAAACTTTGAAATTCTTGAGAGCGAATCATTGATTATTATCGAGAGTTTTCTTAGGTGATTCCCGTCACTTAAGATGTAATTAACTATAGGGGCTTGCCCTTATAGGGAATTTTAAAGAACCTGTGTAATATAAACCCCGTTTAATGTTTTCATATTAAGCGGGGAAACTTGTCGGCTTATAAAATTGGTTCGCAGACCAAACGGATGTCACTAATCTTCTAGTTTATTTAATCAAGCCCCACCATCAAGCGAGTGTGTCTATCCTTAGGGATAGATACACGGTTGTGGTGCGGTGCTCGTTTATATAAACTATTTGGGATGTGAGATCGGTTTAATCTCATATCTTAAAACCTTCAAATTTAAAATTATTTTCAAAATCAAATACTACTTTTCAAATTATTTATTTTAATTAAATTAAAAATTCGCCGACGTGATTTACGTTAGGCGACCCCTCTTCAAAATAAAACACGACCTAAAAATAATGCCGACGAGATTTCGGCGACTCCATTGAGGAATATTCCTCTCTCCATTATAATCAAATAATTTCGCTTTCAAAAATCGGTAGTGTATCCATGTCCCTAATGGATCAAACTACCCTTCTTTCCGTTGGAATACTATGTTCATTTCTATCTTGAACAAGTATAGCCAACATTCTCTCGGATTTAGGAGCCCCTGTTTAGACACCCCTAAACAGAGAGGTTCCGAGATCCTTTTACCTCATTTCTGAGGTGGGGTGGACCCCCAATAGGTGTTAGTTTAGGAGTGATCCTTCGAGTCGGGAAGTCTTGCTTAAGACTTTCTTTTCATTTCTGAATCGGATTCCTTACCTTCTCTACACCTTTGAACGTTCCGTTCTAAATAAACAAACCCTCTAATAAGTGATTCTTTTAACAAATGATAAATACATGAACAAAGAATGAGTTCGGACTCTTTTCGATTCCTTTCTTTTCGTCCCGAAGAAAAGAAGCATAGCTCGGGACCGACAACCAGAATCTACCTTGCGAAATGGAAGCCCCGAAGCCGATTTTCTCCTTCACCAACGGACTCGGACTTCGCCGTCTATAAGGATGAACCGCCCGACAATGGGGTCATCCGATTTGGACGAGGATTTGAAAACACGAACGTCAAGGTCACCGACGTCTCCCTCTTTGCACTCGACAAACAAGGTATCCGAAGCCGAGGAGCCACTCGCTCGAGTTCAACCTTAGGTCGACCCAAGAGTTTCCTCCCCGCAAAGGGTCCCGACTAGGAGGAGTACTGCCGTCCGCAGGAGGACCGTTCTCACTACCCCCACCGGGTCTAGTTGTTTCGCACCTACCCCGACTTCGCCAAATCAAAGGGGAAAGAAATCCGGAACTATGGTAAACCCGTTACCGTGGAGGGTACGGATCTTCCTGTAAGACCTTCGTCTTCGAAATCGGGTCCAGTTCGAAGATTCCTTCGCCGACAAAGACCCAAAGAAGAAATAGAAATAGAAGGATCGCCGGGGAAGCCGTAGCCGCCGAGATTGCCTTCCCGGAGGAAATTCCGGAGTTGCCGAATATACACCGTTACCGAATATACACCACCGCTCGACTACATACCACTTTTGGGAGGAAGCGGGTTCCATCCCCTCTCCGCCGCAGAGGATGAGGAGAATGTTCGAAAGATTGCTGCCACATTACCACATCCCGCATACTACAACGATAGCCGCAAGAAAAGAACTAGAACTACGCCGTTTGCTCGACTGCAAACTTTGGTAGAAAAGCTAGCAAAGAAGGAAAATCGCCCCGTGTCGGAAATTCTACGAAGGATAGGGCGGGTGCCGATCAAATCCCGTCTTGGACCCCGAGTAGGACCCGCCGTCATGATAGAAAAGCCAAGCAAGAGAATGAAGGCTAGCCCGCCCGTCGTAGTATCGGGGTTACAGATTAGGGAGGATACCACCTTCCGAGCATTTGGCCGATAGCACCATCTGGGTCGTAGACCTTCCGCTGCTAGAAGGATGGTGTGGCGTCCCACTACGGGGCGATTGAGACCGAAACAACGAGCCCGAGAGAGAAAGTCTCGCCGAGAGGCCGGAATCGAAGAAAGTGCTACGCGATGAAGGGGACTCATGAAAAAAGGACCCGCAACCATCGCATGACAACCACAAAGATACACGAAAGCTCCGCTAGAAGATGCCATGGAAAAGTTGAGAACCGACATCCGACGGTTGGCAAAAGAAAGAGAAGAAAAGTTCGGAGATGAGATCGACTCATCGGAATTCATGGACAATGAATATGCGGAAATCAACATGGTTGAGACACGAGCTTCATCATCTTCTCAAGGTGCTCCCTGCAGCGCGCAGAAAGAGAGGAGCCGAACCGATGAAGAGACAGCTTCAGGAAAAGGACGACACGATCGCTCAAATGGCGAAGAGGATGGAAGAGATGGCCATAGCTCTAGCCACTCTCCAAAGTCAAGTACAACCACATGTAGAGACACCCCCGAAGTCATTCACATCGTAGACGGAGGGAAGGAGATTACATCCGTCAATGGGGATGACCAGTCAAAAAGGATACAACACAAAGTATGATCCCCGAAAAGGATATCAAGAACTTGGTAGAACGACAGGTGCGAGAAGCCCTAGCACAATCGAAGAACGGGACATCTATTCGGACGGGTAGACCTTACCCGGAAGAATTCGACGCTGTCCAATACCCAAAGGGCTTCGTACCACCTCTATTTAAGACATTCGTCGGAACCGGGAACCCCCGACAGCATGTTGCACACTTTCGTGCCAGTTGTTGCAATGCTGGCGGGAGCGATGCGTTACTCTTCCGACGCGCTCGTTAGTAGTCCGTCGAGAATCGCCTTCGACCGGTATGCAATTACTCCAACGGTTCTGTGAAGACATTCTCGTAGCTAGAGAGTCTTTTCATTAAGCGATTTGTCGGAGCTCGGCACCACATCACTATAGGTGATTTAGTGGTAGAGAAACAAAGGCCGAATGAAACTTTGGTGGATTACATACTTCGATGGAGAAACTTAAGCATGAAGTGTGAACCACTAACCGCAAGAACAACATGCAATTGGCATCTTGCTTAAAAGCATTCACGGCCCGATAAGCACTTCTCCTCAAGGGATTCACTATTAAGACTTTTGAGAAGTTGTTAAGCAAGGCCGGAAGCTTGCAAGAAGAGGCGAAGCAATTAAGTTTTGCCGACAAGACGGACAAGCGAAGCCGGTGAAGACCTTCGAGAAGAAATCCGGGGTCGTTGCAGCGATTGACAAAGGCAAACAACCGATGCAAATACCACCGTAACGGCCGCAGACAACCACAACAAAATTACCAAGCAACCCCGGTCCAGCTATCGGTCGTCTCCGCAAGATGAACAACCGTCCCGTCCGCAACGTACATCGAGGGAGCTTCGAGCAGAGAATATCCGTTCAAAAATGAAGCAGTACCGAAGATGTTCCGTAGCCTAATGAAAACTCCAGATTTCCAGCTGCCAGAGCCTAAAAGACCAGAGGAAGTCAACAAGAACGGTGATCCCAACTTTTGCCCCTACCATCGGATGCTTGGGCACAAGATAGAAGATTGCATTACCTTTAAAAGTTGGCTCAACGACAACCTTCGGAAAGGAAATATAACAATCCCGAAGGAGTACATGGAGGAACCCCGTAAAGGAGGTTCCGTCAATGTTATCTCAACCGATCCCGTCATCCCGATAGATCCCTATGCAACCGACGATGGATGGACTACCGCCTCGGACGAGATCTTCGAAGAAGATTTTAGACAACATCCGAACCGCTTCGGTGCGAGCTTCAATTCGTAGTTCGAGACCTCGTTAAGCCGGTACTATCACTTGCGATAGAAGAACCACCTCGACAGGAGACAATCGAAGAGAAGAAGAAAATTGACGAAGAAGAGGGGACCGAGATTCCTAAGGCTAGACTAGGGGCCGCTTATCCTAGGATAGTTGTTTCCGATTCTGGGGAGAGATCCCTCGAACCTCTAATTTTGTATGATTATCTCGCTCACTTCGGTGACATCATATAATGATAAGGGTGATGGCGTTGGCTACGTTTTGATCGTTTCTAACGATTACGTAACTAGCGACAATCCGGGCGTCGATTTCGATACCAACAACAATTCTCAAATCATACAAGATCTCGACGATCAAAATGACGAAGAAGACATCCATCAAGGAGGCTATGAGAGTTCAACAAGCAACGGATCTATCTGCGAGTTTCGAGGAGCTCCGCTTACGATAGAGTTAGAGCCTTCGTATTTGGAAGATAATCCGAAGAGCCGAGTCATTCCGATTCGGGAGGAGACACCGACAAACTCAATACTAGATTCGAAGAAATTACGAAGTCAACCTAAGAAGTGGAAAAGTTCTACCTCCAAGAATGGGTCCAAAAGACAAAGGAAAGCAGGTGGTTGTTCAAGAAGAACCAACCCCGACGGAAGACATACCCATTCGAGAAGAAGCCGAGACGCAGAGAACAAAGTGGACTACAACGTGCTAGCCCATCTTAGGAAACTACCGGCTAAACCGAGCATCTACGATGCTCTCATCTTATCAAAGGAGATGAGGGAGGCTCGATCAAGGCCTTACTTGATCCGGAAATTTCGCTTAGCTCAAATGGCCGGAGATTCCTTAGATGAGGTTTGCTCGTTAAAGGAACAACGAGGTGTTACCTTCACGGACAATGACCTACTACTGGGATGCGCAGATCACAACCGACCGTTGTACATTTCGGCTATAATTGGGAAGTTTACGCTCTCCGCAGTATTGGTGGATCCAGGAGCATCAATCAATATAATGAGTCTTCGAACACTAGCATACTTGGAAATTGATGCTCGTGAGCTCGAGGCCGACAAAATGTTATTAAGAGGATTCAACCGTAAAGGAGAAAGAGCCCTCGGGTCAATAACGCTACCGATGAAGACCGGTGATTTAGCAAAGACAACCGCAAAATTTCATATAATCGATTCGAAACGTCGTTCAACGCTCTACTCAGGCCGACCATGGATACATGAAAACAGGATGGTACCATCATCTGCATCAGTGCATCAAGTACTACGATGGAGGGGAACAGTGCATCAAAGGTGACTTACAACCATTCTCCGTACATGAGATTGGAGTACATGAAGATGCAGCTTATTATGCACCGCCGAAGAAAACAATCTTCTCCAGAGATACCATAACAAATGAAGCAAAGAAAGTTCAGGACAACGAAGAACCTGAAGTTCTAGTCCAACAGTCACTCACCACTCCCTTCCGGCGAAATGGTGAAGGTTTCTCCACAACTCGCATCCGAGGTCGAGGCCGGGGACGAGGCCGTGGTAGAGACACTAGGACAATTGGACTGAAGAAACCAACCATCAATGTTGATTGGGATGATAGTTCGAAGAAGAAAAAGAAATCAAGCAAGAAGCAAGAACAATAAGTCGAAAGAAGCCGCAATACAAGATCTCCCTCGAAGATGAAAAGAACGAAGAATACAAATCAATGTACGAGAAGATTAACCACTACGTACATACTATGACCCTAACTCCGATCCATTCTAATAAGATCGAGGGTATGGAGGTCAAAGAGGTACGTAGTGACGGTGCAAAGCCGATCAAATTCCACCGTGGTGCTTCTTCCTCCAAAACTGAAAATAATGTACAATTCGAAGATGTCACTTCATCGAATTAATGGAATTACCTTTTGAGTGGTACTCTCCCCGTGTTCAAAATTTAATTCAACGTGGTTTCTTACCTCGACAATGGACAAAAGGCCAATCACAACATTTTGAAAAGTTATGGAATAACTCCGGCCGTCCTCCCAATTCAAAGTATGGACTCGCATTCGGCACGATAGGGTCGGGCTGACGATACCGAATTTTGCTTGGTTGTCACTTGCAAATCCAATGAAAACCGCATGGAAACTACGGACGAACTCGAAGATTTACAAATTGGAGACGCTCCACCGTAATTCGAAGAAGAAATCAAATCTACAATAGATGAGTTAACGGAAGTTAACTTGGGTACTAGCGAAGAGCCTAGACCTACCTTTGTTAGCTCCTTACTCAACAAAGAAGACTCCGAAGAAATAATCAAATTGTTAATGGAATTTAAGGACTGTTTTGCTTGGAACTACGATGAAATGCCGAGATTAGCCCTGCAGGTTGCGATCCATAAGTTAGGAGTGGATCCTACT
This sequence comes from Papilionanthe hookeriana x Papilionanthe teres, assembly GCA_022702705.1. Lineage (NCBI taxonomy): Eukaryota > Viridiplantae > Streptophyta > Magnoliopsida > Asparagales > Orchidaceae > Papilionanthe > Papilionanthe hookeriana x Papilionanthe teres. Next base: position 8,163,225 of record CM040435.1, read on the forward strand.
TGCTCCGGTCGGACAAGGTCCCGGAAGAATGCGTCCGGAAATCGAACAACAAGTCATAGCCGAAGTTAAAAAGCTAATAGACGCTAAATTTGTCCGTGAAGAACAATACCCGACTTGGCTAGCCAATGTGGTGCCGATCGAAAGAAGAATGGTCGGATCGAATTTGTGTGGACTTCAGAGATTTAAACAAGGCATGTCCAAAAGATGAATTCCCTCTACCGATTCCAGAACTAATGATCGATATTGCTTCGACACATGAAATATTCTCATTCATGGATGGATCTTCAGGATACAACCAGATAAAAATGGCTCCAGAAGATGAAAAGCTTACAGCATTCAGAACGCCGATCGGAGTATTTTGCTACACGGTGATGCCATTCGGACTGAAGAACGCAGGAGCAACCTACCAGAGAGCGATGACAAGAATTTTTGATGATCTCATCCACAATCAAGTCGAGTGCTACGTGGACGATGTCGTCATCAAAAGCAAAGTAAAGGAAAACCACCCGTATGATTCGAGAATTGTTTTCGAACGATTAAGACAATTTAACCTTAAGATGAATCCCTTAAAATGCGCCTTCGGCGTCACCTCCGGAAATTCTTAGGATTCGTTGTCCGACATCGTGGAATTGAAATCGATCCGAGAAGATTAAAGCTATCTTAGAAATGCCGCCTCCCAAAACCTTAAAACAATTACGATCTTTTCAAGGGAAGCCGGCATATCTTCGACGCTTTATCTCAAACCCGTCGAGTAGGTGTCGACCTTTCTCGGCACTAGTTAAAAAGGACGCCAAATTTATTTGGGAAGAGAAATGCCGAAGGCCTTCGAAGACATTAAACGATATTTAATGACACCTCCTGTCTTAGCGAGCCCGAGTCTCGGTGTAGACCGTCGATACTTTACACCGCGGCTTTAGACGACTCTCTCGGAGCCTCGTTAGCCTGGTCAATGATGAGGGTAAAGAAAATGCTCTTTACTACTTAAGCCGTCGTTTACTTCCGACGGAAGTAAGGTATCCCGCAATTGAAAAGCATTGTTTGGCCCCGATCTTCGCCGCTCAAAAGCTCGAGCACTACATGCTTTCTCATAAGGTCAACTTGATTTCGAAGTTTAATCCATTGCAATACTTGATGACTCGTCCAATACTTTCCTGCGGACTTGCCGGATGGTCAATGATATTATTGCAATTCGATATAACTTTCGTGCTCTCGCGTGCCGTAAAGGGACAAGTCTTAGCAGACTTCCTCGCAAAGACACCCTTTGCCGTCGAATCTCCTCTCAATGACGATCCGCCGGATGAACAAATAATGAACCTAGAAGACCTCGACGATCGACGTTGGGAATTATATTTCGACGGAGCATCTTCAAGACACAAAGACGAAGAATCGCAAGTGATAGTGCCCGGTAAGGCGGGAATCGGGCTAATCTTTATAACACCGGAGCGGGGATGTTAAGATACTCCTACCACTTGACGTAACCGTGTACAAACAACGAAGCGTAATACGAAGCCCTCATAACGGGATTGGAATTAACTATTCAAATGGGGATAACGGACATCAACATCTACGGGGATTCACGAGTTAATCATTCAACGGATCGCCGGACAATACGGAATTTTTAAGCCAAGACTCGAACAATACTTCCAAGTATGCCATACAGTACATTGGAACAGATTCCAAATGTGACAATCTACAAAATTCCTAGAAAAGAGAATGCTTTAGCAGATGCTTTAGCCCGTCTCGCAAAAGAATTTGCCTGTTTGCAAGATGAATCGATGGAAGTGTCGGCTCACGGACGTCGAGTCCTATCACGGCTCGACATGTACACAATACACAAATCGAAAAAGAAAAAGAATCAGTTGCAGAAGAAGGATGAAAAACACGAAGATTGGCGACAGACTATCGATGACTACCCGCAAACAGGAAGCTACCGCAGGATAGGTCGCTAGCCCATCGGATCAAGAAAAGAACTCCGTCCTACGCATTAATAAACAACACATTGTACGAAGGTCTTTTGATCAAATGTGGCTAAGGTGCCTAAGCGGGTCCGAGGCCCGTGAAATTGTTAAAGAAGTGCATTCGGGACTCGTGGCGCTCACCAGCCGGGTCCAAAAATGAAGATGAAAATTAAAAGACTAGGTACTACCGGCCCTCGATGATGACCGACCGCATGAAAATCGCCAAGAGCCGTCATCAATGCCAAGTGCACGGAGTGGTTCTACACCAACCTCCAAATGTGCTACACCCGACAATCGCGTCGTGGCCATTCGAATGTTGGGGCACGTATATAGTGGGTCCGATAGAACCACCATCTTCAAAAGGACATCGTTTCATTCTTGCAGCTACGGATTACTTTTCCAAGTGGGTGGAAGCAGCTCCACTTAGAGAAGTGAAAGCACACCACGTGCTACGCTTTTTAAGAACCAAGTTGTCTACCGTTTCGGAGTGCCGCGCGAGATCATCTCGTATAATGGGTCGCATTCGAAGCACACAAATCAACAATTTTGTCGTGAGACACGGAATCGACCGGCGATACTCGACAATTTACTACCCAAGAGCAAACGGCCTCGCCGAGGCTTTTAATAAAACTCTCGTTCAAATCTTAAAGAAAACCTTGGACGATAATAAGAGAAATTGGCACGAGAAATTGTTAGAAGCCTTATGGGCTCTACCGGACAACCTTCGTAACCCCTACTCGAAGCTACACCTTACGCTCCGGTGTATGGGTCCGAGGCAAGTGTTACCTTTAGAGGTTCAGCTTCCTTCACTCGAATTACAATTGCAAACAAGGTCACGACGAAGAAAACGCCGCATTACGACTCGAAGAATTAGAAAGCTTGGAAGGGAAAAGACTTGCAGCCGCAACGTAATTTAGAACTATACCAAGCTAAGATGGTTCAAGCCCATGACAACCGGGTCCGCCCAAGAACCTTCAAAGTTGGTGATTTAGTTCTCGTTCTCAAGAGACCTATTCTTGCACACCGCAAGATAGGAGGAAAATTTGAACCCACTTGGGAAGGACCGTTTGTGGTCGAAGCGATATACTCGGGAGGTTCCTACCGCCTAGTGAATTGCCGAGGAGAACGACATATGCTTCCAATCAACGGACGATACTTGAAAAAATATTACGCTACCCGATGTTTCGAAGGAATGAATTCTTCATCCCTAAGAAACACGGGTGAAGTAATTACTCGTGGTCGGGTCCGAACCCAAAAATAATAAAATGTGCTAAGATAAATAAAATCATGATAATTAAGTTTTCCTTGTTTTCTTTTTCAAATCAAAATCTCTTCCCTCATCTTATCCTACTTCATTCCCGTTAAATTTCAAAATATAGGAGAAATAAAAAATGTATCTTTAATAAACATTTTCTTAATGTTCTTGTTCTTAGTACATGCCCCCGATCCTTTTCCTTGTCTTTTCGCAGGGAAATGTCGAACGGGCGGTTGGTTTTGAACTTTAAGAATGGCGTAAGCCTTGCACTCGATGAAAAGAGGGTGAAAGATGGAGCGATAATCGAGATCGACTCGCATTTCGCACCGAGCAGGCCTACGATACGAGGAAAGTGATTGGGTCCCGGCTGACCGAGAAGAACTCGCCCGGACAGACAAGGATGAAAGTGGGTGGCCCAAGCCACCAATCCAACAACAAGAAAAGAAAAGCAAACACCGAAGAAGACAAGAAAATGAAGTCCGTAGTCACTACAGGCGGAGGGCGGGCTTGTCAGCCGCCGCGCCCGCGAGATTCAAGAAGTTCGGAGGGCTACTCTCGCGACCACGCAACGAAGAAATAAGAATCGCCGCATCCGTAAAATGTTAACAAAACTAGCCGCGGACCAGCGCGACGAGACAATTGCTAATGCCAAGCACATACACTTCAAGGACGCCGGTTCACCGGAACTCGAAGAAAGGAGGCCAGCTCCTAGAATAACGAAAGAACCGGAGAAATCTCCGGAAGATCGAAGGAAGAAGGCTACCACGCCACCGGATAGAACCACCGGCAGGTGCATGACCTTGTTGCGAAGCAACCCCGGGGATGTCCCGACGGACATCATCCCCGAGGAGCCGAGGTATGCGGGGAACGTGAAGGGATTGAACCATATATCCCACAATATGTCACAAGGCCTCGCCATCCGCAGATCATTCCGAATACGAGCCGGAGAGGATGCGGAATGTTGAAAAGAAAACTTTCGAATACTTCGAGAGAATTAAAGGAAGAAGAATCAACATACTAGAAGGCCTCGAGCTACACACCGACGTATTCTCGCAGTATGAACAACAACAAATCGTGGATCGTATCCGGATCCGAAAAGAATGGGCCGAGCGAGCCGCCCGAGGGAAAACACATACTCGGAACCCCGGAGATGGATGCCGTGGAAAGGAAGAATCACAATACAATGCGGATGCTCGCTACAACTTCGTCGAAGACAGAAAGGAAACCCACCGGAATACTTCGTCATGGGCAAGTAGATCCGATGCCATTAGTTATCAAGAGAATGGTAAAAAGATTGATAACATGGAGGGTACCGCCAGCTAGATTGCATACCCAATAGCCGCATTATCAACATCTACAAACGGAGTGACCGCATACCCCCACATATTGATCACCACGACTTCGTCGACCTTTCGCACGGTCTCTTTCTTGAATGAGTGCAACATCATGTTCGGATCCGACCTCCGGATAGCAGGCCCGGGTGAGTTCCGAGGGCCGATAAAGATACCTTTACCGGTGGGTTCCGTCATGATACCGCAAGGTAACGGAGCAGTATATCGCAAAGCATTGCATACCAGGAGTGCCGATGGAGCGAATCTCGGCTACTTTCGGGAGGATGGACGACAACAAAATACCTTACCATTTCCAACCGGATCCGGAGCTAGAGAACCTCCGCCTTACGAGTCGTGAGTTACATAGGAAATATCACACCTCCAATGTACATCCAGCTAGGCATCCTTGCCAAGGATGGCTTGGAAGGTGATGTTATTGACCATGTACCTCACTATTCGGACATGGATTTTTGACAGATGATTCTTTTGATGGATCAACAAAGATCATACACAGATCCGTTTTGAGTCTACATGGATTGTATGAAATATATTCCGGATCGAGTTGTACGACGTATTTTCAACATGATTGGAATGAAAGTGACCATGTCACGTTTTTGGCCTTCACCTCTTTTGTGCAAATTGATTGGGAAACGCCATTAAAGTTAAATTAAATTCGAACAAAGAACATAAAATAAAAAAAGAGAATAAAAGAAAACTCTCTAAAAAAAAAAAATCTGAAAAATGACAAACACCAAGTTCACATGAACATTAAATAAACAACAAAATAAAATTTGAACCATTAAAAGATAAACGAAATCAACACAAATCTCAAATTCAATCTTTCCAAATTCCGAATCAAATTTCAATCTTTTCAAACTTCAAAATCAAATTCCATCCTTCCAAACTTCAAAATCAAATTCTCAATCAAATTCCAAATCCACTCTCGATCAAATTTCAAATTTGATCTTCCCAAATCTCAAATCAAATTCTCAATCAAAATCCAAATCCAATCTCGATCAAGTTTCAAACTTGATCTTTCAAATTTCAAATCAAATCTTAAATCAAGTTTCAATCGAGTTCAAACTCATCCTTCCAAATTTCCAAATTTCCAAATTCAATCTTTCCAGTGCTTCAAGTCTCAATCAAATTCAAATTCAATCTCTATCAAATCTCAAATCCGATCTTCTAGATCTCACATCAAAATTCAAAACTTTTGGGTCGAGGATTTTACATCCAAGACCGCACCGCTTTAGGATTCTCTTCCTATCGCACCGAAATACATCAAAATTCAAAACTTTTGGGTCGAGGATTTTACATCCAAGACCGCACCGCTTTAGGATTCTCTTCCTATTGCACTCGAAATACACAAAAATTCAAACTTTTGGGTCGAGGATTTTACATCCAAGATCGCACCGCTTTAGGATTCTCTTCCTATTGCACCGAAATACATCAAAATTCAAAACTTTTGGGTCGAGGATTTTACATCCAAGACTCGCACCGCTTTAGGATTCTCTTCCTATCGCACCGAAATACATCAAAATTCAAAACTTTTGGGTCGAGGATTTTACATCCAAGACCGCACCGCTTTAGGATTCTCTTCCTATTGCACCGAAATACATCAAAATTCAAACTTTTGGGTCGAGGATTTTACATCCAAGACCGCACTCGCTTTAGGATTCTCTTCCTATCGCACTCGAAATACATCAAAATTCAAAACTTTTGGGTCGAGGATTTTACATCCAAGACTGCATCGCTTTAGGATTCTCTTCCTATCAGCACCGAAATACATCAAAATCCAAAACTTTTGGGTCGAGGATTTTTGATGAGGTCTTCCTTTCTTCTTTTTAGTGCTAGGATCTAGCCTTAGCTTTTCCTTCGACTATCTTAGAGGACTAGAATTGGGACCCGCCTTTTAGAAATTCAAACCACTTCTAAACTCCCCGCAAACTCCACAAACTCGACTATAGACCCCTAATCACCTAGAGGGTTGAAATCAAATGTGGAAGTTTAAAGGATGAGTTCCTATAGGACTCTTTGGCCTTAGGACCGCCCAGGTGGCCCGGTCCAGTGAAGGGCCGACATACACTACACTTACACACTACATTTCCACACACTTCCTAAAACCACACCCATACCCAAGTTGACCTCCCGACTCATGTAGGTGATTCACATGGATGGTCCTTAACCCCAAGCCCTCGGCTAAGAGGGTTAGGAACAACATAGTGAATGCCTCAAATGAGTCCTTTCATGGCTCATATGGGCTTGGAATGGCTTCATGGCTCAACCAAAATGATTTCACCCCACTCAAATTCACCCAATCTTCAATTTCCCAAATTTTCAATTTTTGACCCCCGGACCCTACACCTACTAAACCTACCCAAAACCCTCAAATTACCCAAATTTTTGCAAAATTTCCAAATTACCTAAAATTTTCCAAAATCAATCCCAAACACCTCCACATCACTCAAATTGATCATCCATACCCAAAAATACCAAAAATTCCAAGAAAACCTCCCAATACCCTCCAAATAACCCAAAATACCCTTCTTGGCCTAAAAATCCAAAAATTCAGAAAATTCCCAAAAAAAATCCAGAAAATCCCAAATATTCCCAATTTCATTTTGTCCAACTACACCATGGGCCAATTTTGTCAATTTACCCTACTTTTGTCAAAACCCCCAAATTGACCCATTTTAACCCAAAGTGGACCCAATGTCAAACCAAACCTACCCAATTGACCCCAATTTTGGTCCAATTCAATTCTAAACTTCAATTCAACATTCCCAATACCAATTTAGACCAAATCCAAGTCCAATTTGATTGACATTTGGATCCAATTTCACTTTGGGCCTTAAAGCCCAAATTTGGACCCATGACCCAAACTTAGCCCAAACTAACCCAATTCAACTCCAATTAACCCCAAATTTTTTCTAAACCTTCCTTAACATCCTCATAAACAAAACACTAACATGATTTTCCCAAGATTTTGACCCAAACCCCACTCAAATTCAACCCAAAATCAAAAAGCCCAATTTCGACCTAAACCCAAATCTAACCCAAATAGGCCCAAACCTCAAAATTAAAACCCAACCAAAGCCAAAACCTCTTTGAAACACTCCCATAAACATTTCTTAATATTTATTTTACATCAATTTCAACCCTAGCCCAACATTGGCCCAAGTTAGCCCAATTTGACCTACATTGGCCCATTTACCAAATAAACCCAAATTCAACCCAATTCAAGCCCAAACTACCCCAAATTTGCTTCAAGTTATTCATGAAACATCCCTAAACCAAAACCAACAACTATTTGGCCCAAACTTCTACAAAAATTCCCATCCATGAACACATCCTTAAACTTAAAAGCCCACTTCCCTTAAACCTTTCTAAAAGCCCATTTCCTTCAAAATTCAAAAGCCCAAATCTACCCTAAAGCCCACATGACATCTCCATTTGTCATCCATTTAATTAAATCCATTACCTAAGTCCTAAAGTCACCATCAAATTATTCCAAATCAAGTTTCATACAAATTTCCATCAAAACATCCAAAATTCTTAAAACCCTTTTCATGAAACAAATCAACCTTTTCCCAAGCCAAATGAAGCCATGAACAAGCCATTCTCAAGCCACATGAAGCCATGAGGGCTTTGACTTGTCATTAGTCCATTTATGGCAAGAAGAGGGGGTTCTTTCTTAAACCTCCTTTAACCCTTTTACCTTAATCATGTCACACACTAAACCATGTTTAGCCACCTCATCATGGATGGAGACTTCACCATTCCTTCTAAGCTGACCTAAATGATTCCCTCAGCTCAAAATCAGAGCTTGGAAGGGTGCACCAAGCCCAAAATGGTGGGTTGACCCAAACCAAGCCAAAGTGAGTCTTCTCCCATTCCATTTAAATCAAACTCCTTTACACATGTCAAACCTCAATCGCCTACACTAAACCCCACACACGACCCACTCGACCAAGATGGTGACCATTGCTCGGCCGGCCGGCCACCGAGCCGCCGGAAAACACCATGGCCGAGAGCTCACATGTGAGCCAACATTGAAATTCTCACTTGCCGAGCCGCCCCATGCCCGATGGTCACCATGGCCGATCTTCTCCTCACCGCAGCAGCTGATCCCAAGCCCTAACTCCCTCTGAGAGGCCTTCCACCCTCTCCTATTTAAACTCCACCCCTCTCGGCCATGAGAGGAGCAGAAACAAAACCTTAAGGAAACTCTGCCAAAATCACTCCAGATCACTCTCTACACATAGAGCACCTGATCCCCACTTGAATTCCACCCCAATTCCTTCTAGGCGAGCCCGATTTTGAGCTCAAACTTTAGCCCAAAAACCAGGACACTTCTCCACAGTGAGCCAATTCCCAAATTGATTGGCTCTACACCTTCACCGGACCGAGGGAAGGTGTCCACCACCAAAAGCCCCATCTCCGAGCCACCCGATTGCTCAGGCCTCCAAGCTTTGTGATCGGGCTTGGTCGAAATCATATCCGGACAATTCACTGAGACCGGGAGACTTCATCCGGAGCTTGCGGGACCCAATCGAAGGTGCAACAACTCTCGGATTGAAGCCACACTTCTCCGAGCCAAGGTATGAGCTAACTCTCCATCCCGAGCTTCGGAGATTCTTCATTTCGAATGCCTTAGTTTCAATGCATGTTAGCCGTATAGATGTGTTCGTCTCTTCAAGACGAATCCATAGAGCATAAGAACATGAAAATCCATTGAGAATCGAGTGAGATCTTAGGGATTTAGTGTGGACGGCTCTCGGGTGAGAACACTTGGGGACGATGAACGGATGCCGTCCATTCGATACACGCGCGCACGGACGGCCGGGATTGCGTCGGACCAGGAGACGGTACGAGAACCGCGGGGCCGGGCTGCTGACTCAGGTGGCGGCGTCGAATGGGAGCGCGACGCGTGTGCGTTCGGAGCTGCCGAGGTTTCGCGCGGCGCGCGTGGATAAATAGATAAATAGGGTATTTTTCTTATTTATTTAATTCCCTAAACTTCAAAAATCCATATCTTTGTGTAGAAAAATCACAAAAATAAAATAAAAATACCCTCTTGCTCGAGTGAACGAGAGGAGAATAATGTGGAAAAGAAATCATTTAATTTCATTAAGTATTTTATTTTTTATGATTTATTTACTCTCTGCATACATTTAATTCTCCATGCATGTATACAATTCACCATGGCATGAGACCATAGGGCTTTTGAAGCCTCTGAACTTGGGAACATTCCATGAATTTTCCAAGGTCAGAGGCCATCTCTGTGAAAAGTTATTTATTTTTCAAATGCATGTTGCTGTTTTGAGTATTTTAATTCCAAAAATTAGCATGTTGTGAAATAAATTCTAGAAATATTTGGTGATGTTCCTTATGACCAGAGAACTCTAGGAAAAATAGGACTTGAGTTAATTCACTCAGATTAACCCTAATTGGCTTAAACACCCAAAATAGGTCTTTAATTAATTAGAGTAAACCAGGTATCAAATTGACTTGAAATCAATTCTCCACTGACCTTTAGGATCAGAGGAATCCACCATAAAAATTTGAAGTCAATTGGATTTGGTTAGCCCCACTAATTGGGTTGATTAAGTCACTTAGCCATTTTAAACTTTAAAAATTCATAACTTTTAAAATACTTTTCAAAAATTCACCAAATTGGTTTTGGAGCCTCTCTGATATCAGGGAAATCTAAGAAAATTAAAATTGCAATTTTCTAAAAAAGTTGATTTTTAATAATATTTTAATATTTTTAATAATTAAAAAATAATAAAAATCACAAAAATAATAAAATTCACCAAAATGTCACATTTTGAATTTTAATCACTTAGGAACAAATCCCACATTTTTCCTAGGTCTATTTAGTGAGATATTGAATTTTAAAGCCCTAGGGTAATTTTAAAATTAAAAAAAAATGTATTTTCTAGCATTTTCACTAAAATAATTATTATAAATCATAGAAAAATCAGAAAATTGCAAAATTTGATTCTCTGGTTTCCTTGATATCAGAGAGATTTTTGAAAAATATAAAATTCATTTTTCAACATTTATTTTATTTTTAAATTAATTAACACTCCAAAACTCAAAATAATTATAATAAAAATAATATAATTCAAAAAATCACCAAAATTGGTCCAAGTGCTTCTCTGGTCATTAGGAATGTCCCCTAATTTTCTTAAGGACAGAAACTTTCCCTTGGTCATGTTATCAAATTTTCCTTGAAAATCTCTATTTTCCACCAAAAATAATTATATAAATAAATTAAATACAGAAAAATCACATTTTCTCCTCTCATGTCTTTATTGACATATGAGTGAAGTCACATAAAAATTTCAAGTTCATTTGAGTTCAATTTAGTGAGTTATGAAATTATTAAGCTTAAGGGGTAAAATGGTAATTAAACTTTTAACCCTTAATTAAAACTTTAGGTTTAATAAAAAATCAACAAGTAAAATATTTGATCTTAATCTGATTTGGATGATTGAAATTTAAATAATTAAAGGGTAGAAACCCATTAAATAATTTTAAAATGATTAAACTTTAATTAAGTAATAGATTAAATTTGGAAGAATAATAAAATTGGAATTATTAAAATAAGGGATCTTTATTAGGAAGAGATATATTCTTTAATTTAAAAATCCCTAAATTAATTATATCACTAATACTCAATTTTTAATTAAAATGATAACTCAAATTTAATATATTAAAAGACTTAATTAAATTATTAAACTCTTTTGAAATTTCAATTAAAATTAAAAATAAAGTAAATTAAAGATAAATTAAATTAAGATTAAATTAAATTTAATAATTAAATTAAATTAAATTAAACAATTAAATTAAATTAAATTAAATTAAATTAAAATTAAATTAAATTAAATTAAATAATTAAAATTAAATTAAATTAAATTAAATTAAATAATCAAATTAAAATTAAATCAAATCAAATTAATTAAACATCAAATCAAATTAAATTAAATTAAACTAAATATAAAGCAACTTGAACACTATTCCAAATTTAAACCCTTTAACTTAAATCAAATCATTTGAATACTAATTTACCCTTGAAAGCTTTGATTATTATAACTCCTAAATGGAACATCAAATGAAGTGTTATCTCACTCATAGGATATTCAAATGTCCTAGTTCACTCGAGCAAGTTAATAAGACTTGAAAACCTCGGACGATCGATTCATTTATATAATTAAATTCATTTGGACTTAAAACAATCCTAGAAATATTGAAAAGATGTTTAAGATCCTTCTTAAGCACTTTCTCAATATGATAGGATATTTATAAGAACGATTGAATTTGATTATTCTTTGATGAAGAAAATCGTCCTTAAACCAAAACACAAAGAACCTAGACGTCATAGGAAATGACTAGCTATAGGATTAGGAATTTGGTAGAAAACCATAACCTTTCCCTTAGCTTTACCTAGGAACTTGCTTAAATATTCTAATTGTGTTTTAAGTGCAGCTTGGGATGACGGGAAGACCCTCCAGGTACGCTTTTATTTTATTGCAATTTACTTTCTTGCAATTTACTTTCTTGCAATTTACTTTATTGCAACTGCGTTTATTTTTCTTGCATGATAAAACAACTGTTGCATGAAAACCCACACCTTTAGGATAGCCCTAAAACTGAAACCAAAATTAAGTTAAAAGTCATTGCAAGATAAAATTCACCGCCACAACATTTCAAAATATAAAACAACTCAAAATTTAATCACAAACGAACACAAAACTACAATTGCAACTAAACTAAAACGTCTCGTTGGATGATCGGGAATACCTCGGATGATGTAACCTACGTGTTGCTAACGGGATTTCCCACGGTCTAAATGAAAGTGTGGAACTCATTCAGTTGAGTTTAGCAAATTCATACTGGACTAAGTGAATCCGATAAAAATAATGATGCGGAAGGATGGAACCGTGGGATCTTAACCGGTGTCGTTATAATCAACTTTAAGATTTGTTTTAAATAAAACATAAAAAACACCTGGAAATTAAGATTTTCTCTAAACCAAAACACTTTTCTCAACTCCTGATTTATGATTTCTAAAACTAAACCTCTGCAACAACAAGGAGCTCGGAGCATGGTGGGCAACACGACCATCGTCATCAGCAAAACCTGAGTCTACTTCAGCAAAACTTTCCTAGAATTAAAACAACCGAGCCATAGGACTTCGAGGTAGCTTGCCTAGTGCAACATAAATCCTCAACTCTTTGTTAGGCATTTGCATGATCATGTCATGTAAATTAAGCCCTAACCGGTCTTAGGATTCCGAGGTAGTCGTCCGATACGACAATAAACCCTCACATCTTCTAGGCTATTTGTTTGATTTTATCATACAAATATAAGCCCTAATTAATTGAAATTGGCAAGATTGAAATATCAAATAAACATTGGGACTTTCCTAAATTCAAGCCAAACGATAGGATAGTCGGGAAATTATCGAAGTTCACTTCGAATCAGTGATTTCTCCTACCTCTCTTCCTTTGGATTCACAAAACAAAATGTTCCAAAATTTGATCCATTCCCTATTGAAATTCCAAAATTCAATCTTTGAAAACCTTAAACTTTGAAATTCTCGAGAGCGAATCATTGATTATTATCGAGAGTTTTCTTAGGTGATTCCCGTCACTTAAGATGTAATTAACTATAGGGGCTTGCCCTTATAGGGAATTTTAAAGAACCCGAGTAATATAAACCCCGTTTAATGTTTTCATATTAAGCGGGGAAACTTGTCGGCTTATAAAATTGGTTCGCGGACCAAACGGATGTCACTAATCTTCTAGTTTATTTAATCAAGCCCCACCATCGAGCGGTGTGTCTATCCTTAGGGATAGATACACGGTTTGTGGTGCGGTGCTCGTTTATATAAACTATTTGGGATGTGAGATCGGTTTAATCTCATATCTTAAAACCTTCAAATTTAAAATTATTTTCAAAATCAAATACTACTTTTCAAATTATTTATTTTAATTAAATTAAAAATTCGCCGACAGATTTCTGTTAGGCGACCCCTCTTCAAAATAAAACACGACCTAAAAATAATGCCGACACTCGCATCCGAGGTCGAGGCCGGGGACGAGGCCGTGGTAGAGACACTAGGACAATTGGACAGAAGAAACCAGCCATCAATGTTGATTGGGAAGATAGTTCGAAGAAGAAAAAGAAATCAAGCAAGAAGCGACGAACAATAAGTCGAAAGAAGCCGCAATACAAGATCTCCCTCGAAGATGAAAAGAACGAAGAATACAAATCAATGTACGAGAAGATTAACCACTACGTACATACTATGACCCTAACTCCGATCCATTCTAATAAGATCGAGGGTATGGAGGTCAAAGAGGTACGTAGTGACGGTGCAAAGCCGATCAAATTCTACCGTGGTGCTTCTTCCTCCAAAGCTGAAAATAATGTACAATTCGAAGATGTCACTTCATCGAATTAATGGAATTACCTTTTGAGTGGTACTCTCCCTGTGTTCAAAATTTAATTCAACGTGGTTTCTTACCTCGACAATGGACAAAAGGCCGATCACAACATTTTGAAAAGTTATGGAATAACTCCGGTCGTCCACCCAATTCAAAGTATGGACTCGGATTCGGCACGGTAGGGTCGGTTGACGATACCGAATTTTGCTTGGTTGTCACTTGCAAATCCAATGAAAGCCGCATGGAAACTACGGACGAACTCGAAGATTTACAAATTGGAGACGCTCCACCGGAATTCGAAGAAGAAATCAAATCTACGATAGATGGGTTAACGGAAGTTAACTTGGGTACTAGCGAAGAGCCTAGACCTACCTTTGTTAGCTCCTTACTCAATAAAGAAGACTCCGAAGAAATAATCAAGTTATTAATGGAATTTAAAGACCTGTTTTGCTTGGAGCTACGATGAAATGCCGAGATTAGCCCCGGAGGTTGCGAGTCCATAAGCTAGGAGTGGATCCTACTTCGTTCCGACCGGACAAGGTCCCGAAGAATGCGTCTAGAAATCGAACAACAAGTCATAGCCGAAGTTAAAAAGCTAATAGACGCTAAATTTGTCCGTGAAGAACAATACCCGACACAGTTAGCCAATGTGGTGCCGGTCGAAAGAAGAATGGTCGGATCGGAATTTGTGTGGACTTCGGAGATTTAAACAAGGCATGTCCAAAAGATGAATTCCCTCTACCAATTCCGGAACCGATGATCGATATTGCTTCGACACATGAAATATTCTCATTCATGGATGGATCTTCGGGATACAACCGGATAAAAATGGCTCCGGAAGATGAAAAGCTTACGGCATTCGAACGCCGATCGGAGTATTTTGCTACACGGTGATGCCATTCGGACCGAAGAACGCAGGAGCAACTTACCAAAGAGCAATGACAAGAATTTTTGATGATCTCATCCACAATCAAGTCGAGTGCTTACGTGGACGATGTCGTCATCAAAAGCAAAGTAAAGGAAAACCACTCGTATGATTTGAGAATTGTTTTCGAACGATTAAGACAATTTAACCTTAAGATGAATCCCTTAAAATGCGCCTTCGGCGTCACCTCCGGAAATTCTTAGGATTCGTTGTCGGACATCATGGAATTGAAATCGACCCGAGAAGATTAAAGCCATCTTAGAAATGCCGCCTCCCAAAACCTTAAAACAACTACGATCTTTTCAAGGGAAGTCGGCATATCTTCGACGCTTTATCTCAAGCCCGTCGGAGTAGGTGTCGACCTTTCTCGGCACTAGTTAAAAAGGACGCCAAATTTATTTGGGAAGAGAAATGCCGGAAGGCCTTCGAAGACATTAAACAATATTTAATGACACCTCCTGTCTTAGCAGACCTCAGCCTCGGAGTAGACCGCTGATACTTTACACCGCGGCTTTAGACGACTCTCTCGGAGCCCTGTTAGCCCGAGTCAATGATGAGGGTAAAGAAAATGCTCTTTACTACTTAAGCCGTCGTTTACTTCCGACGAAGTAAGGTATCCCGCAATTGAAAAGCATTGTTTGGCCCCGATCTTCGCCGCTCAAAAGCTCGGGCACTACATGCTTTCTCATAAGGTCAACTTGATTTCGAAGTTTAATCCATTGCAATACTTGATGACTCGTCCAACACTTTCCAGTAGACTTGCCGGATGGTCAATGATATTATTGCAATTCGATATAACTTTCGTGCTCTGCAGTGCCGTAAAGGGACAAGTCTTAGCAGACTTCCTTGCAAAGACACCCTTTGCCGGCCGAATCTCCTCTCAATGACGATCCGCAGATGAACAAATAATGAGCCTAGAAGACCACCGATGATCGACGTTGGGAATTGTATTTCGACGGAGCATCTTCGAGACACAAAGACGAAGAATCGCAAGTGATAGTGCCTGGTAAGGCGGGAATCGGGCTAATCTTTATAACACCGGAGCGGGGGATGTTAAGATACTCCTACCACTTGACGGAACCGTGTACAAACAACGAAGCGTAATACGAAGCCCTCATAACGGGATTGGAATTAACCATTCAAATGGGAATAACGGACATCAACATCTACGGGGATTCACGAGTTAATCATTCAACGGATCGCCGGACAATACAGAATTTTTAAACCAAGACTCGAACAATACTTCCAAGTATGCCATACAATTGTTGGAACGGATACCAAATGTAACGATCTACAAAATTCCTAGAAAAGAGAATGCTTTAGCGAGATGCTTTAGCCCGTCTCGCAAAAGAATTTGCTCGTTTGCAAGATGAATCGATGGAAGTGTCAGTTCACGGACGTCGAGTCCTATCACGACTCGACATAGACACAATACACAAATCGAAGAAGAAAAAGAATCGACTGCAGCAGTGATGGAAAACACGTAAGATTGGCGACGACCATTGATGGACTACACCGCAAACAGGAAAACTACCGGATGATAGGTCGGCGCCCATCGGATCAAGAAAAGAACTCCGTCTTACGCATTAATAAACAACACATTATACGGAAGGTCTTTTGATCGAATGTGGCTAAGGTGCCTAAGCGGGTCCGAGGCCCGTGAAATTGTTAAAGAGGTGCATTCGGGACTCCGTGGCGCTCACTCAGTCGGGTCCAAAGATGAAAATGAAAATTAAGAGACTAGGGTACTACCGGCCCTCGATGATGACCGACCGCATGAAAATCGCCGAAGAGCTGTCACCAATGCCAAGTGCACGGAGTGGTTCTACACCAACCTCCAAATGTGCTACACCCGACAATTGCGTCGTGGCCGTTTGAATGTTGGGGCACAGATATAGTGGGTCCGATAGAACCACCATCTTCGAAAGGACATCGCTTTATTCTTGCGGCTACAGATTACTTTTCCAAGTGGGCAGGCAGGTCCACTTTAGAGAAGTGAAAGCACACCACGTGCTTGCGCTTTTCAAGAACCAAGTTGTCTACCGTTTCGGAGTGCCGCGCAGATCATTTCGTATAATGGGTCGGCATTCGAAGCACACAAATCAACAATTTTGTCGGGAGACACGGAATCGACCGGCGATACTCGACAATTTACTACCCAAGAGCAAACGGTCTCGCCGAGGCTTTTAATAAATCTCTCGTTCAAATCTTAAAGAAAACCCCGGACGATAATAAGAGAAATTGGCACGAGAAATTGTTAGAAGCCTTATGCGGCCTACCGGACAACCTTCGAACTCCTACTCAAGCTACACCTTACGCCCCGGTGTATGGGTCCGAGGCGATGTTACCTTTAGAGGTTCGGCTTCCTTCACTCGGAATTGCAGCTTGCAAACAAGATCACGACAAAAGAAAACGCCAAATTACGACTCGAAGAATTAGAAAGCCCGGAAGGGAAAAGACTTAGCGCAACAAGAATTTAGAACTATACCAAGCTAAGATGGTTCAAGCCCATGACAAACTGGTCCGCCCGAGAACTTTCAAAGTTGGTGACTTAGTTCTCGTTCTCAAGAGACCTATTCTTGCACACCGCAAGTGTTGACCTCATTTTTGATGAGGTCTTCCTTTCTTCTTTTTAGTGCTTAGGATCTAGCCTTAGGCTTTTCCTTTGACTATCTTAGAGGACTAGAATTGGGACCCGCCTTTTAGAAATTCAAACCACTTCTAAACTCCCTGCAAACTCCACAAACTTGACTATAGACCCCTAATCACCTAGAGGGTTGAAATCAAATGTGGAAGTTTAAAGGATGAGTTCCTATAGGACTCTTTGGCCTTAGGATCGCCTGCAGGTGGCTCGGTGCAGTGAAGGGGCTGACATACACTACACTTACACACTACATTTCCACACACTTCCTAAAACCACACCCATACCCAACTTGACCTCCCGACTCATGTAGGTGATTCACATGGATGGTCCTTAACCCCTAAGCCCTTGGCTAAGAGGGTTAGGAACAACATAATGAATGCCTCAAATGAGTCCTTTCATGGCTCATATGGGCTTGAAATGGCTTCATGGCTCAACCAAAATGATTTCTTTCCACCTAGGTTCACCCAATCTTCAATTTCCCAAATTTTCAATTTTTGACCCCGAGACCCTACACCTACTAAACCTACCCAAAACCTCGAAATTACCCAAATTTTTGCAAAATTTCCAAATTACCTAAAATTTTCCAAAATCAATCCCAAACACCTCCACATCACTCAAATTGACTATCCATACCCAAAAATACCAAAAATTCCAAGAAAACCTCCCAATACCCTCCAAATAACCCAAAATACCCTTCTTGGCCTAAAAATCCAAAAATTCAGAAAATTCCCAAAAAAATTCCAGAAAATCCCAAATATTCCCAATTTCATTTTGTCCAACTACACCATGGGCCAATTTTGTCAATTTACCCTACTTTTGTCAAAACCCCCAAATTGACCCATTTTAACCCAAAGTGGACCCAATGTCAAACCAAACCTACCCAATTGACCCCAATTTTGGTCCAATTCAATTCTAAACTTCAATTCAACATTCCCAATACCAATTTAGACCAAATCCAAGTCCAATTTGATTGACATTTGGATCCAATCTCACTTTTGGCCTTAAAGCCCAAATTTGGACCCATGACCCAAACTTAACCTAAACTCACCCAATTCAACTCCAATTAACCTCAAATCTTTTCTAAACCTTCCTTAACATCCTCATAAACAAAACACTAACATGATTTGCCCAAGATTTTGACCCAAACCCCACTCAAATTCAACCCAAAATCAAAAAGCCCAATTTTGACCTAAACCCAAATCTAACCCAAATAGGCCCAAACCTCAAAATTAAAACCCAACCAAAGCCAAAACCTCTTTGAAACACTCCCATAAACATTTCTTAATATTTATTTTACATCAATTTCAACCCTAGCCCAACATTGACCCAAGTTAGCCCAATTTGACCTACATTGGCCCATTTACCAAATAAACCCAAATTCAACCCAATTCAAACCCAAACCACCTTAAATCTATTTCAAATTATTCATGAAACATCCCTAAACCAAAACCAACAACTATTTGGCCCAAACTTCTACAAAAATTCCCATCCATGAACACATCCTTAAACTTAAAAGCCCACTTCCCTTAAACCTTCTTAAAAGCCCATTTCCTTCAAAATTCAAAAGCCCAAATCTACCCTAAAGCCCACATGACATCTCCATTTGTCATCCATTTAATTAAATCCATTACCTAAGTCCTAAAATCACCATCAAATTATTCCAAATCAAGTTTCATACAAATTTCCATCAAAACATCCAAAATTCTTAAAACCCTTTTCATGAAACAAATCAACCTTTTCCCAAGCCAAATGAAGCCATGAACAAGCCATTCTCAAGCCACATGAAGCCATGAGGGCTTTGACTTGTCATTAGTCCATTTATGGCAAGAAGAGGGGGTTCTTTCTTAAACCTCCTTTAACCTTTTTTACCTTAATCATGTCACACACTAAACCATGTTTAGCCACCTCATCATGGATGGAGACTTCACCATTCCTTCTAAGTCGACCTAAATGATTCCCTCAGCTCAAAATCGAGCTTGGAAGGGTGCACCAAGCCCAAAATGGTGGGTTGACCCAAACCAAGCCAAAGTGAGTCTTCTCCCATTCCATTTAAATCAAACTCCTTTACACATGTCAAACCTCGATTGCCTACACTAAACCCCAAGCCCGACCCACCCGACCAAGATGGTGACCATTGCTCGGCCGGCGGCCACCAGGCCATCGGAAAACACCATGGCCGAGAGCTCACATGTGAGCCAACATTGAAATTCTCACTTGCCGAGCCGCCCCATGCCCGAGTGGTCACCATGGCCGATCTTCTCCTCACCAGAAGCGGTCGATCCCAAGCCCTAACTCCCTGCGAGAGGCCTTCCACCCTCTCCTATTTAAACTCCACCCCTCTCGGCCATGAGGGGAGCTGAAAAAAACCTTAAGGAAACTCCGCCAAAATCACTCCGGATCACTCTCTACACATAGAGCACCCGATCCCCAGCCGAATTCCGGCCCAATTCCTTCCGACTGAGCCCAATTTCGAGCTCGAACTTTAGCCCAAAAACCGAGGACACTTCTCCACGGTGAGCCAATTCCCAAATTGATTGGCTCTACACCTTCACCAGACCAAGGGAAGGTGTCCACCACCAAAAGCCCCATCTCCAGACCACCCAGTTGCTCCAGCCTCCAAGCTTTGTGATCGGGCTTGGTCGAAATCATATCCAGACAATTCACCAGACCAGGAGACTTCATCTGGAGCTTGCTGGGACCCAATCGAAGGTGCAACAACTCTCAGATTGAAGCCACACTTCTCTGAGCCAAGGTATGAACTAACTCTCCATCCCGAGCTTCTGGAGATTCTTCATTTCGAATGCCTTAGTTTCAATGCATGTTAGCCGTATAGATGTGTTCGTCTCTTCGAGACGAATCCATAGAGCATAAGAACATGAAAATCCATTGAGAATCGAGTGAGATCTTAGGGATTTAGTGTGGACGGCTCTCGGGTGAGAACACTTGGGGACGATGAACGGATGCCGTCCATTCGATACACGCGCGCACGGACGGCCAGGATTGCGTCGGACCAGGAGACGGTACGAGAACCGCGGGGCCCGGGCTGCTGACTCAGGTGGCGGCGTCGAATGGGAGCGCGACGCGTGTGCGTTCGGAGCTGCCGAGGTTTCGCTGGCGCCGCGTGGATAAATAGATAAATAGGGTATTTTTCTTATTTATTTAATTCCCTAAACTTCAAAAATCCATATCTTTGTGTAGAAAAATCACAAAAATAAAATAAAAATACCCTCTTGCTCAGTGAACAGAGGAGAATAATGTGGAAAAGAAATCATTTAATTTCATTAAGTATTTTATTTTTTATGATTTATTTACTCTCTGCATACATTTAATTCTCCATGCATGTATACAATTCACCATGGCATGAGACCATAGGGCTTTTGAAGCCTCTGAACTTGGGAACATTCCCTGAATTTTCCAAGGTCAGAGGCCATCTCTGTGAAAAGTTATTTATTTTTCAAATGCATGTTGCTCGTTTTGAGTATTTTAATTCCAAAAATTAGCATGTTGTGAAATAAATTCTAGAAATATTTGGTGATGTTCCTTATGACCAGAGAACTCTAGGAAAAATAGGACTTGAGTTAATTCACTCGAGATTAACCCTAATTGGCTTAAACACCCAAAATAAGTCTTTAATTAATTAGAGTTAACCAGGTATCAAATTGACTTGAAATCAATTCTCCACTGACCTTTAGGATCAGAGGAATCCACCATAAAAATTTGAAGTCAATTGGACTTGGTTAGCCCCACTAAGTGGGTTGATTAAGTCACTTAGCCATTTTAAACTTTAAAAATTCATAACTTTTAAAATACTTTTCAAAAATTCACCAAATTGGTTTTGGAGCCTCTCTGATATCAGGGGAACCTAAGAAAATTAAAATTTCAATTTTCTAAAAAAGTTGATTTTTAATAATATTTTAATATTTTTAATAATTAAAAAATAATAAAAATCACAAAAATAATAAAATTCACCAAAATGTCACATTTTAAATTTTAATCACTTAGGAACAAATCCCACATTTTTCCTAGGTCTATTTAGTGAGATATTGAATTTTAAAGCCCTAGGGTAATTTTAAAATTAAAAAAATGTATTTTCTAGCATTTTCACTAAAATAATTATTATAAATCATAGAAAAATCAGAAAATTGCAAAATTTGATTCTCTGGTTTCCTTGATATCAGAGAGATTTTTGAAAAATATAAAATTCATTTTTCAACATTTATTTTATTTTAAAATTAATTAATACTCCAAAACTTAAAATAATTATAATAAAAATAATATAATTCAAAAAATCACCAAAATTGGTCCAAGTGCTTCTCTAGTCATTAGGAATGTCCCCTAATTTTCTTAAGGACAGAAACTTTCCCTTGGTCATGTTATCAAATTTTCCTTGAAAATCTCTATTTTCCACCAAAAATAATTATATAAATAAATTAAATACAGAAAAATCACATTTTCTCCTCTCATGTCTTTATTGACATATGAGTGAAGTCACATAAAAATTTCAAGTTCATCTGAGTTCAATTTAGTGAGTTATGAAATTATTAAGCTTAAGGGGTAAAATGGTAATTAAACTTTTAACCCTTAATTAAAACTTTAGGTTTAATAAAAAATCAACAAGTAAAATATTTGATCTTAATCTGATTTGGATGATTGAAATTTAAATAATTAAAGGGTAGAAACCCATTAAATAATTTTAAAATGATTAAACTTTAATTAAATAATAGATTAAATTTGGAAGAATAATAAAATTGGAATTATTAAAATAAGGGATCTTTATTAGGAAGAGATTTATTCTTTAATTTAAAAATCCCTAAATTAATTGTATCAACTAATACTCAATTTTTAATTAAAATGATAACTCAAATTCAAAATATTAAAAGACTTAATTAAATTATTAAACTCTTTTCAAATTTCAATTAAAATTAAAAATAAAGTAAATTAAAGATAAATTAAATTAAGATTAAATTAAATTTAATAATTAAATTAAATTAAATTAAACAATTAAATTAAATTAATTAAAAATTAAATTAAATTAAATTAAACAATTAAATTAAATTAAATTAAATAATTAAAATCAAATTAAATTAAATTAAACAATTAAATTAAATTAAATTAAATTAAATAATTAAATTAAATTAAATCAAATCAAATTAATTAAACATCAAATCAAATTAAATTAAATTAAACTAAATATAAAGCAACTTGAACACTATTCCAAATTTAAACCCTTTAACTTAAATCAAATCATTTGAATACTAATTTACCCTCGAAAGCTTTGATTATTATAACTCCTAAATGGAACATCAAATGAAGTGTTATCTCACTCATAGGATATTCAAATGTCCTAGTTCACTGAGCAAGTTAACAAGACTTGAAAACCTCGGACGATCGATTCATTTATATAATTAAATTCATTTGGACTTAAAACAATCCTGGAAATATTGAAAAGATGTTTATGATTCTTCTTAAGCACTTCCTCAATATGATAGGATATTTATAAGAACAATTGGACTTAATTGTTCTTTGATGAAGAAAATCGTCCTTAAACAAAAAACACAAAGAACCTAGACGTCATAGGAGATGACTAGGCTATAGGATTAGGAATTTGGTAGAAAACCATAACCTTTCCCTTAGCTTTACCTAGGAACTTGCTTAAATATTCTAATTGTGTTTTAAGTGCAGCTTGGGATGACGGGAAGACCCTCCAGGTACGCTTTTATTTTATTGCAATTTATTTCATTGCAATTTACTTTATTGCAATTTACTTTATTGCAAATGCATTTTACTTTTCTTGCATGATAAAACAACTGTTGCATGAAAACCCACACCTTTAGGATAGACCCTAAAACTGAAACCAAAATTAAGTTAAAAGTCATTGCAAGATAAAATTCACCGCCACAACATTTCAAAATATAAAACAACTCAAAATTTAATCACAAACAGAACACAAAACTACAATTACAACTAAATCAAAACGTCCTGTTGGATGATCGGGAATACCTCGGATGATGTAACCTACGTGTTGCTAACGGGATTTCCCACGGTCTAAATGAAAGTGTGGAACTCATTCAGTTGAGTTTAGCAAATTCATCTGGACTAAGTGAATCCGATAAAAATAATGATGCCGGAAGGATGGAACCGTGAGATCTTAACCGGTGTCGTTATAATCAACTTTAAGATTTGTTTTAAATAAAACATAAAAAACACCTGGAAATTAAGATTTTCTCTAAACCAAAACACTTTTCTCAACTCCTGATTTATGGTTTCTAAAACTAAACCTCTGCAACAACAAGGAGCTCGGAGCATGGTGGGCAAGACGACCATCGTCATCAAGCAAAACTCGAGTCTACTTCAAGAAAACTTTCCTAGAATTAAAACAACCAAGCCATAGGACTTCGAGGTAGCTTGCCTAGTGCAACATAAATCCTCAACTCTTCGTTAGGCATTTGCATTGCAAATTAAGCCCTAACCGGTCTTAGGATTCCGAGGTAGTCGTCCGATACGACAATAAACCCTCACATCTTCTAGGCAGTTTGTTTGATTTTATCATACAAATATAAGCCCTAATTAATTAAAATTGGCAAGATTGAAATATCAAATAAACATTGGGACTTTCCTAAATTCAAGCCAAACGATAGGATAGTCGGGAAATTATCGAAGTTCACTTCGAATCAGTGATTTCTCCTACCTCTCTTCCTTTGGATTCACAAAACAAAATGTTCCAAAATTTGATCCATTCCCTATTGAAATTCCAAAATTCAATCTTTGAAAACCTTAAACTTTGAAATTCTTGAGAGCGTAATCATTGATTATTATCGAGAGTTTTCTTAGGTGATTCCCGTCACTTAAGATGTAATTAACTATAGGGGCTTGCCCTTATAGGGAATTTTAAAGAACCTGTGTAATATAAACCCCGTTTAATGTTTTCATATTAAGCTGGGAAACTTGTCGGCTTATAAAATTGGTTCGCAGACCAAACGGATGTCACTAATCTTCTAGTTTATTTAATCAAGCCCCACCATCAAGCGGTGTGTCTATCCTTAGTGGATAGATACACGGCTCATGGTGCGGTGCTCGTTTATATAAACTATTTGGGATGTGAGATCGGTTTAATCTCATATCTTAAAACATTCAAATTTAAAATTATTTTCAAAATCAAATACTACTTTTCAAATTATTTATTTTAATTAAATTAAAAATTCGCCGACAGATTTACGTTAGCGACCCCTCTTCAAAATAAAACACGACCTAAAAATATGCCGACAAGAAGATCGGAGGAAAATTTGAACCCACTTAGGAAGGACCGTTTGTGGTTGAAGCAAGTATACTCGGGAGGTTCCTACCGGCTAGTGAATTGCCAGGGAGAACGACATATGCTTCCAATCAACGGACGATACTTGAAAAAATATTACGCTACCTGATGTTTCGAAGGAATGAATTCTTCATCCCTAAGAAACACGGGTGAAGTAATTACTTGTGATTGGGTCCGAACCGAAAAATAATAAAATGTGCTAAAATAAATAAAATCATGATAATAAAGTTTTCCTCGTTTTCTTCTCCGAATCAAAATCTCTTCCCTCATTTTATCCTACTTCATTCCTGTTAAATTTCAAAATATAAGAATAATAAAAAATGTATCTTTAATAAACATTTTCTTAATGTTCTTGTTCTTAGTACGACCCCGATCCTTTTCCTTGTCTTTTCGCAGGGAAATGTCGAACGGGCGGTTGGTCTTGAACTTTAAGAATGGCGTAAGCCTCTGCACTCGATGAAAAGAGGGTGAAAGATGGAGCGATAATCGAGATTGACTCGGATTTCGCACCAGCGAGCCTACGAGACGAGGAAAGTGACCGGGTCCCGACTACCGAGCAGAACCGCCGGACGGACAAGTGATGAAAGTGGGTGGCCCAAGCCACCAATCCAACAACAAGAAAAGAAAAGCAAACACCGAAGAAGATAAGAAAATGAAGTCCGTAGTCACTACGGCGGAGGGCGGGCTTGTCGGGCGCCGCGCCCGCAGAGATTCAAGAAGTTCGGAGGGCTACTCTCACAGCCACGCAACGGAGAAATAAGAATCGCCGTATCCGTAAGATGTTAACAAAACTAGCTGCGGACCAGCGCGACGAGACAATTGCTAATGCCAGCACTCACATTTCAAGGACACCGGTTCACCGAGAACTCGAAGAAAGGAGGCCAGCTCCTATAATAACGTAAAAGAACCGTGGAAATCTCCGGAAGATCGAAGAAAGAAGGCTACCACGCCACCGGATAGAACCACCGGCAATGCATGACCTTGTTGCGTAAGCAACCCCGGGGATGTCCCGACGGACATCATCCCCGAGGAGCCGAGGTATGCGGGGGAACGTGAAGGGATTGAACCATATATCCCACAATATGTCACAAGGCCTCGCCATCCGCAGATCATTCCGGAATACGAGCCGGAGAGGATGCGAATGTTGAAAAGAAAACTTTCGAATACTTCGAGAGAATTAAAGGAAGAAGAATCAACATACTAGAAGGCCTCGAGCTACATACCGACGTATTCTCGGAGTATGAACAACGAGAAATCGTGGATTGTATCCGGGATCCGAAAAGAATGGGCCGAGCAGGCCGCCCGAGGGAAAACACATACTCGGAACCCCGGAGATGGATGCCGGGGAAAGGAAGAATCACAATACAATGCGGATGTCGCTACAACTTTGTCGAAGACGAAAAGGAAACCCACCAGGGATACTCCGTCATGGGCAAGTAGATCCGATGCCATTAGTTATCAAGAGAATGGTAAAAAGATTGATAACATGGAGGGTACTACCAGCAGATTGCATACCCAATAGCTGCATTATCAATATCTACAAACAGGGTGACCGCATACCCCCACATATTGATCACCACGACTTCGTCGGACCTTTCGCACGGTCTCTTTCTTGAATGAGTGCAACATCATGTTCGGATCCGACCTCCGGATAGCGAGCCCGGGTGAGTTCCGAGGGCCGCAAAGATACCTTTACCGGTGGGTTCCGTCATGATACCGCAAGGTAACGGAGCGGATATCGCAAAGCATTGCATACCGAGAGTGCCGGCGGAGCGAATCTCGGCTACTTTCGGGAGGATGGACGACAACGAAAATACCTTACCATTTCCAACCGCATCCGCAGCTAGAGAACCTCCGGCCTTACGAGCCGTGAGTTACATGGGAAATATCACACCTCCAATGTACATCCAGCTCGGCATCCTTGCCAAGGATGGCTTGGAAGGTGATGTTATTAACCATGTATCTCACTATTCGGACATGGATTTTCGACGGATGATTCTTTTGATGGATCAACAAAGATCATACACGATCCGTTTTGAGTCTACATGGATTGTATGAAATATATTCCGGATCGAGTCGTACGACGTATTTTCAACATGATTGGAATGAAAGTGACCATGTCACGTTTTGGCCTTCACCTCTTTTGTGCAAATTGATTGGGAAACGCCATTAAAGTTAAATGAACTTCGAACAAAGAACAGAAAAGAAATAAAACAAAAAAGAGAGAATAAAAGAAAACTTTCTAAAAAAAAAAATCTAAAAATGACAAACACCAAGTTCACATGAACGTTAAATAAACGATAAGATAAAATAAATCATTAAAAGATAAACGAAATCAACACAAATCTCAAATTCAATCTTTCCAGATTCTAAATCTCTATCAAATTTCAAATTTGATCTTTCCAAATTCCAAATCAAATCCTCAATCAAATTTCAAATCCAATCTCGATCAAGTTTCAAACTTGATCTTCCAAATTTCAAATCAAATCTTAAATCAAATTTCAATCGAGTTCAAACTCATCCTTTCAAATTTCCAAATTTCCAAATTCAATCTTTCCAGGCTTCAAGTCTCAATCAAATTTCAAATTTGATCTTTCCAAATTTCGAATCAAATTCTCAATCAAATTCAAAAATTCAACTTTTTGGGTCGAGCATTTTACATCCAAGACTGCACTGCTTTAGGATCCTTTTCCTATTGCACTGAAATACATCAAATTCAACCTTTTGGGTCGAGGATTTTACATCCAAGACTGCACTGCTTTAGGATTCTTTTCCTATTGCACTGAAATACATCAAATTCAAACCTTTTGGGTCGAGGATTTTACATCCAAGACTCGCACCTTGCTAGGATTCTTTTCCTATCGCACCGAAATACATCAAATCCAAATTCAAACACTTTTGGGTCGAGGATTTTACATCCAAGACTCGCACTCGCTTTAGGATTCTTTCCCTATCGCACCGAAATACATCAAAATTCAAACTTTTGGGTCGAGGATTTTACATCCAAGACCGCACTCGCTTTAGGATTCTTTTCCTATTGCACCGAAATACATCAAATTCAAACTTTTGGGTCGAGGATTTTATATCCAAGACCGCATCGCTTTAGGATTCTTTCCCTATTACACCGAAATACATCAAATCAAACTTTTGGGTCGAGGATTTTACATCCAAGATCGCACCGCTTTAGGATTCTTTTCCTATCGCACCGAAATACATCAAAATTCAACTTTTGGGTCGAGGATTTTACATCCAAGACCGCATCGCTTTAGGATTCTTTCCCTATTGCACTGAAATACATCAAAATTCAACTTTTGGGTCGAGGATTTTACATCCAAGACCGCATCGCTTTAGGATTCTTTTCCTATTGCACCGAAATACATCAAAATTCAACTTTTGGGTCGAGGATTTTACATCCAAGATCGCACCGCTTTAGGATTCTTTCCTATTGCACCGAAATACATCAAATTCAAACTTTTGGGTCGAGGATTTTACATCCAAGATCGCACCGTCTTTAGGATTCTTCCCTATCGCACTCGAAATACATCAAATCAAATTCAAACTCTTGAGGTTAAGGATTTTACATCCAACACCACTTTGCTTCCGAGATATCTTCTCATTGCAACGATTCAATCTAATCAATTCAATTTTCTTTCGAGGTTGGAGATGTTACATCTAAAACCTCAAAATCCCAATTTTCATTTCAAATCAAATCCCTCAAATTAATTTTGACAAAACTTCAATCTAAATTGAAACTCCAAACTAAAATTTAAACTCACACATCAAAACATAATTTGAAACAAAATAAAATCTAAATCGAAATTCCCCCAGATCATGTGATTTGGGATTTACCGCCTTTTCCTTTCCCTGCACGAGAGTTCAAGAATCTCCGGTTCCGCAGATATACTCGACACTCCCAGCGAGAACTCTTCTACTTCGTCCTAAGTTCGTCACTTGGACATCCGTGTTGGTTTTGTTGATCGCTCGGTCAACACCAATACGCGCGGTGTGCTCCGTCGGCTCACCACACCTATTGGGAGTCCATTTGTTGACCTCATTTTTGATGAGGTCTTCACTTCTTCTTTTTAGTGCTTAGGATCTAGCCTTAGGCTTTTCCTTCGACTATCTTAGAGGACTAGAATCGGGACCCACCCTCTAGAATTTCAAACCACTTCTAACTCCCCGCAAACTCCACAAACTTGACCGTAGACCCCTAATCACCTAGAGGGTTGAAATCAAATGTGGAAGTTTAAAGGATGAGTTCCTATAGGACTCTTTGGCCTTAGGACTCGCCACAGGTGGCCCGGTCCGATGAGGGGGCTGACTTACACTACACTTACACACTACATTTCCACACACTTCCTAAAACCACACCCATACCCAACTTAACCTCCTCGACTCATGTAGGTGATTCACATGGATGGTCCTTAACCCCTAAGCCCTCGGCTAAGAGGTTAGGAACAACATAGTGAATGCCTCAAATGAGTCCTTTCATGGCTCATATGGGCTTGAAATGGCTTCATGGCTCAACCAAAATGACTTCTTTTCACCTAAATTCACCCAATCTTCAATTTCCCAAATTTTCAATTTTTGACCCCCGAGACCCTACACCTACTAAACCTACCCAAAACCCTTGAAATTACCCAAATTTTTGCAAAAATTTCCAAATTACCCAAAATTTTCCAAAATCAGTCTCAAACATCTCCACATCACTCAAATTGATCATCCATACCCAAAAATACCAAAAATTCCAAAAATACCCCCCAATACCCTCCAAATACCCAAAATACCCTTCTTGGCCTAAAAATCCAAAAATTCAGAAAATTCCCAGAAAAATCCTAAATATTCCCAATTTCATTTTGTCCAACTACACCATGGGCCAATTTTGTCAATTTACCCTACTTTTGTCAAAACCCCCAAATTGACCCATTTTAACCCTGAGTGAACCCAATGTCAAACCAAACCTACCCAATTGACCCCAATTTTGGTTAAATTCAATTCTAAACTTCAATTCAACATTCCTAATACCAATTTAGACCAAATCCAAGTCCAATTTGATTGACATTTGGATCCAATTCCACTTTTGACCTTAAGGCCCATTTTTCGACCTAAGCCCAAACCTAACCCAAATGAACCCAAACCCCAAAATCAAAGCCCAACCAAAGTCAAAACCTCTTTGAAACACTCTCATAAACACTTCTCAACAATAATTCTACATCAATTTCAACCCTAGCCCAACATTGGCCCAACTTGGCCCATTTGGACCTATATTGGCCCATTCACCAAAAGAATCCAAATCCAACCCAATTCAAGCCCAAACTACCCCAAATTTGCTTCAAGTTACTCATGACACATCCATAAGCTAAACCCAACAATTATTTGGCCCAACCTTTTACAAAAATTTTTCATCCATGAGCACATTCATAAACTTAAAAGCCCACTTCCCTTAAACCCTTCTAAAAGCTCCATTTCCTCCAAAATTCAAAAGCCCAAATCTACCCTAAAGCCCACATGACATCTCCATTTGTCATCCATTTAATTAAATCCATTACCTAAGTCCTAAAATCATCATTGAATTATTCCAAATGAAGCTTCATCCAAATTCCCATCAAATTACCAAAAATTTCTTAAAACCCATTTTTATGAAATTGACTCAACTTTCCCCAAGCCAAAGACAAGCCATGCAAGCCATTGACAAGCCACATGAAGCCATGGGAGGCTTGACATGTGACCATGCCATTAATGGTAAAAGGAGGGGCTCCTTTCCTAATCTTTCATTAAGCCTTTTTACCTTAAGCATGTCACACACTAAACCATGTTTAGCCACCTCATCATGGATAGAGACCACACCACTCTCTCTCGGCCGACCCAACCGATCCTCTCAGCCCAAAATCAGGCCATGGGGAGGTGAACCAAGCCCAAAAGGTGAGTTGACCCATTTGGACCCAAAATAGGCTCATCCCCCATTCCATTTCAATCCAACTCCTTTACACATGGCAATTGCCAATTGATTGCACAAGCCTCAGCCCCGACCCACTCGACCAAGATGGTGACCATTGCTCGGCCGGCCGGCCACCGGACCGCCGGAAAACACCATGGCCGAGAGCTCACATGTGAGCCAACATTGAAATTCTCACTTGCCGAGCCGCCCCATCCCTAGTGGTCACCATGGCCGATCTTCTCCTCACCAGAGCAAGCTCGATCCCAAGCCCTAACTCTCCCTGGGAGGCCCTCCACCCTCTCCTATTTAAACTCCACCCCTCTCGGCCATGAGAGGAGAGAAGCACAAACCTTGCCAAAACTCTGCCAAAATTGTTCCAGACCCTTCTCCATCCTTAGAGCACTTGATCCCCAGTGAAATTCCCCTGCCATTTCTCCTCTGAAAGCTCAATTTCAGAGTTGAAATTCCACCCAAAACCAGGACACTTCTCCATAGTGAGCCAATTCTCAAATTGATTGGCTCTACACCTTCACCAGACCAAGGGAAGGTGTCCACCATCAAAAGCCCCATCTCCAGGCCACCCAGTTGCTCCAGCCTCCAAGATTTGTGATCGGGCTTGGTCGAAATCATATCCAGACAATTCACTGCACTGCAGAGACTTCATCCGGAGCTTGCTAGGACCCAATCGAAGGTGCAACAACTCTCGGATTGAAGCCACACTTCTCCGAGCCAAGGTATGAGCTAACTCTTCATCCCGAGCTTCGAAGATTCTCTATTTCAAATGCCTTAGTTTCAATGCATGTTAGCCGTATAGATGTGTTCGTCTCTTCAAGACGAATCCATAGAATATAAGAACGTAAAAATCCATCGAGAATCGAGTGAGATCTTAGGGATTTAGTGTGGACGGCTCTCGGGTGAGAACACTTGGGGACGATGAACGGATGCCGTCCATTCAATACACGCGCGGACGAACGGCTCGGATGACGTCGGACCAGAAACGGTGCGAGAACCGCGGGGCCCGGGCCGCCGACTCGGATGGCGGCGCCCAATCACAGCGCGACACGTACCCCTTCGGAGTCGCCGATGTTTCGCCGGCGCCGCGTGGATAAGTAGATAAATAGGGTATTTTCTCGATTTATTTAATTCCCTAAACTTCAAAATCCATATCTTTGTGTAGAAAAATCACAAAAATAAAATAAAAATACCCTCTTGCTCGATGAACAGAGGAGAATAATGTGGAAAAGAAATCACTTAATTTCATCAAGTATTTTATTTTTTATAATTTATTTACTCTCTCGCATTGTTTTAATTCTCCATGCATGCATACAATTCACCATGGCATGAGACCATAGGGCTTTTGAAGCCTCCGAATTTGGGAACATTCCATGAATTTTCCAAAGTCGAGGCCATCCCTATGAGGAGTTCTTGATTTTTCAAGTTCGAGTCACTGTTTTGAGTATTTTAATTCCAAGTAAATAGCATGTTGTGAAATAAATTCTAGGAAAATTTGGTGATGTTCCTTATGACCAGAGAACCCTAGGAAAAATAGATTTTGGCTTAGTTCATTCAAAACAACCCTAATTGACTTAAACACCCAAAATAGTTCTTTAATTAATTAGAGTTAACCAGGTATCAAATTGACTTGAAATCAATTCTCCACTGACCTTTAGGATCAGAGGAATCTACCATAAAAATTTGAAGTCAATTGGACTTGGTTATCCCCACTAATTGGGTTGATTAAGTCACTTAGGCATTTTAAACTTTAAAAATTCATAACTTTTAAAATACTTTTCAAACATTCACCAAATTGGTTTTGGAGCCTCTCTGATATCAGGGGAATCTAAGAAAATTAAAATTTCAATTTTCTAAAAAAGTTGATTTTTAATAATATTTTAATATTTTTAATAATTAAAAAATAATAAAAATCACAAAAATAATAAAATTCACCAAAATGTCAAATTTTGAATTTTAATCACTTAGGAACAAATCCCACATTTTTCCTAAGTCTATTTAGTGAGATATTGAATTTTAAAGCCCTAGGGTAATTTTAAAATTAAAAAATGTATTTTCTAGCATTTTCACTAAAATAATTATAATAAATCATAGAAAAATCAGAAAATTGCAAAATTTGATTCTCTGGTTTCCTTGATATCAGAGAGATTTTTGAAAAATATAAAACCCATTTTTCAACATTTATTTTATTTTTAAATTAAGTAACACTCCAAAACTCAAAATAATTATAATAAAAATAATATAATTTAAAAAATCACCAAAATTGGTCCAAGTGCTTCTCTGGTCATTAGGAATGTCCCCTAATTTTCTTAAGGACAGAAACTTTCCTTTGGTCATGTTATCAAATTTTCCTTGAAAATCTCTATTTTCCACCAAAAATAATTATATAAATAAATTAAATACAGAAAAATCACATTTTCTCCTCTCATGTCTTTATTGACATATGAGTGAAGTCACATAAAAATTTCAAGTTCATTTGGGTTCAATTTAGTGAGTTATGAAATTATTAAGCTTAAAGGGTAAAATGGTAATTAAACTTTCAACCCTTAATTAAAACTTTAGGTTTAATAAAAAATCAACAAGTAAAACATTTGATCTTAATCTGATTTGGATGATTGAAATTTAAATAATTAAAGGATAGAAACCCATTAAATAATTTTAAAATGATTAAACTTTAATTAAATAATAGATTAAATTTGGAAGAATAATAAAATTGGAATCATTAAAATAAGGGATCTTTATTAGAAAGAGATTTATTCTTTAATTTAAAAATCCCTAAATTAATCATCTCATTAATATTCAACTCTTAATTAAAATGATAATTCAAATTCAAAATATTAAAAGACTTAATCATTAAACTAAAATTAAACTCTTTCAAAAATTTCAATTAAAATTAAAAATAAAGTAAATTAAAGATAAATTAAATTAAAATTAAATTAAATTAAATAATTAAATTAAATTAAGACAAATTAAATTAAATTAAATTAAATTAAAATTAAATTAAAATTAAATTAACATTAAATTAAATTAAATTAAATTTAATAATTAAATTAAATTAAATTAAACAATTAAACTAAATTAAATTAAATAATTAAGTTAAATTAAATTAAATAATTAAATTAAATTAAACAATTAAATTAAATTCAATAAAATTAAATTAAATTAAATTAAATTGAATAATTAAATTAAATTAAATCAAATCAAATTAATTAAACACCAAATCAAATTAAATTGAACTATGTTAAACTAAATTAAAACTCAATTAAATTAAGTTAAATTAAATATAACATCACCTAAGACATAAATAATTCAAAATAAATGTAAAGCAACTTGAACACTATTCCAAATTTAAACCCTTTAACTTAAATCAAATCATTTGAATACTAATTTACCCTCGAAAGCTTTCGATTATTATAACTCCTAAATGAAACATTAAATGAAGTGCTACTTCACTCATAGGATATTCAAATGTCCTAGTTCATCGAGCAAGTTAACAAGACTTGAAAACCTCGGACGATTGATTCATTTATATAATTAAATTCATTTGTACTTAAAACAATCCTAGAAATATTGAAAAGATGTTTAAGATTCTTCTTAAGCACTTCCTCAATATGATAGGATATTTATAAGAACAATTGGACTTAATTGTTCTTTGATGAAGAAAATCGTCTTTAAACCAAAAACACAAAGAACCTAGACGTCATAAGAGTTGACTAGCTATAGGATTAGGAATTTGGTAGAAAACCATAACCTTTCCCTTAGCTTTACCTAGGGACTTGCTTAAATATTCTAATTGTGTTTTAAGTGCAGCTTGGGATGACGGGAAGACCCTCCGAGTACGCTTTTATTTTATTGCAATTTACTTTCTTGCAATTTACTTTCTTGCGATTTACTTTCTTGCAATTTACTTTATTGTAAATGCACTTTACTTTTCTTGCATGATAAAACAACAGTTGCATGAAAACCCACACCTTTAGGATAGTCCCTAAAACCGAAACCAAATTAAGTTAAAAGTCATTGCAAGATAAAATTCACCGCCACAACATTTCAAAATATAAAACAACTCAAAATTTAATCACAAACGGAACACAAAACTACAATTGCAACTAAACTAAAACGTCCTGTTGGATGATCGGGAATACCTCGGATGATGTAACCTACGTGTTGCTAACGGGATTTCCCACGGTCTAAATGAAAGTGTGGAACTCATTCAGTTGAGTTTAGCAAATTCATCTGGACTAAGTGAATCCGATAAAAATAATGATGCCGGAAGGATGGAACCGTGGGATCTTAACCGGTGTCGTTATAATCAACTTTAAGATTTGTTTTATTTAAAACGTAAAAAACACTTGGAAAATTAAGATTTCTCTAAACCAAAATACTTTTCTCATCTCCTGATTTATGGTTTCTAAAACTAAACCTCTCGCAACAACAAGGAACTTGGAGCATGGTGGGCGACGACGGCCATCGTCGTCGGCAAAACTTGAGCCTACTTCAAAGAAACCTTCTTAGAGTTAAACAACAAAGCCATAGGACTTCGAGGTAGCTTGCCTAGTGCAACATAAATCCTCAACTCTTCGTTAGTGCATTTGCATTGCAAATTTAGCCCTAACCGGTCTTAGGATTCCGAGGTAGTCGTCCGATACGACAATAAACTCTCACATCTTCTGAAGCTATTTGTTTGATTTTATCATACAAATATAAGCCCTAATTAATTAAAATTGGCAAGATCAAAACATTTAAATAAGTATTAGGACTTTCCTAAACTCAAGCCAAACGATAGGATAGTCGGGAAATTACCGAAGTTCACTTCGAATCGGTGATTTCTCCTACCTTTCTTCCTTTGGATTCACAAAACAAAATGTTCCAAAATTTGATCCATTCCCTATTGAAATTCCAAAATTCAATCTTTGAAAACCTTAAACTTTGAAATTCTTGAAAGCGTAGTTATTGATTATTATCGAGAGTTTTCTTAGGTGATTCCCGTCACTTAAGATGTAATTAACTATAGGGGCTTGCCCTTATAGGGAATTTTAAAGAACCCGAGTAATATAAACCCCGTTTAATGCTTTCATATTAAGCGGGGAATTTGTCGGCTTATAAAATTGGTTCGCGGACCAAACGGATGTCACAAATCTTCTAGTTTATTTAATCGAGCCCCAC
The DNA here is from genome assembly GCA_022702705.1 of Papilionanthe hookeriana x Papilionanthe teres. Taxonomy (NCBI): domain Eukaryota; kingdom Viridiplantae; phylum Streptophyta; class Magnoliopsida; order Asparagales; family Orchidaceae; genus Papilionanthe; species Papilionanthe hookeriana x Papilionanthe teres. The sequence continues at coordinate 8,199,221 of CM040435.1, forward strand.
CGTCGAGCGATTGTGCCTATTCTTCGGGATAGATACACGGTTTATGGTACGGTGCTCGTTTATATAAACTATTTGGGATGTGAGATCGGTTTGATTTAATATCTTAAAATCTTCAAATTTAAAATTATTTTCAAAATCAAATACTACTTTTCAAATTATTTATTTAAATTAAATTAAAAAAATTCGCCGCACAATTTCTGTTAGGCGACCCCTTTTTAAAATGAAACACACAACCTAAAAATATGCCGACAGTGCCTTAACTTGAGTATTACCGCTGAAATTACAAGACACGGGACATCACTGACTTCTGGGAATTCTTCAAATGACAGGGACAATGTCTTCACCGAAGTTGATCTTTTCTTTCGCCTCCGGAGTAGAGTTCACCGTCAGTAGGGATGAGCTGCCTGATCTGTCAGTCATCAAGTTTGGACAAGGGTTCAACGATGTTGAAGTTAAGTTTGGGGATGTGGCTATTGAAATAGTGAAGCCCGAAATGAGCAAGTTCGTTAAGCCTATTGTAATGTTCAACCTGAAGTCTGTTGAGGAACTTCCCATGCCAAAGAAAGAATGGATTGAAAAGAACTCTGTTGTCATTACAAGCGTTGGGACGTCTCCTAAAGCTATTTCTGCTCCTACTGTCGGATTCATTACCGCTGTACCAGTCGCCCCGCTGATTAAAGGAAAAGATATTCTACATGAGGAAGAGTCAGTTGATGCTTGTGTTTTGCCGTCTTCTAAGTTCAAGATTGGGTCTGATTTCAAGCCCATACAACTGACAAAGGCACAGAAAAGAAGACCATCTCTTACGGATAGAGCAACAATGAGTCAACGATTAAACAAGGTATACCCGTTTAAGGAAGAGTCAGTGTCGAAGATATTCCATGACTTGCTTCTAAGTTCAGAAATCAGGCTACCTGAGCCAAAAAAGCCAGAGGAGGCTGGCAAGGAAGATCACCCGATGTACTCGCCCATACCACCTGGTTGCTCGGCCATACTATAGAAAAGCTGCTTCAGCTTTAAGGATTGGCTTGAGGAGAATTTCAGAAATGGAAAGGTGGTAATACTAGAAGAATATTTAAAAGAACCTAAAAAAAGTTCTGTAAATATGATTTCAGATGATTCAATTGACTTCTACGCGACGACACCAGTGCTCGAGGAAATAAGTGATGTTTCTCGAAAATCTCCAGTTGACCTTAAAGTCATCAAAGGAAAGTCAATTGAGGAGGCCGTGGAAAAGCTTCGAGCTAACATTGCACAACTGTCTAAAGACCAGAAAAACAACATTGAAGAGGAAGGTTACGAACTAGCAGATTTCATGGAAGGTGAATTTGCAGAAATCGATGTCGTCGAGACCCAATCAACATTATCTGCGAGAGACACTCCGCCTTTTGGTGAAGAGAACGCCACAGAGGATTGGCAAAGGGCCATTCAACAACGAGATGAACATATCAACCATTTGAAGAAGCAACTAGAAGAAGTGATGACTGCTATGGCCACAATTCAAGGAAAGTCACAATCACCGCGAATAACACCCCGTAAACAAACCAACTAGAGACCATTAATGTTACGGATGAAAGAAGGGAGTTCACCGTCGATGTACAACGGAAGAGGGATTCGGTTCAGTGGTCCAGATACCGAACAAGACATTAAGCAAATGGTGGAACAAGCGAGTGAGAGAAGCCCCGGCTCGGCCCAAAGAACGAACATCGATTCCGAAGGGTAGACCATACCCCGAAGAGTTTGATGCTCGTTCAATATCCCGGAGGTTTCGTATCACCTCAGTTCAAGATTTTTGATGGTACCGGAAACCCCCGACAGCATGTTGCACACTTTCGAGCAAGTTGCTGCAACGCAGGGGGTAGCGATGCATTGTTGTGTCGTCAATTTGTGAATAGCCTTTCGGGGGTTGCATTTGACTGGTACGCGTAGCTGCTAAATGGTTCGGTGAGAACGTTCGTAGAATTGGAAGACCTCTTTGTTAAGCGGTTCGCTGGAGCTAGACACCATATCACCATCGGTGATCTTGTGGTGGAGCGACAGAAGTCGACCGAAACATTGGTAGACTACATTTTGCGATGGAGAAATTTAAGCTCGAAGTGTGAGCCACAGCTCCAGGAGCAACATGCAGTTGAAATTCTCTTAAAGAGCATCCATGGACCAGTTGCATTTCTCCTCAAAGGATTCACAATCAAAACATTCGAGAAACTACTTTGCAAAGCTGGAAGTTTGCAAGAGGAAGCCAAACAGTTGGGTTTTCCAGAAAATTTTGAAAAGCTAGAGCCGGTCAAGACATTTGAGAAGTCTGAGACAATGGCAGTGGTGGATAAAGGCAAGTAGCCAATGCAGATCCAGATTGAACAGCCTCGACAACGAGCTTATCGGCGATCGTCTCAACAGTGGTCGCTTCGGATGGATGGAAGACAGGGTCCGTCTACGGCCAAGAAACTAAGCAGAGTATATTCTTTCAAAGATGAGGTAGTGGAAAAGATGTTTCAGAATTTGATTAAGAAGCCCAAGTTCAGATTGCCTGAGGCAAAGAAACCAGCGGAAGTTAACAAGAAGAATCATCCCAACTATTGCCCATATCACAGAATGCTTGGGCACACCATTGAAGGCTGTATCGTTTCAAAGAATGGCTGGAGAAAAACTTCAAGAATGGAAGCGTAACAATCCCTGATGAATATTTGAAAGGAACTTGAAATAAGTTATATCAATATGATTTCAGGCGATTTGTTTGCTTCAATTGGTTCCTACGCAGCTGACAACGGACTTGACACTTTTTGGTTGCTATTACTTTTGACGCTGAAAGAAGATATTAGCACGATCAGTATTGGTTTGTACCATCCATCTTACTGCAATGAATGAATGACAAAGAGTTTATTTTTGTCCAGAACTGCTCAATGTTTGGAAAGCTTAAATTTGGATATTTTGCTAAGACTATGGTTTCAGGGAAGAATGAAATTAATGCTCTAACAACTGAGTCGTTTACTTTAAGGAATTTGGACTAGGTCCTAAATTGATTTCAAAATGAAGTAGTGTGGTTGAAATACGAATAATTGATTCGGGATATCACGAGCCTTTTAATTTCCCGCCATGTGGCTGGGTCCGGACTTTCGAATAAGTTGTAATATCTCAGGATTCATGTTAAGAAACATTTTGGAATTATTATTTAGAGGAGTTTCGACATTCAAAATCTTTAACAAAAATATGCACTGCCGGATACGATGAATTCTCAGAAAACAAAAAGGAGCCAAAAAAAAAATCGGAGGAGAAGCTTGAGGTGAGCACAAAATCAAAAATTGGTGCCCCAATTCAGGCATTCAAAATCTTTAACATGTGCTCCACCAGATATAGTAATCCTCAATAAAAAAAAAATGAGAAAAAAAAATGCTCCCCGAGAAGAAGCTTCGAGGCAAGCATATAATCAAAAATTGGTGTCTTAATTCTCCCCGATTAATAAAACTTGGAAGGCTACCTTAAGAAGTTTCCTCCGATATTATGCTTTGAAAAGAGTCAAGTGATTTTATGCCTTTTGGTCGGTCATTAATTGGCTCGAAATATCTTTGGACGAGTGAAAAATATTCTAGTCACATGAACGAAATTTTAGAATTTGCTTAGGCCCGTAAAGAAAGAATTAAAGAAATAACAACGTTATTAGCAATTAACGGAAATTCAACCCCGAAGTCATAGCCTTCGGCGCACGGCAACTACAACTTCAATGTCAATTCAAAGAACGTCAGAACGACCTCTCAAAGACAACTTGTACAATTTCGAGTGCCCAGCAACTACAACTTCAACGTCAGTTCAAAGAACGTTATAGTAATTTCTCGAATACAGTGTGAACACCCTTTACGAAATCGGTGACAAAATCAAATGACAACTGCTACGAACAAAGCTACGGAGTTGCGGCCTCCTAAACCGTGACGTCCTCGGAGATAACACATCTTTATAGGTGCTTGAAAGAATATAAATTCCGATAGCAACTTAAAGAGTGAGTTATTATCTACGAGTTGATTTCAATCGGTTGATGGTACCTCAGAAGTACTGCGCATCGTGATGCATCAGAGACAAATTCTTGTCCTACGAAGCACTGATGTCGCACTTGTCTAAAACTGGGTCCAGCTCTTAAAACAAATGAAACTAAATAAAACTCTGCATCAAACAAAATAAAAGTCAACATTTAAACAAAACAAAAGAACTCTGCAGCTTGTGAATTTTCAAAAATCTCTGCATAAGCATTTCGATAAAATTCAGCATTTATATGAACTTCTACAAACATTCTCTGCACTTTACAATATGTTTTCACAATTTCTGCATTCATAAATCTCAGCAATATGTTCAGTCCCTGCATTCATAAAACTCTGCATTCCTAAATATCAGCAAAATCTTTCTCAAATCTCAGCATAAGCCAAATCTCAGTAAAATTCTTCATAGTTATAGCATAAATCAAATATTAACAAAATTTTTCACAACCTCTGCATAAACTGAATCTCAGCAAAAATTCCTCATGGACCTCAGCAAAATTTCCCTCAATCTCCGCATAAATAAATTTCAACAAAATTCTTCGAGTCTCAACGATAAGTCGACAGAAATTCTTCAATGTCTCTGCATTCACAGAATCTCTGCAATTCTCAGCATTCTCAAGCATATCCTCAAGCAATCTCAGCAATTCTCAGCATATTCTCAGCAATCTCAACAATTCTCAGCATATTCTCAGAGCATCTCGGGATAGGCTTCCGCTCGACTCTCTTCTCGACGAATTCTCGTACTAGGGATAGGCACGATCTACTCCTTTCTCGACGAATCTCAAAATTTGATACTCTCAGCAAGAAATTGAAATTAAAGCACTCTGCATTTCAGATAGGCTTTGTCCCATTCTTCCTCGGCATTTGGGATAGGCTCAGTCTTAATCCATCTCAGCGTACACATATGGAATAGGTTTAGTCCTGCTTCCTTCTCAGCATACAAATGCATTCGGGTGGGCCTTAGCCCTACTCTTTTCTCCGCATAAAACCAAAATTGAAACACAAATCGAAATTCAAACTCATAATTAAAACTTGAAATAAAAAATAAAACGAATCTAAGATCCAATCTCTTAAAATCTTGTGATCTGAAATTCACCTCCTTTTTTTTTTCCCCAGCGAGAGTTCTGGAATCTTCAATCTTGGAAATATACCTCGTACTCCCCAGTGGAAATTCTTCTACTTCGTCCTAAGTTTGTCACTTGGACATATGTGTTGGTTTTGTTGATCTCTTCGGTCAACGCCAATACGCGCGGTGTGCTTGGTCAGCACACCACACCTATTGGGGGTCCATTTGTTGACCTCATTTTTGATGAGGTATTGTCTTTCTCTCTTCTTAGTCCTAGGATCTAGCCTTAGACTTTTCCTTTCGACTAATCCTAGAGGATTAGAAATGGGACCCACCACTTAGAAATTCCAAACACTTCTTGATTCCTTTCAAACCCCACATGTTTGATTGTAAACCCCCAGGCCACTTGGAGGGTTAAGACTAATATGTGGAGGTTTAAAGGATGAGTTTCCTATATGACTCTCTGGCCTTAGGAGTACCCTGGATGGTCTGGTCTGGTGAGGTCTAGCTTGCACCACATCACACTCTCACACACACATTCTAAACCTTAAACCCACCAAAATACCCCAATACCCTCCGAATAACCTCTAAATACCCAAAATACTCTTTTTAACCCAAAATTCCAAAAATTCCAAAAATTCCCAGAAAATCCCAGAAAATCCCAAATATTCTCAATTTCATTTTATTCAACTACACCACAGCCCAATTTTGTCAATTTAAGCCGATTTCATAAAAAACCCCAATTTTGACCTAAGCCCGACCTAGGCTCCGATTTGACCCAAATTGACCCGACGCTAGCCATTTTCTTCTCAATTTAAATTTTAAACGCTTCGACACACTCCCCTAAACTGAACGCAACATTCAATCGCTACCAGTTCAACCTTGAATTTCAACCAAATCTGATTTAATCGTGAAATCCTCAAATTTGACCTTTTTTGACCTGTTTTGATAACGAGGTTGTCCAAACAGCCCCGGATGACGAAACGGACTGCGCCGTTGCGTCCGGAACGTCGAAATTACCTAGGAAGGACACTAATTTTGATATAGTTTCGTGTGGGGTCGAAATTTGTCCGAATCGGCGAAATTTGACTAAAACATTATTTTAAAATAAATAAATAATAATAAAAAAAAGACTAAAATCCCTAACCCTCATCTCCCTCACGCACCGTCCGCTCCTCCTTTTTTCCTTTTCTCGCGAAACTGAGCCAAGGAGAAGCCCTAGCCGGCCATCCTCGCAAAGGTTCGGTCCCCTCCTCCGTACTCCGGTAAAGCTTCGCCCCTCGCTTCCACTCGCCTCCACCTACTCCCCGCGCCTTCGTCGCCCTACTCCACGCCTCCTCGCTCTCTGTCGCGACGTTTTCCCCTCTTCCTTTTTGTCACGACTTCCCTTGTCGCCGATGGCTTCAACTCACCGCCCAGTTAAGTGGAAAGTTGGGGTACTCCTCCACTTTGCCTAAATAAACCCCACTTGGGGAGCTCTCTGGAGCTGGCCGAAATTCTAAGTAAAGGGGAGGTTCTACCAAAATTCCGGGTGGTCGTCGATATTCTGTTAGGTTTGCCTCTGTTTGCCTCTTCGAGCTTTGTGAAATTTGGGTAAAGCTCTAAGCCCATTTTGGATTCATTTCTGAAGGGAATATAAGAAGAATATGAAAATAATAAACAAGTAACAGTGCACCGCGGATGAGCAGAGCATACGGTACTCCTGTAACACAGTTTTTACTTTTTTTACTGTTATACCTGCTTTACTTTTCAGTACATACTCCTGCTAGTCTAGCCTTGTTTACTTTCGGCTCATACCCGTTACGCATGCCTTACTTTTCAAGCATATACTCTTGCTAGTCTAGCCTCGCTTATTTTCGCATACATACTTGCTTAGCATGTTTTGCTTGTTGTAGCATGTTATTCCCGTTTAGCTCGGCATAACCTCGCTTGTGATACTTGCTTCTCGTTGTTTGCTATAAGCATATTCCTCGCTTACTTGTTTTCCGCTTTCTTTGCTACACTCGTCATCGTTGCACACACTCACGCTCGCAATGAAAATGAAAACGATAATAATAATAAGATGAAATAAAACAATTTGCATGTTCACTTTAACTTAAGATTTAAACCTAAACTGCAACTTTGCTACGACGTGGAGCACGGAGCACGACTTCGAGGGCAGCACGGCCATCGTCAACAAAGAAACTCGTGTCGACATCAGCAAAACTATTCTTTAGTTTAAACAACAAGCCATAGGATTCGAGGTAGTCCGCCTAGTGCGACATAAATCCTCACCTGTTCTTTTAGGCCTTTGTACAGCCTTGCTGTGCAATATAAGCCCTAACACACTTTAGGATTCCGAGGTCGTCGTCCGATACGATGTAAATCCTCCTACCTTTCAGGTTGTTTGTATAATCAGGTGATTATGTAAATGTAATTCCTATAATTAATTGACAGGATTGAAACTTAAATAAATTCACTTCCGAAATTCAAAGCCCAACAATAGGATAGTCGGGAAGTTGTCAAGATTCCTCTTGGATCCTCAACTTCCCCTACTCTTCCTTTGGACTCCTAAAATAAACTGTTCTAAATTTGAGCTATTCTCTATTGAAATTTCCAAAATCCAATTGTTTGAAAACCTTAAACTTTGAAATTCTTGAGAGCAAAACCACTGATCATTATCGAGAGTTTTCTTAAATGATTCCCGTCATTTAAGATGTAATTAACTATAGGGCTTGCCCTTATAGGGAACTTTAAGAACCCAGGTAATATAAACCCTGCTTAATTCATTTATATTAAACAGGGGAACTTGTCGGCTTATAAAATTGGTTTGCAGACCAAACGGATGTCACAAATCTCCTAGTTTATTTAATCGAGCCCCATCATCAAGCAAAGGTGTCTATTCTTCGGGATAGATACACAGTTTGTGGTGCGGTGCTCGTTTGTATAAACTATTTGAGATGTGAGATCGGTTTGATTCATATCTTAAAATGTTCAAATTTAAAAATTATTTTTAAAATCAAATACTACCTTTTCAAATTATTTATTTAAATTAAATTAAAAATATGCCGACATACTTCAGCAAAACTTTCCTAGAATTAAATAACAAAGTGATAGGATTTCGAGGTAGTTTGCCTAGTGCAACATAAATCCTCAATTCTTTGTTAGGCATTTGCATAATCATGTCATGCAAATTAAGCCCTAACCGGTCTTAGGATTCCGAGGTAGTCGTCTGATACGACATAAACCCTCACATCTTCGAGGCTATTTGTGTGATTTTATCATACAAATATAAGCCCTAATTAATTAAAATTGGCGAGATTGAAATACTAAATAAACATTAGGACTTTCCTAAATCTAAGCCAAATAATAGGATAGTCGGGAAATTACCGAAGCTCACTTCGAATCCGTAATTTCTCCTACCTTTCTTCCTTTGAATTCTCTAAACAAAATGTTCCAAACTTGATCCATTCCCTATTGAAATTCCAAAATTCAATCCCTTGAAAACCTTAAACTTTGAAATTCTTGAGAGCGAGAATTATTGATTATTATCGAGAGTTTTCTTAGGTGATTCCTGTCACTTAAGATGTAATTAACTATAGGGGCTTGCCCTTATAGGGAATTTTAAAGAACCTGGTAATATAAACCCCGTTTAATGCTTTCATATTAAGCAGGGGAATTTGTCGGCTTATAAAATTGGTTCGCAGACAAAACGGATGTCACAAATCTTTTAGTTTGTTTAATCGAGTCCCACCATCAAGCAGTGTGTCGATCCTTAGGGATAGATACACGGTTTGTGGTGTGGTGCTCGTTTATATAAACTATTTGGGATGTGAGATCGGTTTGATTTCATATCTTAAAATCTTCAAATTTAAAATTATTTTCAAAATCAAATACTACTTTTCAAATTACTTATTTAAATTAAATTAAAAATTTGCCGCACAATTTCTGTTAGGCGATCCCTTTTCAAAATATCACACAACCTAAAAAATATGCCGACACAGACGACTTAGGTCGCATCGATGAATTTTATTTATCGTGCAATGCACAAAAGTGATTCATTTTGGCCCAATCGTCAAAAAAGTTGTCCGAACAATGAAACGGACCACACAAGTGTGTCTGGGACGTCGATATTACTTAGGGAGGACGTCCATTTCGCCAGCTTCTCGAGCGGGATAAAAATGCCTGAATTATTTGTTTTGTGTTTGATTGTCGAAAAAGTGATCCGAACAACCTTGAACGACCCTGGATGACAAAACGGACTGCGCCAGTGCGTCCGGAACGTCAACTTTACATAGGGAGGATATTCATTCCAAAATGATGACGCGTCTGGCTAAAAATGCGTGGGGTGGCAATTATTAAATTAATAATATTTATTATGATTATATTACAATATAAAGTATCGGTGCGCCTCTCCCCCTCTCCCACCATCGCGATCTCAAACCCTCGCAGCCGCCAAGGCCGTTCGCGAACCCTAGCTCCGGGTCGAGCCCCTCCAGTCGCCGGCCTCCTCGTCGTCGGCGAAGACTGCAGCTGCATGAGCACTCTCCTCTGCGCCGCCGGAATCCCGAACCTGAGGCTTCTTCCTCATCGCGCCGTCAGCCGCTCGGGTTTTGCTTCGCACTTGAAGTCTGTTATTCTGGACACTGTCGTCGCTACATGCTCATCTCCAGGTCACTGCCTTCTCGACATACCCATCTTTTGGGCCTCTGCCTTCATGGCATGCCCGCTCTTTATGAGTCACCGACTTCACGGCATACTCGCCTTCACCACTTTGGTGTATCTATCATATGACTGTTGCATATTTTGCTTGTTTGCATGCGTGCTCGGTGTGTGCCTCTCGGGTAAGGTGAAAATCCTCTTTATATGTATCCTTTTACTCGATACAAACTCACTTGTAGCCGGTGTCTGCTAGTTGCATGACGCCCCAGGTCCCCGGGCAAGTGTAATTCCTCTTTATAGGTAGCATGTTTTCACCGGTACATCCTGTTTGTGTGTGTCATGTCGCATTCATTTGCATTATGTGTGTTTGTTCTTTTGGGCGCCCATTGTGATTGCTTTGTACTTCGGTCGAGAAGTCACAATGTGGGCTCCTTGTATAACTGTTTGCTTATCGATGGCTTATCCTACTCGTTAGGAGAGTGACACAGTGTCAGTCGTGATGCCTTAACAAGCATTGCTTGCTAGGTTGATCCCGGTAAGTAACGCGAGTTAAGTCATCAGGATTGACATGAGTATGACTGTGCTAAGGATCCAATGGATTTAACTTGTGTCGCCTCTCTTCGTGACACCCTTTAGATCCATCAGATCTTCAGGACGGGGCCGGCATGGCGACCCCGTCAAAGTCATACGGTAGTGTCGGCATTATTTTTAGGTTGTGTGTTTTATTTTGAAAAGGGGGTCACCTAACAGAAATTGTCGGCGAATTTTTAATTTAATTTAAATAAATAATTTGAAAAGTAGTATTTGATTTTGAAAATAATTTTAAATTTGAAAATTTTAAGATATGAAATCAAACTCGATCTCACATCCCGAATAGTTTATATAAACGAGAACCGCATCACAAACCGTGTATCTATCTCGAAGAATAGACACACTGTTTGGTGATGGGGCTCGATTAAATAAACTACAAGATTTGTGACATCCATTTGGTCTGCGAACCAATTTTATAAGCCAACAAATTCCCCCGCTTAATATGAAAACATTAAACAGGGTTTATATTACCTGGGTTCTTAAAATTCCCTATAAGGGCAAGCCCCTATAGTTAATTACATCTTAAGTGACGAGGATCACCTAAGAAAACTCTCGATAATAATCAATAATTATGCTCTCAAGAATCTCAAAGTTTAAGTTTTCAAAGGATTGAATTTTAGAATTTCAATAGGGAATTGATCAAGTTTGGAACATTTTATTTTGGGGATTCAAAGGAAGAAAGGTAGGAGAAATCACAGATTCGAAGCGAACTTCGGTAATTTCCCAACTATTCTATTGTTTGTCTTGGATTTAGGAAAGTCCTAATGTTTATTTAGTATTTCGCCTTGCTAATTTTAATTAATTTGGACTTATATTCGTATGAGACAATCATACAAATAGCCTTGAAGATATGAGGGTTTATGTCGTACCGAACGACTACCTCGTAGTCCTAAGACCGGTTAGGGCTTAATTTACATGACATGATCATGCAAATGCCTAACGAAGAGGTTGAGGATTTATGTCGCACTAGTGCAAACTACCTCGAAGTCCTATGGTTTGGTTATTTAACTCTAAGAAAGTTTTCGCCGAGGTAGATCCGAGTTTTGTCGATGACGATGGTCGTGCTCGCCCACCATGCTCCGAGCTCCTCGTTGTTACGTGGGTTTAGTTTTAGAAGTCATAAATCGAGAGATGAGAGAAGTGTTCTGGTTTAGAGAAAATCTTAAAATCCAGATGTTTTTTTTAATATTTTAATTAAACAAATCTTAAAGTTGATTATAACAACACCGGTTAAGATCTCACGGTTCCATCCTTCCGGCATCGTTATTTTTATCGGATTCACTTAGTCCAGATGAATTTGCTAAACTCAACCGAATGAGTTCCACACTTTCATTTAGACCGTGGGAAATCCCGTTAGCAACACGTAGGTTACATCATCCGAGGTATTCCCGATCATCCAATAAGACATATTAATTTAGTTATAATTGTAGTTTTGTGTTATGTTTGTGATTAAATTTTGAGTTGTTTTATATTTTGAAATGTTGTGGCGGTGAATTTTATCTCGCAATGACTTTTAATTTAGTTTTGGTTTCGGCTTTAGGACTATCCTAAAAGTGTGGGTTTTCATGCAACAGCTTGTTCATCATGCAAGAAAAGTAAGTGCGATGCGATTAAATAAATTGCAATAAAGTAAATTGCAATAAAATAAAAGCGTACCTGGAGGGTCTTCCCGTCATCCCAAGCTGCACTCAAACACAATTTAGAATATTTAAGCAAGTTCCTAGGCAAAGTTAAGGGAAGGATTATGGTTTTCTACCAAATTCCTAATCCTATAGCTAGTCATTTCCTATGACATCTAGATTCTTGTGTTTTTTTGGTTTGATGACGATTTTCTTCATCAAAGAACAATTAAGTTTAGTTGTTCTTATAAACATCCTATCATATTGAGGAAGTGCTTAAGAAGAATCTTAAACATCTTTTCAATACTGCTAGGATTGTTTTAAGTCCAAATGGATTTAATCAATCAGGTGAAGTGATCGTCCGAGGTTTAGTTAAGTTTTGTTGTTATCTTACTCAGTGAACTAGGACATTTGAATATCCTATAAGTGAAGTAATATTTCATTTAACGTTCTGTTTAGGAGTTATGACAACGGAAGCTTTCGAGGGCAAATTGGTGTTCAAATGGTTTGTGATTCAATTTAATTTCAGTAATCGGGTTTAAATTTGGAATAGTGTTCAAGTTGCTTTATTTTGAATTTCTTTATGTCTTAGGTGATGTCATTTTAAATTCAATTTAATTTAACTTCAATTTAATTTAGTTTAGTTTTAATTTTAATTTAATTTAATTTGATTTAATTTTAACTTGATTCTATTATCTAATTTAATTTAATTTAATTTAGTTTGATTTGATGTGAATTAACTTAATTTAATTTAACTTGATTTAATTTAATTTGATTTAATTTAATTTAATTTGATTTAATTTAATTTAATTTAATTTAATTTAATTTGATATGTTTTAATTTAATTTTATTTAATTAATTTAATTTAATTTCATTTAATTCAATTCAATTTAATTTAATTTGTTTAATTTAATTTTATTTTTAATTTTAATTTAATTGAAATTTTAAAAGAGTTTAATAATTTAACTTTAATTTAATTTAATGATTAAGTCTTTTAACATTTTAAATCTTAAATTTGAATTATCATTTTAATTAGGAATTAAATATTATTGAGATGATTAATTTAGGGATTCTTAAATTAAAGAACAAATCTCTTCCGAATAATATCCCTATTTTAATAATTTCAATTTTATTATTCTTCCAAATTTAATCAATTATTTAATTAAGGTTTATTTTAATTATTTTTAAATTGTTTAGTAGGTTTCTACCCTTTAATTATTTAAATTTCAATCATCCAAATCAGATTAATATCAAATATTTTACTCTTTAATTTTATTAAGCCTAAAGTTTTAATTAAAGATTAAAATTTTAATTACCATTTTGACCCTTCAAACTTAATGATTTCATAACTCACTAAATTGAGCTTAAATGAACTTGAAATTTTTATGTGACTTCACTCATATGTCAATAAAGACATGAGAGGAGAAAATGTGATTTTTTTGTATTTAATTTATTTATGTAATTATTTTTGGTGGAAAATAGAGGTTTCCAAGGAAAATTTGATAACATGACCAAGTGAAAGTTTATGTCCTTAAGAAAATTATGGGACATTCCTAATGACTAGAGGACCACTTGAACCAATTTTGGTGATTTTTTGAATTATATTCTTTTTATTATAATTATTTTTATTTTTGAAGTATTAATTAATTTAAAAATAAAATAAATGTTGAAAAATGAATTTTATATTTTTCAAAAATTTCTCTGATATCAAGGAAATCAGAGAATTAATTTTTACAATTTTCTGATTTTTTTTTGATTTATTAGAATTATTTTAGTGAAAATGCTAAAAAAATACATTTTTTTAATTTTAAAACTACCTTAGGACTTTAAAATTTAATATCTCATCATATAGACCTAAGAAAAATATGGGGTTTGTTCCTAAGTGATTAAAATTCAAAATGTGACATTTTGGTGAATTTTATTATTTTTTAATTATTAAAATATTAAAATAATACAAAAAATCAACTTTTTTAGAAAATTGCAATTTTAATTTTCCTAAATTCCCCTGATATCAGAGAGGCTTCAAAACTAATTTTGTGAATTTTTGAAAAGTATTTTGAATGTTATGAATTTTTAAAGTTTAAATTGGCTACATGGCTTAATCAACCCATTTAGTAGGGCTAACCAAGTCCAATTGACTTCAAATTTTTATGGTGGGTTCCTCTGATCGTAAAGGTCAGTGGAGAATTGATTTCAAGCCAATTTGATGTATGATTAGCTCTAATTAATTAAGGACATATTTTGGGTGTTTAGATCAATTAGGGTTATTCCAAGTGGATTAATTCAAAACCTATTTTTCCTAGGGTCCTCTGGTCATAAGAAATATTACCAAATTTTCCTAGAATTTATTTCACAACATGCTAATTATTGGATTTAAAATACTCAAAACAGTAACATAAATTTGAAAAATCAATAACTTCTCATAGGATGGCTCTCGACTTTGGAAAATTCAGGGAATGTTCCCAAATTCAGAGGCTTCAAAAGCCCTATGGTCTCATGCCATGGTGAATTTTTTATATACTTGGAGAATTGAAAATGTGCAGAGAGTAAATAAATTATTAAAAATAAAATACTTGATGAAATTAAATGATTTCTTTTCCACATTATTCTTCTCTGTTCACTGAGCAAGAGAGTATTTTTATTTTATTTTTCTGATTTTTCTATACAAAGTTATGCATTTTTGAAGTTTAGGGTATTAAATAAATAAGAAAATACCCTAATTTTCTATTTAAGTGACGCGGCGCCAGCTCAACCTCGGCAGCTCCGAACGCACACGCGTCGCCTTCTGATTCGGCGCCGCCATCCAACTCAGCACTCCGGGGGCCCGCTGTATCGTTCCGTCTCCTCATCCGACGCGATCCTGGCCGTCCGTCCGCGCGTGTATGGAATGAACGGCATCCGTTCATCGTCCCCAGCCGTTCTCACCCGAGAGCCGCCCACACTAAAACCCTAAGAACTCACTCATTTCTCAACGGATTTTCGTGTTCTTGTGCTCTATGGATTCATCTTGAAGAGACGAATACATCTATACGGTGATCATGCATTGAAATTAAAGCATTTGAAATGGAGAATCTCCGGAAGCTCGGGATGAAGAATTAGCTCATACCTTTGCTCGGAGAAGTGTGGCTTCAATCCGAGGGTTGTGTCACCTTCGATTGGATCCCAGCAAGCTCCGGATGAAGTCTCCCGGTCCGGTGAATCGCCTAGGTATGATTTCGACCAAGCCCGATCACAAAGCTTCGAGTCCGGAACGGATGGGTGGCCCGGAGAGGGGACTTTTGCCTGGTGGACTCCTTCCCTCGGTCTCGGTGAAGGTGTAGGACCAATCAATTTGAGGATTGATCCACCGTGGAGAAGTGTCCCGGTTTTGGGTGGAATTTTGGCCGAGAAATCGGGCTCTGTTGGTGGGGATTAGGGCAAATTGTCACTGGGGATCAACTGCTCTAGGTATGGAGAGTGTTCTGGAACAATTTTGGCTGGGTTTCAGTACGGTCTGGTTCAGCACCTCTCATGGCCGAGAGGAGGGGGTTTTTAAATAGGAGAGGCTGGAGGGCCTCCCAGGGGGAGTTAGGGCTTGGAATCAGCTGCTTAGGTCAAGGGAAGAACATCCACAATGGCCACAGGGCATGGGGCAACTCAGCAAGGTGGAATTCCAAAGTTTGGCTCCTCCCAAGGTCTCGGCCATGGAGTTTTCCGGCGACCCAGGTGGCTGGCCGGCAGGCATGGGTCACCCTCGAGGTCGAGGTGGGTCGTGGCTCGGGGTTTGTGCGATCAATCGGCCATGGACATGTGTAAAGGGTTTGAATCAAAGTGGAATGGGAAAGGGCTAGTTTTGGGTCTAAATGGGTCAACCCTTGGTTTTGGGTTAGGTCCACCCTCTAAGGCCAATTTGGGCTGAAGGGAAAGTCACTTGGATTAGCTTGATTAGTGGGGTCAAGTCACAATCCAAGTACAATTAAGCTTAAGCAAGAGTTAGGGGAGACATGGGAGTGGTTAATCACTCTTAAGAGAATCATTAAAGGGTCCCCTCTTCTTGCCATTTTGGGTATGGTGAAGTGTCCAAGGCTTTCATGGCTCACATGTGGCTCATGCATGGCCTCATGGCTCACCTTTGGCTTGGAAAAAGCTAAGTCAACTTTCATGAAAGAGGTTTTTAGGAATTTTGGTAATTTAGGAGTGATTTGATGGGATTTGGCACATGGCTTGATTTGGAATCATTTGATGATTGATTTGAACTTAGGGATGATTTTAATTAAGGGTATGATGAGAAGAATTTGTCATATGGGCTTTAGCATGAAGTTTGGGCTTTTAGGAAGGTTTAAGAAAGTGGGCTTTTGGTTTGAAAATAAATTTATGGATGGGAATTTTGTGAAGGATTGGGCCAAACAAATGTTGGGTTTAGTTCATGGATATGTCATGAGTGATTTGAAGCAAGTTGGGAGTGATTTGGGTTTGAATTGGGTTGAATTTGGGCTTCCTTGGTGAATGGGCCAATATAGGTCAAATTGGGCTAACTTGGGCCAATGTTGGGCTAGGGTTGAAATTGATGTAAAATAAATGTTGGGAAATGTTTATGGGAGTGTTTCAAAGAGGTTTTGGCTTTGGTTGGGTTTTGATTTTGGGGTTTGGGCTTATTTGGGTTAGGTTTGGGTTTAGGTCAAAATTGGGCCTTTTAGCTTTGGGTTGAATTTGAGTGGGGTTTGGGTCTAAATTTTGGGCAAATCATGTTAGTGTTTTGTTTGTGGGAATTTTAAGGAAGGTTTAGAAAATATTTGGGGTTAATTGGAGTTGAATTGGGTTAGTTTGGGTTAGGTTTGGGTCATGGGTCCAAATTGGGCTTTAAGGCCAAAATTGAAATTGGATTCAAATGTCAATCAAATTGGACTTGGATTTGGTCTATATTGGTGTTGGGAATGTTGAATTAAAGTTTAGAATTGAATTGGACCATAATTTGGGTCAATTGGGTAGGTTTGGTTTGACATTGGGTTCACTTTGGGTTAAAATGGGTCAAATTAGAGGTTTTGACAAAAGTAGGGTAAATTGACAAAATTCGCCCATGGTGTAGTTGAACAAAATGAAATTGGGAATATTTGGGATTTTCTGGAATTTTCTGGGAATTTTCTGATTTTTTGGATTTTTGGGTCAAGAGGGGTATTTTGGGTATTTGGAGGGTATTGGGAGGTATTTTTGGAATTTTTGGTATTTTTGGGTATGGATGATCAATTTGAGTAATGTGGGAATGTTTGGGATTGATTTTGAGTAATTTTGAGTAATTTAGGTGATTTTGCAAATTTTGGGTAGTTTCGAGGTTTTGGGTAGAGCTGGCGGGTGTAGGGTCCGGGGGTCAAAAATTGAAAATTTGGGAAATTGAAGATTAGGTGAATGTAAGTGGAATGAAATCATTTTGGTTGAGCCATGAAGCCATATCAAGCCCACATGAGCCATGAAGGGACTCATTTGAGGCATCGACTATGTTGTTCCTAACCCTCTTAGCCAAGGGCTTAGGGGTTAAGGACCATCCATGTGAATCACCTACATGAGTCAGGAGGTCAAGTTGGGTATAGGTGTGTTTTTTAGGAGGTGTGTGAGAGTGTAGTGTATAAATGTAGTGTATGTGTAAGTCAGCCCTTCACTGCACCGAGCCACCTGCAGGCAATCCTAAGGCCAAAGAGTCCTATAGGAACTCATCCTTTAAACTTCCACATTTGGTTTCAACCCTCTAGGTGATTAGGGGTCTACAGTCAAGTTTGTGGAGTTTGCAGGGAGTTAAGAAGTGGTTTGAATTTCTAAGTGGTGGGTCCCAATTCTAATCCTCTAAGATAGTCAAAGGAAAAGCCTAAGGCTAGATCCTAAGCACTAAAAAGAAGAAGAGAAGACCTCATCAAAAATGAGGTCAACAGGTAGCCGGAGACTTACCCCTACACTTAGGCCCTAGGCTTTGATACTTTTCGTTAGATGTTGTGCTAAACTAGGATTAGGTTGCTGGGTAATCTTTTTTATGTCTGACTATTGTTCTTTGTTAGATTGGTTGCCCTAGCCAGACATCTTTCTTTGGCATTGTGCTTGTAGTGTGACTGCATGCTTCATATGTATGGTAGTGTGTTAGGGCGCTTTTCTGCAGGGAGCCATGTCTCTATGTGCATACAGGTACAGCTATGGGGGGAGCATGTGATTATTTATGACACTTTTGCTTGCAGGTGTTGTTAGCTCCCCCATTTGCAAGACATGGCTCATGACACGTTTCATGCATGTGAGCTTTCCTGCTAACATCTATTTTCATGTACTATATAGTCTTTTCTTTTCCTTTGTACTTTTAGAGTCTAGGAGAGTCCTGTAGCAGAAATAACGTACGGTAATGGGTTCGGAGGCGTTTGGCGTAGGAACCACGTGAAGGGGGACTAGGAGCTGATGCTCGTACCTCGTATCTTAATTCTACAGTTTTATATTTATGTATAGAATTAGAACCGGGCATGTATATGCGGAGTCCGGCCACATTTTTTTTCGTGGGATCTATTGCCGGTCTAGCGACATTTTGGCTTTTTTTATTTATTATAAAGTGTTATCTTTCCTGCTTTTATTGCATACTTTCATGCTTGCATGTGTTTTTCTTGTTTCTTTCTGTGATCTAAGATTTCACGATACCATTTAGGCTCTTTAAGAACCCTAAAACTGTAAACTTTATATGTTAAGAAGTCCTAATAAAATATTGAAGATAAATGAATTATAAGATTAAAATATTCAAGATTTTAAAATCTGCACATTTACTTTCTTGCATGGCCATTGGGCCGGATTTTAAATGAGTTGCATTGCATGACTATCACCCAAATCATATTAATAGGGCCTCCACGATATTTGAGGACCGTTCTTGATAATTGCATTCATATTTGCATGTCCCGAGGAGGAGTCCCCGTGCTTCTCCAACCTGACTGACTCAGCATACCTTTATAGATGGTTGTCTAGTGCGCCTATGGTGTTAAAAGGCTTCCTGACGAAGACGGGGTGTAAGTCCTTTTGTTTGGAGTGTTTGCAGCTTTGTAGCTGAACCTCCATTTCTCTTCTTTCCTGAGGCATCCTTGTTACTTTGGCAGGTGTAAGTCCCGCCTCATGATGCTCCAGCTTATAGTCATCGGATATAGTTTCCTTTCTTTGACCTTAGGGCTACCTTTCTGATCAAGGATCTCAGGATGTGTTGGGTCGACTGCCTTCACGACCTGGTAGACTTAGGGTCCTTCTAGCTTAGGATGACGGGTCTGTGGTACCCTGACTTTGCTACCTCTACCCCTTTAGGATTACTCCTTCATTCCTTTGACTACCCCTTTTGAGCCACTTCGCTTCTTGATCTCGTTGATATCATTTTGACGGCCCGATTCTGACGAGCTGTCTCTCATTTGGGATACGACGATTTGTCCTCTGCCCTTATAGCCCGGACGTGCTTTGACGTGTTGGGATAGCCCCGTCAAAATGATTTAGGTTATTCCGCGGGCTCCATACGCCGATGAGCTGCTACCCCATTTGGGATGTGAGAGATTATATTATTGCAGAATGTTGGGGATGTGAGAGATTATATTATTGCAGAATGTTCATATTGATGAGAATGCAGCTGATATGTTGACCAAACCAGTTACTATCATCAAGTTCTTGCATTGCTTGAACTGTTTGAATATTCATAGTTGCTAGAGAAGCATGGTGGCCTAACCCACATTGGTGCATGAGAAACTCTCAGACATATTTTCTCCTAAGAGGCTGTATATTCGCCAAGAAGGAGATTTGTTAGGTATGACTCATATACCAAATAAGGAACATATGTTGGAGCGGAGCGAGCGAATCGATTAAGTTTATTATGTGGGTTGGGGGTGCGGGGCAACGCCCTTCTGTTTGATACAGGGGTAATTTAGTAATTACATATTATACGTCAGGGCTATATATATGTCTGCTTGTAACCCTAAGGAGTATTCTGTAATCAGTTTTCTTTTCTGAATAGTGAAAGGAAAGTCGTCGCACTGCTCCCGATGACGTAGGCATCTTTGTCGAACTTCGTTAAATCTTTATCTGTTTTTCTGGATTTGTGTCGATTCTTGTGTTTCTTTGCCCTAAATTTTTCAGCGCATACACATGTCAGATTTGTAATCTATTTGACCATCTAATTGGCATAAACTCAAAGCATATATAAGTTGTTTTATTTTTCTTCTAAATAATTAAGATGAAATCTCTATGATCAATGTCAAAGGAAATTTCTTATTATTTTGTTGCCCCATTTATAACCTTTCTTCAACAATTTTTCAAATTCCTTGGGATCTTTCATGATTAGTCTTTTGAGATGCGGAAACCATCTTGTTTTATTAGAATGCTATTAAATATACATTTACAAAAATTAGGAGAAGTAGGATGGCTGGTACGAATCAGGCCAGAAAGTACAAATTTAATCGGGAGGGATTTTTAAGCTCAAATAATTTCGCTTATTATTTCAATATATATATATATATATATATATATATATATCATTTTAAGCTCAACTATAAGAAGTTCGTCTAGAAGTTCGATCTCCAGTGAAGCCATGTGTTCCTCTTTTTCTTTTATTTTCTTTTTTATTTTTGTGTGTTCATTGGAAAGTTCAGGTCTTCTTCTTCCTTCCGACACAAATTTTCAGCGAAGAAAAATAATACAAAATTTTTTGGTATCCAACTACCATAAATAATAATCATTCTATTCTTTTTTTTCCGACTTCGAGCTCGTTCTGATGGCACGCGTAGAATATTCAACAGCTTGTAAGCCTATAAGATGCCCTAAAACCCATCAATCCATATTTGCCAAAACCTCAGAATAGTTAAACCTAACCATCCCCCATACCTCTGCATTAAAACAACCCATGGAAACCTTACCATACTTCTCCATCCTCCTCCCTCTCTTCTTCTTCTTCCTCCTCCTTCTCAAGACCCTAAAATCTCATAGAAAAACCAAACCTTGTACCAACCTTCCTCCTGGTCCACCTAAGCTCCCCATAATCGGCAACATGCATAATCTCAAGGGTGAACATCCTCATCGCCGCCTCGCGGCCCTTGCCAAAACCTACGGCCCCATCTTCCACCTCAAGCTCGGCGAGATAGACGTCGTCGTCGTCACCTCTCCAACACTCGCAGCAGACGTCACAAGAACTCATGACATGAACTTCGCTTCTAGACCTCAGTTCATCGGCACCAAAGTCATTCTCTACGACGGCGGCGACTTGGTCTTCGCTCCGTACGGCAAGCTCTGGGCTCAGCTTCGCAAAGTGTGCACGGTAGAATTATTCAGCAATAAACGAGTTAAATATTTTGGACTCATGATGGATGAAGAAGGTCATAACATGGCGGAAAAGATTAAAAATATGGCCTTTGATGGATCGGCTCCGGTTAATCTCACCAATATGTTTCTATCGATTGCAAGCACGACGGTTTCGAGAGCTGCGTTTGGGAAGGATTGCGCTCAACATGAGAAGCTTTTTACGGCCGTTAAGAAAACATTTAAATGTCTGTCTGGATTTGAGTTGCCCGATTTATATCCTTCTTTAACTTTTCTTGCTGATATGAATGGGATGAGGCGGCGGTTGGAGAGGGTGAGGAGAGATTTAGATGGGACTTTGAATGAAATATTTGAGGAGCATATGGAGAAGGCGAAGAGAAAAAATGTTTGTAATGGTGATGCTGCAGCTGATGATTTGATGGATGAGGATTTGGTTGATGTGTTGCTGAGGTTGAAAGCTAGAGGGGAGATGGAGGACTTCATAACTTTAGATAACATCAAGGGAGTTATATTAGTAAGTAATTTTAAATTATTATTTCCAACTAACTTCCAAATGTCAAACTTTTTTTATTATTAAATGATTCTTTTTTCCGCTGTATATTTGTATTTTATAAGTTACACACATATACACACACATATATATAGCCAACTGAGTAGCCGATCGTAGGCCCCATAGATCATGGGTTCAAATTTTTTGCTAGCGCAGTGTCGCCTTAAGTTAGGCTTTACTCGAATTCAAGCACACCGTGTCGGCCCCCAAATCTAGCAGCGGTTAGCGCAAATGGTTGATCCAATTTTCCGCTCGTAGATCAACCTTAAAAAAAAAAATTTAAAAAAAGGTGCACATTCCGTGGCTTGTTGGTAGAGCAATTGGATTCCAGTCGTAAGTGTCCTCAAGCCACGAGTTCAAATCTCTTGCTGGCGCAATGTCACCTTAAGACAGGCGGTACTCAAATTCAAGCCCACTGCATCGCCACCCAGACCTAGAGAAGTTACCGCAAAGGGTTGATTGGTGTTTTCGGGGTTTCTCCCGTCAATCAATCTTTAAAATATATATATATAACCATATTAAAAAAATTGTGTTTTAATTAAAACCAAATTTATATATTGTTCGTAAGCCAAAAAGATGAAGTCATATTACATAGGTTAATCACGCCCTAGTTTTCCTCGAGTCTGCTAAATTCAATTCAATAGCAAATCATTTGACTAAAAGTTGCTCTATTACTTTTATCTAATAACAGGATTTGATCTTAGGAGGCACAGAAACGACAGCTGCTATCATGGAATGGGCCATGACAGAGCTCATCCGACATCCAGAGGTACTGAAGAAAGCTCAACAAGAAGTGAGAAAAGCTCTCAATGGCAAGAGAAAAATAGAAGAGAAAGACATCAGCAATCTTCCTTATCTAAACATGCTGATCAAAGAAACTCTCAGATTACGACCTCCAGGCCCTTTTCTAGTGCCGAGACACTCCAAAGAAACCATAGAGCTTGGAGGGTACACAATACCAGCTGGAAGCAGAGTTATAATCAACGCATGGGCGATCATGAGAGATGGAGCTTGTTGGGATGATTCAGAGAGCTTTAAGCCGGAGAGATTTGAGGGTGTTGATATGGTGGATATCAGAGATTCATTCATGCCGTTTGGAGGGGGGAGAAGGATGTGCCCGGGAATAAATTTCGGTATGAAAAGCATGGAGAATGTGCTTGCCAATATGCTGTATCACTTCGATTGGGAGCTGCCGGAGGAGAAGAAGGCTGAGGGTGTGGATGTGGAGGAAGCTTTTGGTTTGTCTTTGATCAGGAAGAATGATTTGATTCTGGTTGCAACTCCATACAAATATCTAAATGTATCCTAATCAAGTTAGTTTATATATATCTTCGTCCTTCATTGAAATAATTAATCACTTTGATGTGAAATATATGTAGCTTGCGTGCACGTATTGTAGTGAAGAGCTTTCATGAGTTGTGTTTAGGTCAAGGAAAGTTATTAAATAAAAACATATATGTTGTTTACTTTTCTATAAATTTATTCAGATTTTGTCGTCACATCATTGAGGTCGTACACACAGTTATTGAGGTCAGATAAAAGAAGTTTGTGTAACTTTTGAATTCTCATTTACAACGTTTTCTTAGCAATGTGCACCTACACGCATGACATATTGCTTGCACAAAACAGAGAAATTGATATTAACCCTCACGAGCCATTAAAAATATTTCGTCTTTCTACGTGAATTTTGAGGTGTGGCACGTATCTAGGAATATTTTGGAACAATAAGGCCCTGTTTGGCACAGCTGCAGCTTCTCAGCTTTTCAGTTGCAACTACGCTGAAAAGTTCATGCGCTAGATCCGTAAATATAAATGATGTTAAATAATAATGTGTAAACTGTATAAGCCAATTTCCATTGCATTTGAACAAAAAATAATCGTTCATAACCTTTTAGAAATAGTTCTGAGCCTTAACTTAAAGTAAAAACATTACAGAATCACAAATATACATCTCATCTAGCAATGAGTATCAGAAGCGTAAAAAAAAATCTAAAACAATTACAATGACGATTAACATGTTGATTATATTATTTTTAATATTCAGACGGTGTATCGCACGGGCTAGACTTTCCTCTAGTGATATTCTCTTTTCACGATTATCGTCGTTGGGGGAATCCTCTAAACTGTCTGCCTAACGAAAGAACTTGCACTGTTCTGCTATCTTCCGTGAGGAGCAATAAAACTGTCTGTCGTAGCTCTGCGCCTGACGTGAAGTCAGCAGGGATGTTTGGAGCTTACGGTGGCACATGACTCGGCGGGAAGACCCGAAATTTCTTGAGCTCATATTTCAGGCTGCAAAAGAAGAGGAAACAAGAACGAATATTAGTTAATCGTAAGAGAAATCAATGATAGGTCTTAAGGAAAATGAGAAATGTTAAAAAAAAAAAAAATGATAACTGCTTGTACTCCTTAAAACAAATTAAAAAAAAATGATAAGTGTTTCGACTCGTTCAAACAAATTACAAATCTTTTATCTTCATCACCAGTGAACATACAGAAAGTTCAAAATTCCAAACACCCACAAATTACAATTTTATTGTTCTTCTAACAGATTACAAATCTATCACAAATTAACCAACACATTAGTAATATGTTCTCGAATGACCGTCATTTCATTTGCACCTTCCCCTTCCTTAGTACAAATGGTGGACTGTTAGCTATCATCTCGTAATACAGAAGAACCAATTTGGTTTTCAGATCGTTCTACAACTACTTCCTGTTCATTAAATTTCGTGCTCCGGAAGTTAACGTCAAATTGAGACGAATACTGCCCAATATAATTGTGTAGCGTCATCGTCGTTATAACTATTTGCACCTATTTGGAAATGGGTAAGAAAGCATATCGCGTAATATCACCAATTTCTTCTTCCAAACACCAAATGTCCTCTCGATGTTGCCTCGCAAAGAGGAATGCCTTTGTTGAACACCTCTTTTTGGATTCGCGTAACATTACTTGCTCTTTCAAAATATGGTATATGATATTTGGTATCAGGGTAGGGTTTGAGATACCCTCACTGCAACGGATAACCGGCATCCACCAAATAATACTTTCCTGTTAGGTGTTGAAACCTTAGTTTGACATGTAAACAGAAAATAAATATTTTGTGACACATGCATACCTTGTGGAGGATGGGGGAAAGCTGTAATGCAGATTCCGTGTGGTACTTTTAAAATATTGCTGTCATGCACACTGCCCTGCCAACCAGTCATGACAAATGTAAAGCACATATTAAAGTCACAAACTGCTATGACATTTTGTGTTAGGATTCCACTACGTCCGATAAATGCTAATTTCTCATCGTTTGAAACTCGTGCATAAACGTGTGTTCCATCTATTGTGTCAATGCAATCCTAACAAGTAAGTATAGTAATTATTTGCTGGCATTCATACTAAAATTTGGATAATATATACCTTGAAGAATGGCATGTAACGTGGAGTGTGGCGAATCTCTTTAGGAGTTTGTGAGAAAGTTGGATCCCTTGGCTTTATAAATTTTTTAGCGAGGCTCACGAAAGCACTCAAAACAACTGTGAAGTACCTACTAATCGTCTATGATGAGTGCTGTAAGCGTTCCATCGCACCACGCATTGACTCGTTCTGCGATAGTATATAAAGAGTAATTGCATAAAACTTCTTGGTCAGTCATCCTTGCTGACCCATGGAGGCCATGAGATCCAATGAGTTCTATTAAAAGATCTTTAAAAACCTCCTGCGTCATTCGAAAACTGTTGTGGAATCTAGTGGGATGTCCAGCAAGCATTTTCCCAACCCATTTGTCCCCAAGTTGTGATGATGTATAACATGGGGAATGGTCAATGTATGTGTTGTAGTACTCCACGACCAAGTTGATTGTTGTGTTTCTCCTTCTACGAAGTACTTGTTCTGGGTCCATATTGTTTTATACTACTATACATGTTTTGCAAAGAAAAACTAAATTACTAAACCAGTCATCACTAAGAGGAGTACTATATTATTAAACCCATAGGAACTCATAACACAAGTTGAGAAGTCTAAAAAAAAATAGTTATAAATAAGTAGAACGTCAGTGAGAAGTCTAAACCAACTGTTCAAATAAGCATACAATCATGACATCAAAAGTCCATTAAACACTGTCTGATCAAGGGAAGTCTTATGAACTGTCTGATCAAAATGGTTCATATTCCTGTATTAATTGCACTTAAAACTCTATAAATAGAGGCTCATTCCTCTCATGAGAGTGGGGAGCTTGAGGTTTCAGGAAAACCTTGAAGCTTGAGAATCAGTTGAAGTTTGGCATCACTTTTGTCATCGTCGACCACCGCCGACCACTGTAGACAACCACCTGTCGATCCTCGTCCATCACGATCGACCACTGTCGACCAGCGCATGTCTGCCCTTGCCGATCATCATCGGTTGCCGCATCTTTTTTGAGATGAGATCATTTTTACATTGACATTATAATTTGGAAGACTTAGTAATCTTTTCCTAATTGTGAGACAAAACATCTCTGTAATCAACAACTTATAATAAATCTCTTCAATTAAGTCATGCCTCGTAATTCTTCCTTCTACTCGTTTTCCACGTAAAATAAACTTCTAGGTTCTTTACCGATTGTTTCTCTTTATCTGAGTGTGTGTTGAATTCTCATACAACGCTAAGATAACATTCCATTACTCTACCGCCGAATATTTTCTAGCACTCAATACTAATGAATTAATCCTTTTTAATCATGTATTTTAATAACTAAAAACCAAATTGCTCTTTACATATCCCATGGATTTAGAATAAATATAACAATTTTATATTGACCACATTTTGCAAAGAGGTATATATGTATAATAAACAATCTAATTAGTAATAAAAAAATAACTATGGTAGCTCTACGTATAATTTTTTTAAATACTAATTAGCTTATTTAAAAAAAAGAATATCATTTCCTCCATTACTTCATAACTTCAAGCAATCAAATTAAACCATATTAAGTATAAAAAGATGCCTACAAATCAAGTCATTTAAATATTTCTTTTTTTTTGTTATTTATTTATTTGTTACCTTTTGTTTAAACGGAATCTCATCATAAAGTAAAGTCAACTTTATTAATTAATTAAGAAAACAATATATTAAGTTTTTTACCTTAAGTTTAGGTTTATAATTATTTCTAAAAGGTTATGGACGATTATTAAAGTTTAGTAATCAAACTAAACCTTGGGTTGCTCGGCTAAGGCGCCTAGTCGAGTGTCGGTCTCTTATGCCGTGGTAAAAGTAGGTTTGCCAATTGGCCACAATTAAGGGTTCCCTCCTGCCTTCTGATCGGTCGAAACCGTGGGGATGATCTGCCATTTGAATCTCTCACCATAGTTTGCCAGTCGTTTCTTGATTAATCATTAAAGAATGATCACAACCACGTGAATAATTATGAAGTCATAAAGTGCTATACCTATCATAAATGTCTTAACCCCTTAAAGTTCAAAGGAGAGTTCTGTTAAATATTGGCTGCACTTTAGGACCAGGAATATCATCAGCCTTCCTGCATCATTCAGGTAAATTACATATAAATATTTTTAAAATAATTTTGGAGCATTTACATAAATACTCTATAACTCTTATGATTTACATATCTAACTTTTAGACTGGGATTTCTTACATTTCTAGTACTCAAATATCTTATTTCACTTTCAAAATATCCCTGTCAATTACTAAACTTTAAATTTTGAAATACACTATCCTATGTTTGTGATTTCGACCGACCAAAAGGCAGGAGGGAATCCTTAATTGTGGCCAATTGGCAAACCTACTTTTACCACGGCAGAAGAGACCGACACTCGACTAGGTGCCTTAGCCGGCAACCCAAGGCGCAGTCACCACACAATCGGCTACCTCAGTCTGTCGAATTCAAGCAAGTCGGTCAGCCAATTACCATCATATTAGAATTCTAATTGTAATACAAATATGATATGAAATCCATACGATTTATTTGAACATTGATCTTATTAAGAGTGGTTTCCATAATTGCTCTTTCTTTTCTATAATTGTACAATATACGCATCTATAAATTGAAGAAAAAAATATAAAGCTCATTTGAATTCAATCTCAAGCAATTAAGCATATTCATTTCTTATGGGGAACCACAACAATTATGATATCATATTGGAATCTTAATATCTTATGGTGGACCACTTTCGCCCAATATTAATTTATATAAAATTCTTTGTTCATTTGAAATTAAAATTTTAAGAACAGATATATAAATAAACAATTTTGAACATAAATAATGTTGTGAATTTATATTGCTGAACTTTCTTGATTATTTAATTGGCATCTTATTTATGAACTTGTACCAATATTTTTTATATTCTGCATACATTAAGAAACTAAGCATATTATTAAAAATATCAAATAGATAATTATATGTACATGGAGTAGTTAGGTTGTGATATGAGCCC
This sequence comes from Papilionanthe hookeriana x Papilionanthe teres, assembly GCA_022702705.1. Classification (NCBI taxonomy): domain Eukaryota; kingdom Viridiplantae; phylum Streptophyta; class Magnoliopsida; order Asparagales; family Orchidaceae; genus Papilionanthe; species Papilionanthe hookeriana x Papilionanthe teres. The sequence continues at coordinate 8,227,415 of CM040435.1, forward strand.
TCAGCCACTCTCATATGCCTAATCACTCGATCCCGCCCTCCAAAGCAAATACACTCGGGCGGGATCAAACCCGTGACCCCAAGGGACTTACGACATAAATATATACTTTCTAACTACTACATAACTTGAAAAGTGCAATTATCCTCGTATCCGCATTGAAATTCACATCGGATGGTTAGGATTGAATCAAATCCCAACTGCTCAAAACGGATTCAACGGATGAGATGAGCTCAGTCAAGCTGTCCAATTATCATTTATCATGGTAATTGGGGAGGATTTCAATCCCCAAAATAAAGCTTCAAAATGATGTAAACTAGTTCAGTGTGAAGCAAATCAATTTAAATTCTTAATTTGCTGTTAAGACAAATGGGAAAATGTTAAAGGTTTTAAGGTCCAGAAAGTCATACATTTAAAAGCAGAAAGAAGAAAAAGGCTCCTTTGCTCAGTAGTTGTTCAAGAGGCCAAAGTTTGGAATTTGAATTTTATACAAGTCAATAAAAAATAAGCTAGGAACAAGGACACAAAGTTAGAACCAAAAAAGAAAGGGGCAATAACATACATGGCACATAATTCTTATGTATTTACATATCTCGCACCTAAACTTTCATATTTACACACATAACTAGCACTCAAAACTGTAATATGACATCGGATATAGCACTATCATCATTTTCAAAAAGTGAAATACATCATTTCATGGATAAGATTTAAAATAACAAAGTGATATATATGTAAATATGAAAGTTTAGATGTGAGAAATGTAAATGCATAAGAAATGTGCGCTATGTAAGTAAATTTAGCTTCTTTTTTATATGTACCCTTAAGCCATTGAGAGGGTATGTCGAAGAAGAACATGAAATAACTAAGAGGTCACTTTAAAAAGTCATAATGCACAGCTCCTCAAGTCATCCTAATTCTTTCACACAGAAAGGATATGTTGTTGAATGTTGTCATTTTGAGTGATCAAAGCCTCAAAAATAATAGTAATGTGTCATTATTATAAAATTATTAAAAGTAAATCTCTTAATAGGTTGAGAGAGAGGACATGCTTTTATCATAAGATCAATAACAGTAACAAAGCCTTAATCCCACCACGTGAGGTTGGCTACATTAATCCTTTTTCAACATTGCATCCTATTTAGAGTCATATTTTCATTTAGTTCTAATAAATTAAGACCATTTTTTATAAAATAAGCCCAAGTTTTCCTAGGTATACCTTTGCCTTTCTTAACAAAAGTCAAATCTAAAACATCTACTCTCCTAATTGGATCATCAGATGGTCGGCATTTAATGTGACCAAACCATCTAATTCAACTCTCTCTAATCTTCTCCGTCATTGGAGTTACACCAACGCTATCACGGATATGTTCATTTTACAATTTGTCTCTAAGAGTAAAGCCACTCATCCACCTAATCATTCTCATCGCGGCAACACTTAAATTAGTATTATGCTTCTCTTTTAAAGGCCAACATTCAGCGTCATAGAGCAATGCAGGTCTCACCAACATCTTATAAAATTTTCTTTTCATTCTGAACAATACTTTTTTATCACATATAAAACCCAAAGCATTCCTCCACTTCAACCAACCAACTTGAATTCTAATATTAACATCACCATCTATATCACCATTGCTTGAGTCACATAAATATAGATGGTCACACTTTGAAAAAGATGAAGCAACACACCAAATGATACCTACATGGAGGACATACAAATCCATGACAGTATTTTATAGTTTAGTTAATTTAAAAAATATTGGATGTTCTTATGATAATTATTAAAGCTAGATATATGTAAAAGTTGGTGAATTCTAGATTCAATTTAATTGTACCATATGGGTCCTCAATAGGAATCGTTTTTCACTTAAGTGATATACTTGTGGCTATATTTACCTAGGAAATAACGTAGCAAGTAAGATTATTAATTTTGGAACGTCGAAGTAAAAAATACGTATTATTTAAGCGCTCTTAGTGATGTAATATGCAAGTTTTGAAAGATGTTGAAATTCTTAAGGCGGGGTTCGGCTGTAATAATAATTTACGTTAAATAGAATTTATCAAATCAACAAAATCATGCGACCTTGCGGCAGAGATGGAGCACACGAGCAATGACAAAGTAAATTCATTTAATCTGCCTCACAGCCGGATTTGGTAAATCCAGATTTACGTTACACAACAGACGGAACCGGAGGGGGGTGGTTGGGGTGGGGATTGGATTTAATAGATAATTAGAATTTGTTTTCCTTTTTTTTTTGTTTTTGTGCTTGGCTAGATTTAGGTTAAATCCATGCTAAATCTTGTTAAAAGTGTGCTACCAAACACCCTCTAAAATTTGTAGAAGTACATGAGGTCTCATTAAGGCCAAAAGAAGTTTCACAAATTATGTATTATTGGATACAACTTGATTGGAGTTATTTAGTATCATCTTATGCATTATAACAAAAAAATTTGCAGAAGCAAAACAAGGTTTAGTTTGTTAGCTGCTAGCCAAGCTCCAGAAAAGAAGATGGCACGGCCAAGGGAATGACTACTAGAAAAGATCAAATGAATCAATCTCATGTTGCATACCTTCCCGTCATGTCAGGTCACACCAACATTTAGAGTGAGGAAACTGCCACTTTAGGAGTATAAAAGAAATCAATAAACGGTGTACTTCTAACATCAGAGGATCTACTTAGTTGGGAAATTGATATGCTTCATAAATCTCTTATTAACCATCAAACTTGGGACTAACCCCGTTAGTGTAATGTAACATCCTGAAAAATCACCCATCTCAGGGAGAAATATTTGCATACGGAAAGCATACGCATCTCTACTTGCCTAGTGTTAATAACCTCTAAATACACTTATAATAACCTCTCAATAACAATGAAATGGAATTTATGAAGGTTATTAGGGAGTTATTGAGGTTATTTGGTTAGAAACCCAATAACCCACCAATAAACCCACTATAACCTCGAAATGGTAGTTATTGGGAGGTTATCACGTACGCTTTTCGTATGCAAATATTTCTCCATCTCAGGAGTGCTCAATAAAGAACACACTTAACATTAGAGTCTCCAATTAAATTCTAATTAATATACTAAACAATGCTTAAAAAATTATGAGTTCATCTTCTAATAAAAAGGAATTTATAAGATTTTCACTTGCAATAGGTTTATTAGAAAAGAAACATAGAGCCGGTGGTTTAGGAATTTATAAAAGGGACTACGGAAAAGGAATATGAGAGAGAAGACTAAATAAATTTTAACTCTTTTTTTTTTTTTTCTGTGATCCTGAATATTCAATGCTTTAAAAATTGAAAATAAGTCCATAATTATTCAAAAAAAAAAAACACTCTTTTTGAAGAGCTTTCCAGTAGAAAGTTAAAAAACACCTCTTTTTTTTTATTTTAAAATGAGATCTACATTTTGATTTGAGAAAAAAAAGAATTCTCTTGATATTGCTTTTCTATGGTGGATCAAGCGATCTCTTCTTTCTCATGAACGTAGGCATGATTTAGTTCCATATAAATCAATGTCTTCCTATTGTTCTTAGTCTCTTTGTTATAACTTTATTTGTTCATAATATTTGCTCTTGATAAATGCCTCCGAATAAAAATTATGTCTTTCCTTGCAATTAACAATATACCCATATAAAAATTAAAATACCTCCATAAAATATTCTTTGCTCCCCCAATTGCTTAATTATCAATACCTAGTTAATCTAGTTAATTGATAAGCCATGCAACTACAAGAAGCCTTTAACCACTTACTAGGTCCTGATCCGAATAGAGTAACATCCTTTTAGCATATAGTACTTTCTAACCAAAAAAAAAAAAAGAACAAACCAATATTGCCCTATTGACAGCCCAAAAAAGTCTTGATTTCTCAACAATAAGAAAAAAATTAGAAGGGAAAAAAGGAGGGGGGTAGAGAGTGCTTAATAATCCGATGTGCACTACAACTAATCCCTTTATACTAACTCAATGTAACAAATAACAATGCAATAATTTTTTGGATAGCTAGTAGGTTGGTACATTATTGCTCAAAAAATGTCCAAAAAATATAATTTTATTAAAGTTTGGGCCCTAAGCATTAGTGGCACAATTACAAAGAGTGAACCAGATATAGACCAAGAATTGACATCATACACGAGACTTAGGCATAAAATTCAATAAAATCATTAATTTTTTGGGTTTTTTTTAGACAGCACTGCCATAGATGACAAGAAAGTTAAGTGGATTCAAATTGTGAGAGATCTTGGCCATTAATTCTCACAATAACTTGTGAGATGATGATGAGCTATTCATCATCCAAGTTTGACAAAAATATTCAACTAGTTTAGCTCTTCTTTCTTTCGAGATTGCTACATTACATTTTTACGAAAAATGCTATATTGTCTTGTGTATCACCAAATCCAATCTCGTTGGGAGCACATGCACACTTCCCTGTGGCAACGACACCCTCAAACATGTGGTCTAACTTTTCCTCAAAATCAGGTTCAACTCCACATATTTTTGTATCTCTTTGCTGCATGCACCACCTCAGAACAATAAAAGCAATTCAGTAAACCTTGAAATGGAATGATTCAACGCAAACCCTAACAAATGAAGAAATACTCACCGCAAGCTGTTCTGCCCACCACTCCTCCGATGCATCAATGGTGCGCTTCATTGAATCCCAACCCAACCCTGTCGAACCACTTTTTAAATCCTTCCAAATTTTCTAATATTTTAGCTGATCTCATTTGTTCTTCAACCGTAGCTTGTCGTATCCCTTCCCATGGAGTCTTTAAAATTTCTAATGATATTCTGCCAACCTTCTTTAGTGAAAAATGTTGTAGGTTTATTGCCCAATTCTATTTCTTTTAAACAGAGGTCGCAAAATATCATTTTGATATCTTTTTCCCAGAGTGACAGTGTACTAAGTTCTTTTGCCTTACTAGCCATGTTTATATTAAGATAAAGTAAAGAAGTGGAACACAGTAGTGGCATAATTGATAAGTTATAAAGACCAGAACAATAATGGTTGTTGCATCACAATCCAATAGAAACAAAAATCTTAACAAAAGAATGCAAAATGTTAAAAAGGAGACAAAATATTTAATGTGGTTCAGTGAAGATGACCTACATCCACGGGAAAGGATCCTAACAATTTTATTAAAGCAATAAAGAGGAAGATACAATGCTTTGATTCATACATGACTCCCTCAAATAATCAACTCCTCAAAATACATAAACCAATACATTAGCATTCCAATGCATACGCAACCAACAACAAAACGGGTAGGTTACACACCAAAATTGTAGGTTACACGTCAAAACTTCCACAAAAAATCGGCAACAACTCCCACAGAAAACCGAGGCATTCATAAAGGCTCCACAGCTGAAAGCACATAAATAGAATTCCAAATTCTTGATAGGTTTTGGAATTCAGAATTTTGGACAGAAATAGAAACAAAATTCCAACTTCCACAAAAATGCATCATTGGGTGCAATGTTTTGAAATTCACCATGACATCCAAAATGCAATGGGAAGAGCAAGAAGATGACATCAGGGAAATTTATTATGCTAATAATCCCTTTCATCTAATCTATGTGGTTGAGTAGGACCATATATCAAAATAAGACTCCTCATAATGTAAGGCCATATATCTAGCACATACCAATATAAGCAACCAATTGTGATGTAAGCTACCAATTGTAATATAAGCTACCAATATAAGCAACCACTAACATTCAACAAATGAAGTAATGAAGGTTGTATACTTAAAAAGCAATGCAAAACCCGTGCCCTATACCTTTTAATAATCGACACTCTGGGTAGTTTTTTGGGGGTTCATATGCTCTCCACGTCAGAGAAAGATATCTGAGGCTACTGAAAACATGAAACATCTTCGATATTTAAAGTTTACTATAAAAAAATACCCTAAAAAATCCAATGCTCTCCATATCAGAGAAAGATATTTGAGACTATTGAAAACATGAAACATCTTCTATATTTTAATTTTACTGAAAAACAAAAACCCCCAAAAAATCCAACAAAACTCCCCTCTGGATAGGATTTTTGGAGGTTCATATGCTCTCCATATCACAGAAAGTTATATGAGGCTATTGAAAACATGAAACATCTTCGATATTTGAAGTTTACTGTAAAAGAAAAAGCCCAAAAAATCCAATGCTCTCCATATCCGAGAAAGATATCTGAGGCTATTGAAAAAATGAAACATCTTCCATATTTGAATCTTACTTTAAAAGAAAAAACCTCAAACAATACAACCAAACTCTTCTATGTGTAGAATTCGTTTGATGTTCATATGCTCTCTATCTCAGAGAAAGATATCTAAGGCTATTGAAAACATGAAATGTAGAGCATTGGATTTTTTGGGTAAGGGTTTAAATTATCCCAACATGGTATCTAGGTAACCATAAGCTCAACCTAAAGTCCACCCAACAAAGCTCATTCAATAATAACTTTAAAGTCCACCTAAACATGTCATATAAATGCTAACATAAAACTAAATCAAAGACAAACTTCGAGAAAAGCATGCCAGAGAGTGTCAGGTTCATCGCAACAAAACAAGGAAAAATCCTAAACTTTGATGAAGAATGCCAAGTTCATCTCCATTCTAAAGGTTTGTTTGAAAAATCCCGAACATAAAAAGGGTAAAAAACGCAAAAAAAATGATTATTCCTTTGCCATATTGTAGCTAAGCGGCCAGAGCAAAATCGTAGTTGATCACTGAAAAATTTATTAAGAAATTCATACCTATTTTTGATGAAATTGCACTTTAAAGAAGGGTATTTTCTTTATTTTATTGCAGGAATGAAGAATTTAGGTGATAAAAGCAAAAATCATAAAAAGGAGCGAATTTGGAACAAAATCATGCAATTTGTGCTGAGTCGCCGACGGCGAGATCGAGCCCGCCGACGGCGAGGTTACGAGAAGAAAATTCTGAAGAATTTATAACTGTCTCGCTGACAGCGAGCCCGAGCCCGCCGATAGCGAGCTAGAGCGGCTTGAAGATCTTCAGAAGCCTCGCCGACGACGAGGTAGTTCGTCGCCGACGGCGAGATAGTTCAAATGGTGCAGATACATTGAACCTGGACACCTTTTGAAGGGATGCTTACACATCTCTTGGTCCTTTGCTCATCTCTATATATAGAAGCCGAAATTAGGTGTCTTAGTGTGTTCTAAGTGTGTTATTGAGTCTAGTTTTGTGTGCAGTTTTGTGTCTTAGTGTGTATCTTAGAGAGTCCTTGAGTGATTTAAGTAAGTATTTAGTGAGTTAGTGAGTTTTTAGTGAGTTTCTGTGTCATTCGGAAGGAAGAGTCGAAAGAAGCTGCAAGAGTCTCGCTAGGGATAAATCGAGATAAGTATTTGTATTTATTGTTTTTAACTTTAAATGAAATCCATGCTTAGTTTAGTTTCCATGCATTCTGAGTAGTTTATTTAGTCTTTCTTCCTGTTTATGAAATTAAGTGACTTGATGAAATTAAAATAGAGATACTTTTATATATTAATAAATTGTGATAATTTTTACTTAAAACTTAATTTACTTTCAAACTGGTCATTTGATTTGTTAAAATATGTTGATTATCAACTATAGTAAAAATTACATCTGATATTCGGGGAATTCAAAAGCCTTGGAAGGAATGTGCAAATAAATAGGGAAATAATATCACTGGGCGTAGAATTGAGCATTTTAGTGTGACAGACTAAAATATTCAATTTGGTCCTATTGTTTGAGAGTCGAAGTGTAGATGTTAGCCCTCAGGCGAGGGAACGTGGGAGCTCCGAAGTGGCAGTCTGTATCCTCCCACTTAACGCGCATTCGCGTAATCAAACATAGGATTAATCAATATTTTTTACACCTGACCAAAGGGTAAAGAATATGAATGCTCCTATTTGTCACAATACCTTAAAATTATCTATTTAAATTCATCAAACACTTAAATTTATAAACAAGGGGAAAGATACTTTTTCTGAATAGTTAAGACTTATTTAGCAATTAGTTTTATTTCCTGCACTTTCAATTCGTATTAATTTTCTACTTAGTTAAGTATTCTAATTAAAATACTTAGTTTACTTTATTGCGCTTAAATTCAGAATTCCAAATTTTCGTATATTATTATATTATTATTATTATTATTATTATTATTATTATTATTATTATTATTATTTTAAAATTAGCTGTTATTAATTTTCTCTTTCCCTGTGGGATCGATAACCAGGACTCCACTAGAACCCTGTATTACTTCGATACGATACGTATACTGCGCAGCATCCACAACATAAACAATTACAATTCTATACATATAATATAGCGGGGTCAAGTTTTTGGCTTCGTTGCAATCAAATTAAAATATCATAATATAAATTTGTGGGTCAGTAGTGAAGCAACCAGAGCAAAACCAACATGATGCATTCGTGAATGTACAGATCCAAAACAGATAAGAAGGAAGAAATAAAAATGGTAGAAACGGGAAGGAGATGAGAAGGAGTAAGCATCAGAGCCGAAAAAATGCATAAGCTTCCTCAGATCCGCAATTAGAAGAAGAAAATGACTCATCGTACCTGGGATGTGTTGATCGAGGGGCTACAAAACAAGAAGACGAAGGAGAGTCGCGAGAGAAGCAGTGGGGAAGCAGTTAGGGTATAAGAGAAACGAGCGGCTTAAGGTGTAAATTTTTCTGGGCGAAAGCGGGCGGAGGGGTTATTGTCGCGGCCCGCTTTCACTCAGCTTTGCCAAAGCTGTGTCGCAATGCTACGAACCAAACGAAACAAAACGGGACGAAGTCGATGCGGGGCACCGCGCCGTGGCAATAAAGCTCAACCAAACGGGGCCTAAATGTTCAAATTTCGATTAAAAGTTATTTTGAACTTTTATTTCAGCAAACTTATAGTCAAACTGGCCTGCTCTACTAGACGGATCCAATGATAGCCAAATTGGTACAATACGAATCAAAATCAGGATCAGATAAATCCATTAAACAGCTTTTGAAAGTTTTCAATGCTCAATTTGAAGGTCAAACAAATATGAAATTTGACATACTTATAGCTGAATCAAGTCTTCAGACGTGAAAAATCCAACAAACCCAATATCGCTCAATTTTGACGTCATTAAAGCAATCAAATGTTCACCAAACGTCATCCAATCAAGGGAATATCTCTGGGACCGTTTGATCAGAATTGTTCAAATTCCTGCCTTATTTGCAATCTGAACTCTATAAATAGAGACCCACCCTCCTCCTCGGACGGGACCCAGACCTTGAGCTAGAAGAAGATGAAAGCTTGGAGGAGGGACTCAATCTAACATCACCGTAGATCTGGCGAAAACCTCCCACTAATAAAAAATTAGTAATTTTGACTCGAAAATTTACTCTAAGTTCTTGAAATATGACCACATTTCTTGCCTTACTAAAAGTTGGCAATCTAGCCTAACTCACATGACCTCAATGATTTTGTGCAAGAGAAATTATTATATGCAGATAACATAAATACGAACAACGGCGTATGGAGAATTCACGTCACATACACACGAATTTATTGTGACATAGCCTCCCCATGTATCGTGGTCGTTGTACATCCGAACGTTTGCACAAAATAATTTTTTAAGTGCAGTCCAACTTGTACTTGTTTATTGGCCTCAAACCTCTTTGACTCAGATCTTCAGCAATATTATAGGTATTCTTTTATTTTATATTACTTGAAAATGATAATGTAGACACCACAACTGTTAGCATAATTCTCAAAGCATTCAAACAGCCCAGACAATGACCAAACAACCAAGGCGTCCTATCACCCTACTGCTAGCCACGTGGTCATGAATCGATGGACACACCATGGCGAGATTTGAACGATAACCCACGCCGACAGTTCCGACCGACCGGGGCTCAGGCGGGAATCCTTAAATGTAATCTATCGACCCACCTTTAACGCGACAGATGTGATCGTTATTTTACCAGGCGCTTCTGCTGACCAACTATGGTGCAGTCGTCACCCAGCCGGTCACCTCAGTCTGTCTAATCGAGCAAATCGACTGGTCAAGTTTTTACCATATTAAAATTCAAATTGTAATACCCATGTAGTATAAAATTCATGCGATTGAGTAGAACATCAATTGTGTTAAGAGCGGTTTTCATGACTGCTCTCTTTTCTATAATTGAATAAAATACGTCTCTATAAATAGAAGACAAAAAAAATTAATATATGGGCTTTTCACCAATTCTCTCTGCAAGAAACTCCTGACTTTCTATACTCTTTTTCTCTCTTTTTTCTTTCACTCAAACATAAACTCTTGAGACACGTTCACAAAGGACAATTCATAATCAAACATATAAAAATATGAGATATTTATAGTAAATTAAAATAAATAGTTGTGTAAAATAAATTGATGAATGAATTCCTTGAATCAATTATTTAAGCAGATGTGATCGCATTTATATTAATATATTTTTATTAGAACAGTATAGATAAATATTATATATTACTCAATCAACATGATTGTATATACCTGATGCGTGATAGAAGATCTGCGGCGATAGAGTAATGAATTATAGTCTTTGCGTTGCACGGGAAATCAGAACACACTCGGTTAAAAGGAAGCAACCACAGTAATGACACCATAAGTTTTTAAATGGAAGACACATAAAATGAAAAAAACCACGGGGCCTCGCCAAGTTGTAAAATTCCATTATATGTTGATAATTACAGAGACTCTTTGAATCACAGACGGGAGAATGTAACTAGATTTTCCAAGTTACAATGTTGATTCGCGGCTTCTGATCGGTGGTTGTCGACGGTGATTGGTGGTGACTAACGGCAGTTTGTGGTGGTTGACAGCGACAATAGTTCTCGACGGTGGTCGGTGGATATTGAAGGCGGTTGGCAGTGGTCGACAGCGATCGGTGGCGGTAGGCGGTGATCAGTGGTGGTCGACAGATGTCGATGATGGTCGGCAGTGATCGACAGCGGTTAGAGGCGATTGGAGGTAGTTTACGGAGGTCGGTGGTGGTTGACGGCGACCGACGATGATCAAAAGTGACAAGTGTGGTGCTGGACCTCAACTTCTCAATGCTTTAACTTCTCCCTCAAGCTTTCAGCCCCCTCTCAAAAGGGGGGTGGGGCTATATTTATAATGTTCTAAGTGCAGAATGCAATAATATGAACCAATTTGATTGGAAGATCTAGAGAGCTTCCTCCAATCAGACGGTATTTGATGAATATTTGAGTGCCTTAAGGATGTTAGAATTGAGCAATCTTGGGCTCGTTAGGTTTGTCTTATCGAGACGTTTGGTTCGATTATAAGCTTGCTAGATTCAGCATTTTTTTAGCCTTCTAAATATCTTCAAAAAAACTTTCAAGAGTGGCTGAATGACTTGATCTGAGCTTGATTTGACTCGGTTTGAACTTATTTTGTTAACATTAGGTTTTTCTTACCGAGTCAATCAGTTTGACTGTAAGTAAATTGAAATCAGAGTTCTGGATGAGTTTTTATCGAGGCTTGAACATTTCTCGCTCAAAATGCTGCCTCGAGATCAATATCATTTCTCGAGATATGTGTCAAATGATGAAAATTTGTTGGAGATGTATCAATATATAATTCCTTAATTTTCATTTTTTATGCCATTTTATCTTTACTTAAAAAACGATATCTTTCACTTTTTAAAAGTTATTAATAGAACTATTTTTATTGTTATAATAATGATTTGAATCTTATAAATATAAATTAAAGTTTTGATATTAAATATGTAAATACGTAAGAATTGTACGAAGAAAAGGTCAATAACATGTGAATGTGAGAGATTGTATTTGTATGATGGTTTCCGACTGAATAGCCAATTTTTTCTTTGATATGACCTTAATGGCTGTGCGTAGAAAAAAATATTAGTTGCGTGCATATGGACAACGTGTTTGGAGAAATCAAGTCACATACACAAGAATTTATTGTGACTTGAACTCCCAATTTACCGTTGAGTAATAATTTTCAAAGTGCAGGCTAGCTCATACTTTTTTTTTTTTTTTTTTTTTTTATAAAAGAACACAATGGCTCAATTTTATTGCTCACAAAAAAGAAAGTACAAAACCGGGAAGAAGGTCCCAACGCACGCACCCTACATAAATCACTAAAAAAGAAAAAATTAGAGCCCTTCTTCCAAAAAAAAGAAAAATACAACACACACACACCCGACATGCACCGACACATACCACAATAATAACTAACAAAAACTAAAGTATCTAAAGAAACACAGAGTTTAAAAACGTAGTGACAAACTCGGAGACAATGAGCCTAATAGATTAGACCAAGTCTAACAATCCAATCAAGAAGAAAGCTTCCTTCACGTCGAAGTATGATTCCAAATCACGTTCGATCCTACCGAAAGAGCCTTAATCTTTTTAATCCGTAATAAAACACTCCAACGACAGAGTTATGCTTAAAGAACAAATATCAAACATAGTTAAAGAATCGCTTCAAGAATAATATTCACCCACTTCTTATGCTTAAGAATTAAAAGTCCAAAAATAATAACATCGACTTCAAGCAATTAAAGGCGTCAAGTAATAATAGGAGCAAGAAACCAAGCTAAAATCGAACCATTCCAATCACGGCAAACCCCACCAATACCAAACTTTAGTAACATTCCAAGAAGCATCAGTATTAATTTTCAAAAAAGGCACAAAAGGTTTATTCCAATGAATACAAGATCCAGCAGCATTAACAAGATTTATAGGCAGCTGGAAATTAGAAATCAAAGCACCAATATATCTGTTATTCTTTGATTTAAATTCCACTATAGAAACACATTTAGAAATATAAGAAATAATTTGCCCAGCAACTTTAAAGGAAGTAGCAATAATCCCTTCATACTTACACCTATTACGGTTCATCCGAGATGAACCAAACAAGTAATAGAAGGAATACTACTAAAAAACATATGGCCCAAACAATTCCAATCCCGAAACATCTCAATAATAGAATTATAACCATGAAAAGAAACAATTCTACCGCACAAAGTAAAAATTCTCCTCCAAATATCCGCAAGCAAAACCGCAATTAATAAAAGTATGTAAAATAGATTCCTCATCATTCTTACAAAAACAAAGATTTAGAAACAATCCTTAAACCCTTTAGCTTAAGTAAATCATCTATAGGAATGCAATTATGTAAAAGTCTCCAAATAAAAAAAGATATAGAAGGCTTCAACCATTTATTCCAGAGCCAAGATAGATCATAGCCAGCAGTAAAAGAACTAATAGAAGCAAAGGTTTTAGTAACAGAATCCCCAATTCTAGTCTTGACCTTAGGAATATCTCTTCTGGAATTATCCAAAGGGATGTTAGCAATGAAATAGACATCCCTATACTCAATCACAGAGCCTAATTTAGCAAGATTCCAATGGTCATTATCCCAGAAATCATTAACAGTAATATTAATATGCCGAGGGCCAAGCATAAGCAACTAGCAAGGGGCCCAAAAGAAGTCCAATCATCATACCGTAAAGACAACTTACCAATACCAACATCCCAAGAAATAAATTTCTCCACCAAATGAGAAACCTTAAGCATTTCTTTCCAAATGTAAGAGTCATTAGAAGTAGCGATAATAGATAAAGGGTGTTGATTAAGCACAATACTTAGAGAAAAGAAGATTAGCCCAAATAGAGTTATTATCTCTAAAGTGAACCCAAAGTCTCATAAAATTATATTTAATAGAGTCGAAATACTTCTAAAACCCGAGCCCCCATTAGAAATCGGCTAGCACAACTTCTCCCAACACTTCCAAGTGTAACCCTTTTTTCCTGCAACCATCCCATAAGAAACTATTAAATAAGACTTCAATCTTTCTTATAATAGCCTTGGGGACATTCATCACTTGAATAATATAAAGAGGCATGGATGTAAGAATACTCTTCAAAAGTGTAATACGCCTGTGCGGCTTATTTTTTGGTTGTATTGTATTTTAAAAGGGGGGTCGCCTAACAGAAGTTGTCGGCGAATTTAAATTTTAAATTTGATTTAAATATATATATAATTTAGAAAGTAGTATTTGGCTTTGAAAATAATTTTTAAATTTGAAAGTTTTAAGATATGAGATTAAACCGATCTCACATCCCAAATAGTTTATATAAACGAGCACCGCACCACAAACCGTGTATCTATCCCTAAAGATAGACACACTGCTTGATGGTGGGGCTCGATCAGATAAACTAGAAGTTTTGTAACATCCGTTTGGTCTGCGAACCAATTTTATAAGCCGACAAATTCCCCTGCTTAATATGAAGGTATTAAACAGGGTTTATATTACTCAGGTTCTTTAAAATTCCCTATAAGGGCAAGCCCCTATAGTTAATTACATCTTAAGTGACGGGAATCACTTAAGAAAACTCTCGATAATAATCAATAATTCTGCTCTCAAGAATTTCAAAGTTTAAGGTTTTCAAAGATTGAATTTTGGAATTTCAATTGGGAATGGATCAAGTTTGGAACATTTTGTTTTGTGAATCCAAAGGAAGAAAAGTAGGAGAAATCACTGATTCGAAGTGAACTTCGGTAATTTCCCGACTATCCTATTGTTTGGCTTGAGTTTAGGAAAGTCCTAATACTTATTTAAATGTTTTGATCTTGCCAATTTTAATTAGTTAGGGCTTATATTTGTATGATAAAATCAAACAAATAGCTTTAGAAGATGTGAGGGTTTATTGTCGTATCGGACGACTACCTCGGAATCCTAAGACCGGTTAGGGCTTAATTTGCAATGCAAATGTCTAACGAAGAGTTGAGGATTTATGTTGCACTGAGCAAGCTACCTCGAAGTCCTATGGCTTGGTTATTTAATTCTAGAAAAGTTTTGTCGAAGTAGGTTCAAGTTTTGCTGACGACGATGGCCGTGCTGCCCACCATGCCCCAAGTTCCTTGTTGTTGCAGAGGTTTAGTTTTAGAAATCATAAATCAGGAGATGAGAAAAGTGTTTTGGTTTAGAGAAAATCTTAATTTCCGAGTGTTTTGTATTTTGATTAAAACAAATCTTAAAGTTGATTATAACGACACCGGTTAAGATCCCACTGGTTCCATCCTTCCGCATCATTATTTTTATCGGATTCACTTAGTCCAGTATGAATTTGCTAAACTCAACTAAATGAGTTCCACACTTTCATTTAGACCGTGGAAATCCCGTTAGCAACACGTAGGTTACATCATCCGAGGTATTCCCGATCATCCAACAGGACGTTTTAATTTAGTTGCAATCGTAGTTTTGTGTTCGTTTGTGATTAAATTTTCGAGTTGTTTTATATTTTGAAATGTTGTGGCGGTGAATTTTATCTTGCAATGACTTTTAACTTAGTTTTGGTTTCGGCTTTAGGGACTATCCTAAAGGTGTGGGTTTTCATGCAACAGTTGTTTTATCATGCAAGAAAAGTAAAATGCATTTGCAATAAAGTAAATTGCATGAAAGTAAATCGCAAGAAAGTAAATCGCAATAAAATAAAAGCGTACTCTGGAGGGTCTTCCCGTCATCCCAAGCCGCACTTAAAACACAATTAGAATATTTACACAAGTTCCTAGGTAAAGCTAGGGGAAAGGTTATGGTTTTCTACCAAATTCCTAATCCTATATCTAATCATCTCCTATGACGTCTAGGTTCTTTGTGTTTTTTTGTTTGAAGACGATTTTCATCATCAAAGGACAATTAAATCCAATTGTTCTTATAAATATCCTATCATATCGAGGAAGTGCTTAAGAAGAATCTTAAACATCTTTTCAATATTTTCGTGATTGTTTTAAGTCCAAATGAATTTAATTATATAAATGAATCGATCGTCCGAGGTTTTCAAGTCTTGTTAACTTGCTCGATGAACTAGGACATTCGAATATCCTATGAGTGAGGTAACACTTCATTTAATGTTTCATTTAGGAGTTATAATAATCAAAGCTTTCAAGGGTAAATTAGTATTCAAATGATTTGATTTAAGTTAAAGGGTTTAAATTTGAAATAGTGTTCAAGTTGCTTTACATTTATTTTGAATTCTTTATGTCTTAGGTGATGTTATATTTAATTCAACTTAATTTAATTGAGTTTTAATTTAGTTTAACATAGTTCAATTTAATTTGATTTGGTGTTTAATTAATTTGATTTGATTTAATTTAATTTAATTATTTAATTTAATTTAATTGTTTAATTTAATTATTTAATTTAATTTAATTTAATTATTTAATTTAATTTAATTTAATTATTTAATTTAATTTAATTTAATTATTTAATTTAATTTAATTTAATTATTTTATTTAATTTAATTTAATTATTGAATTTAATTTAATTTAATTGTTTTAATTGAGATTTTAAGTCTTTTAATATTTTGAATGTGAATTATCATTTTAATTAAGAGTTGAATATTAATGAGATGATTAATTTAGGGATTTTTAAATTAAAGAATAAATCTCTTCCTAATAAATGTCCCTTATTTTAATAATTCCAATTTTATTATTATTCCAAATTTAATCCATTATTTAATTAAAGTTTAATCATTTAAAAATTGTTCAATGGGTTTCTACCCTTTAATTATTTAAATTTCAATCATCCAAATCAGATTAAGATCAAATATTTTACTTGTTGATTTGATTTTTTTTTATTAAACCTAAAGTTTTAATTAAGGGTTAAAAGTTTAATTACCATTTTACCCCTTAAGCTTAATAATTTCATAACTCACTAAATTGAACCCAAATGAACTTGAAATTTTTATGTGACTTCACTCACATGTCAATAAAGACATGAGAGGAGAAAATGTGATTTTTCTGTATTTAATTTATTTATATAATTATTTTTGTGGAAAATAGAGATTTTCAAGGAAAATTTGATAACATGACCAAAGGAAAGTTTCTATCCTGAAGAAAATTAGGGGACATTCCTAATGACCAGGGAAGCACTTGGACCAATTTTGGTGATTTTTTGAATTATATTATTTTTATTATAATTATTTTAAGTTTTGGAGTGTTAATTAATTTAAAAATAAAATAAATGTTGAAAAATGGATTTTATATTTTTCAAAAATCTCTCTGATATCAAGGAAACCAGAGAATCAAATTTTGCAATTTTCTGATTTTTCTATGATTTATTGTAATTATTTTAGTGAAAATGCTAGAAAATACATTTTTTTTAATTTTAAAATTATCCTAGGGTTTTAAAATTCAATATCTCACTAAATAGACCTAGGAAAAATGTGGGATTTGTTCCTAAGTGATTAAAATTCAAAATGTGACATTTTGGTGAATTTTATTATTTTTGTGATTTTTATTATTTTTTAATTATTAAAAATATTAAAATATTATTAAAAATCAACTTTTTTAGAAAATCGAAATTTTAATTTTCTTAGATTCCCCTGATATCAGAGAGGCTCCAAAACCAATTTAGTGAATTTTTGAAAAGTATTTTAAAAGTTATGAATTTTTAAAGTTTAAAATGGCTAAGTGACTTAATCAACCCAATTAGTGGGGCTAACCAAGTCCAATTGACCTCAAATTTTTATGGTGGATTCCTCTGATCCTAAAGGTCAGTGGAGAATTGATTTCAAGTCAATTTGATACCTGGTTAACTCTAATTAATTAAAGACCTATTTTGGGTGTTTAAGTCAATTAGGGTTGTTTTGAATGAACTAAGCCAAAATCTATTTTTCCTAGGGTTCTCTGGTCATAAGGAACATCACCAAATTTTCCTAGAATTTATTTCACAACATGCTAATTTTTGGAATTAAAATACTCAAAACAGTGACCCGAACTTGAAAAATCAAGAACTCTTCATAGGGATGGCCTCCGACTTTGGAAAATTCAGGGAATGTTCCCAAATTCAGAGGCTTCAAAAGCCCTATAGTCTCATGCCATGGTGAATTGTATGCATGCATGGAGAATTAAAACAATGCAGAGAGTAAATAAATTATAAAAAATAAAATACTTGATGAAATTAAATGATTTCTTTTCCACATTATTCTCCTCTCGTTCACTGAGCAAGAGAGTATTTTTATTTTATTTTTGTGATTTTTCTACACAAAGATATGAATTTTTGAAGTTTCGATATTTAATAAATACATTAAATACCCTATTTATCTACTTATCCACGCAGCGCCGCCGAAACATCGGCAGCTCCGAAGGGGTACGTGTCGCGTTGTGATTGGGCGCCGCCATCCGAGTCGGCAGCTCGGGCCCCGCGGTTCTCGCACCGTTTCTCGGTCCGACGCCATCCGAGCCGTTCGTCCGCGCGTGTATCGAATGGACGGCATCCGTTCATCGTCCCCAAGTGTTCTCACCCGAGAGCCGTCCACACTAAATCCCTAAGATCTCACTCGATTCTCAATGGATTTTTACGTTCTTATACTCTACGGATTCGTCTCGAAGAGACGAACACATCTATACGGTTAACATGCATCGAAACTAAGGCATTTGAAATAGAGAATCTTCGAAGCTCGGGATGAAGAGTTAGCTCATACCTTGGCTCGGAGAAGTGTGGCTTCAATCCGAGAGTTGTTGCACCTTCGATCGGGTCCCAGCAAGCTCCGGATGGAGTCTCCTGGTTTGATGAATTGTCCGGATATGATTTCGACCGAGCCCGATCACAAAGCTTGGAGGGCTGGAGCAACCGGGTGGCCTCGGAGATGGGGCTTTTGATGGTGGACACCTTCCCTCGGTCCGGTGAAGGTGTAGAGCCAATCAATTTGAGAATTGGCTCATCGTGGAGAAGTGTCCTGGTTTTGGGTGGAATTTCAACTCCGAAATCGAGCTTTCAGAGGAGAAATGGCAGGGGAATTCCACTGGGGATCAAGTGCTCTAAGGGTGGAGAAGGGTCTGGAACAATTTTGGCAGAGTTTTGGCAAGGTTTGTGCTTAGCTCCTCTCTTGGCCGAGAGGGGTGGAGTTTAAATAGGAGAGGGTGGAAGGCCTCTCAGGGGGAGTTAGGGCTTGGGATCGACTGCCTCAGTGAGGAGAAGATCGGCCATGGTAGCCACCGGGGATGGGGCGACTCGGCAAGTGAGAATTTCAATGTTGGCTCACATGTGAGCTCTCGGCCATGGTGTTTTCCGGCAGCTCGGTGGCCGGCCGGCCGAGCAATGGTCACCATCTTGGTCGAGTGGGTCGTGGCTGGAGGTTTGTGAAATCGATTGGCCATGGACATGTGTAAAGGCTTTGATCCAAAGTGGAATGGGGCATGGCTGGATTTGGACCTAAATGGGTCAACCCACCCATTTGGGCTAGGTGCACCACCCAAGGCCTGGTTTTGGCTGAGGGAAAAGTGATTTGGCTCAGGCATAATCGGTAGGGTCAAGTCACCATCCAAGCACAATTAGGCTTAAGCATGGTTTAGTGGAATCATGGAAGTGGTTAATCACCTTTAAGAATTAAGGAAAGAGCCTCCTCCTTTTGCCCAAAATGGCATGGTGACATGTAAAGAGGCTCTCATGGCTTGCATATGGCTTGTGCATGGCTCCATGGCTCCATTTGGCTTGGGAAAAGGTTTGGTCAATTTCATAAAAAAGGATTTTAAGGATTTTGGATAATTTGGTGGAAATTTGGATGAAGCTTCATTTAGAATTATTTGATGATTGGTTTAGGACTTAGGGATGATTTTAATTGAAAATATGATGAGGGGAAATGTCATGTGGGCTTTAGGATGGTTTGGGCTTTTTAAAATTTAATGAAGATGGGCTTTTAAGAAGGTTTAAGGGAAGTGGGCTTTTAAGTTTAAGGATGTGTTCATGGATGGAAATTTTTGTAGAAGTTTGGGCCAAATAGTTGTTGGTTTTGGTTTAGGGATGTTTCATGGATAATTTGAAATAGATTTAAGGTGGTTTGGGTTTGAATTGGGTTGAATTTGGGTTTATTTGGTAAATGGGCCAATGTAGGTCAAATTGGGCTAACTTGGGCCAATGTTGGGCTAGGGTTGAAATTGATGTAAAATAAATGTTGAGAAATGTTTATGGGAGTGTTTCAAAGAGGTTTCAGCTTTGGTTGGGTTTTGATTTTGAGGTTTGGGCCTATTTGGGTTAGGTTTCGGTTTAGATCGAAATTGGGCTTTTTGATTTTGGGTTGAATTTTAGTGGGGTTTGGGTTCAAATTTTGGACAAATCATGTTAGGGTTTTGTTTGTGGGAATGTTAAGGAAGATTTAGAAAAGATTTGAGGTTAATTGGAGTTGAATTGGGTGAGTTTGGGTCATGGGTCCAAATTTGGGCTTTAAGGCCAAAAGTGAGATTGGATCCAAATGTCAATCAAATTGGACTTGGATTTGGTCTAGATTGGTATTTGGGATATTGATTTGAAGTTTAGAATTGAATTGGACCACAATTGGGGTCAATTGGGTAGGTTTGGTTTGACATTGGGTTCACTTTGGGTTAAAATGGGTCAAATTGGGGGTTTTGACAAAAGTAGGGTAAATTGACAAAATTGGCCCATGGTGTAGTTGGACAAAATGAAATTGGGAATATTTAGGATTTTCTGGAATTTTCTGAGAATTTTCTGAATTTTTGGATTTTTAGGCCAAGAAGGGTATTTTGGGTATTTGGAGGGTATTGGGAGGTATTTTTGGAATCTTTGGTATTTTTGGGTATGGATGATCAATTTGAGTGATGTGGAGATGTTTGGGATTGATTTTGGAAAATTTTGGGTAATTTGGAAATTTTGCAAAAATTTGGGTAATTTCGAGGTTTTGGGTAGGTTTAGTAGGTGTAGGGTCCCGGGGGTCAAAAATTGAAAATTTGAGAAATTAAAAATTGGGTGAATTTAGGTGGAAAGAAATCATTTTGGTTGAGCCATGAAACCATTTCAAGCCCATATGAGCCATGAAAGGACTCATTTGAGGCATTCATTATGTTGTTCCTAACCCTCTTAGCCAAGGGCTTAGGGGTTAAGGACCATCCATGTGAATCACCCACATGAGTCAGGAGGTTAAGTTGGGTATGGGTGTGGTTTTAGGAAGTGTGTGGAAATGTAGTGTGTAAGTGTAATGTGTATGTAAGTGTATGTGTAAGTCGACCCTTCACTGCACCAGGGCCACCTGGAGCGATCCTAAGGCCAAAGAGTCCTATAGGAACTCATCCTTTAAACTTCCACATTTGATTTCAACCCTCTAGGTGATTAGGGGTCTATAGTCAAGTTTGTGGAGTTTGCGGGGAGTTGAGAAGTGGTTTGAATTTCTAAAAGGCGGGTCCCAATCCTAGTCCTCTAAGATAGTCAAAGGAAAAGCCTAAGGCTAGATCCTAAGCACTAAAAAGAAGAAGGGAAGACCTCATCAAAAATGAGGTCAACAACGCCCCCCAAAGGAAAGAAATTTGTTCTCCCAAGAATGAATTTTCATTCTAATTCTATCAACCAGATTATTAAACAAAGCAATTCTCTTAGGATTCTTGTCTAAAACAAAACCAAGATAGTTAATGGGTAAAACGACGAAATGACAAGTAGTATACTCGAGCAATCCACTTTAACTTCATATTGTCGATATGCTTAGAACCATAAAAGGAGCATTTAGCAGCATTAAAAAACATACCATAAGAATTCGTAAATGATTGATGAGCCTCCAAATCTTCTTAATAGATCTCTTATTAGAATTAGTAAAAATAATAAGATCATCGACATAAGCATAAATGAGAAATGCCGATACAACCTTTATGCACAAAATTAAGAGAAGGATTGTCTCCATATAATTTATTAATGCACTTGGAGAAATAATCCATAGCAAGTATAAACAAATAGGGAGAAAGAGGATCACCTTGCTTAATTCCTTTGGAAGATATGAAATGACCGGCAGAATTACCATTAATGATAACAGAATAATAATTATTACTAAGAATTCTGTAAATTAAATTACAGAAATCTGATTGAACCTATGAGCATTTAACACATGGATAATAAACTCCCATCTAATAGAATCAAAAGCTTTTTGAATATCCATTTTAAAAATAATGTTCCCATCTCTTTTACCCTTGTCAAGGTCAAAAAGCAACTCTTGAACAGTAAGAGCATGATCAATAATAGATCTGCCTTTAATGAAGGCAGTCTGATTTAAAGAAATTAACTTACCTAAGACATTCTGAATTCTATTCACAACAATCTTAGAAATAAGCTTAGATATAACAGTATTAATACTAATAGGTCTAAAAGACTTCCAAGAATTAATACTATGCTCTTTAGGAATAAGAACAATATTAGAACATTTAAAAAATTTTGGTAAATCAATACCTTTAAAAAAATCCTGAATAGCACCAATAACATCATTTTTAATAATATCCCAACAATGTTTATAAAACTCAACGAGTAAAGCCATCGGGACCGATGCACCTTACCATTATCCATACTATCCAAAGTGAATTTAATTTCGAAGGGTCGGGAATATAAGTAAAATTAACATTCTTAACATTACCATCAGAGGGAAAAACATCACAGTTAATCATCTCAAGAGCACTATTATCAGAAGAGAATAAGTGAGTAAAAAAACTAATGCCATCATTAAAAATATCATCTTGATTAGTAAGAACATAACCATTGTCATTCTTAATAGAAGATATAAAATTCATATTTCTTCTATTCTTAATGCAAGCATGAAAATAAGAGGTATTCCTAGCTCCATTAATAAAATTAGACTTGCAAGCTTTTTGAGCATAAAAGCTTTCTTCAATACTAATGGCATAAGTAAGGTCCTTTTGAGCTTGAGTAAAAAGATCAAAAGAGATAACATTGTGCTGAAACAAGATTTCTAAATCATGGACTCTAGTTTCAGCCTCATCAACCAACTCGTTAATATTGCTAAAAACATTCCAATTCCAACCTCTTAACTCGTTTAGCAAGATGTTTATGAAGATACCATAACTGCTGGCCATGATTAAGATGAGTGAAATTATAAACAGAGTTATTACAAGTCCAGTTAGACTTAATAAACTCCAAAAAATTAGGATGATTAACCCAAGCATTCAAAAAATTAAAGTGAAAACAGCTTTTTTTATGATTATTATTAAAAACTTTAATTAAGATAGGAGTGTGGTCAGAAGCATTAAAGGCTAAATGCAAAATCTTAAAACTCCTAAACTTATTATACCAACTAGCATTAGCCAAGAATCTATCAAGTCTCTCAAAAACATTACCTCTGTGCCAAGTAAAAGCATTACCCGTATACCCTAAGTCAAAAATCTCAGCATCAAGGAAAACGTAATTGAAGTTAGAAATAAGTTTAACATTAGGATAAACACCACCCTTCTTCTCATCAACGAAGAAATCATATTAAAGTCACCCCAACAAGCCAAGGGTCCGACATAGGACTAATAGACCTAATAAGATTCCATAAACCGATTCCGTCTTGCTTAGTGCAACCAAGCATAAACAATAGAAAAGTGAAAAGAAATGCCGAATAAGAGATAAAAACATGCGATGAATCGAGCATGATTAATAATCACATCAACAAGTGATAAAATCTCTCCACAAGAACCAAATCTTGTTATTAATATTAGCCATAAACTGAAAATTACCAATTTTTTGAACATATTTATAATTATTTATGGGATTAACTAAGGGTTCAAGAATACCAAAAAAATTTAAATGATTTTTCCTGATAAGATTTTTTAGCCTATTAGAGGCATTACTTTTAGCAACACCTCTAATATTCCATATCATAGTGCTATAATTCATCATCATTGTCTTTTCTACTCCTAGTAACTCTAGAAGTAGAAGTTACCTCATTGGAATCAGTCTTACCATTCATGTGCTCCTGCATAGCATCAGGATTTATGTAACTTAGTTCTCGGCTACCCTTGAATTTTCTCCTCCTAGAGGATTTCTGGATCATCCATTCATCTTCAGGTTCAGACCTGTTAAAAACATTAAGTTCTGCATTCATATTATCAGTAATAATATTTCCAATGGATTCTTTCTCCACAAGGTTAGTATGCATCTGCATATTATCTATAGCCTGTCCAACAATAGGATCAACAAATAATATAGATTGAGTGTTGATAGTATGACCATTTATGTTTACATTAGTACTATTTAAAGCAACAGATTCCTGGATAATATCTTTGTTCACATCATCAGGAGATGAATCTTTAAAAGCAGAAACTAAAATATTGTCATCTTGAATCTTCAGCAATTTGATAGCTATTCTTTAATTATATATTTATTGAAAGTTAGAATATATACACTTCAACTATCAGCATGAATCTCAAAATATTCAAACATCTCAAACAATCAAGACGACCTACCACCCTACTTCTAGCCATGTATTCAATAATCGTCCCAGACACCATAGCGAGATATTTGAATGACAGACCACATCGACAATCCCAACCGACTGAGGTGCATGCGGGAATCCTTTATTACGGCTAATCGGTTGACCTACCTTTACTGCAGAAAATAAGATCGACATCTGACCAGGCGCCTCAGCAGACCAACTCATGGCGTTGTTGCCACTCAGCCGGTCACCTCAGTCGGTCGAATTCAAACAAGTCGACTGGCTAAGTTACCCCATATTAAAATTCAAATTGTAATACCCATGTAGAATTAAATTCATAATATTAAGTAGAGCATCAATTGTGTTAAGAACTGTTTCCACAACTGTTCCCTCTTTTCTGTATTTGTACAAAATACATTTCTATAAATATGAAACAAAAGTACGAACAAAAGGACTTTTCACCGATTCTTTCTGCAGAAAACTCTTGATTTGATGTACTCTATTTCTCTATTCCTTCCTTCACTGAATCATAAACTTTAGGGGCGTGTTCACAAAGAACAGTTCAAGATCGAAATATAAGAGATTTTTATAGTAAATTGAAATAAATAGTTATATAAAATAAACTAACAAAAGAATTCCTTAGATAAATTATTGGAGCAGGTGTGATCGCATTTATATTAATATATTTTTATTAGAACAATATAGACCATATATTATATATGACTGAATCAAAAGGATTGTATATTCCTAATGCCAAAATTTTCAAAATTCTCATTTTTCTATGCCATTTTATTTGAAAAAATATATCTTTGACTTTTAAAAGTCATTAATAGTATAATTTTTATTGTGATATAAATGATTTGAATCTTATAAATATAAAAAAAGTCAAGTTTTGATGTTAAATATATGCATATGAATTTTTAAAAAAGCTCAATAAGTCTCGGTTGAAAAGTAATCATTCTTTTGTAATTTTACGATGAAAGACTTTATAAGTCGATGATAAATCATTTGACCAAATGTCACCTTCGAATTTAATGTTGTCGCTATAACAACTTGCCAACGTATCACTTAATGTAATTGAAATATCCTATTCATAGCTTTAATATAAGCCTAGTAATTAAAAGACATGGTTTTTCTAAATTAAGATTTGGGATGTTCATATTCAGCTGTTATGATTTTATGTGGAGTAAGGCTATATTCTTTATGATTAATAATTTTATGAATTATAGTTTTACTATAAGCGATAGATTTATTTTCTTCATTATAACTATTCTGAATTTCCAAAAATTTAAGTGAGATAAGAATTGCTTCATACATTTTTTGATCATAAAAGTATTTTTGAGGAAAATAATTAGTACTAAAATAACGCTCAAGGATAGTTTAAGTGGATGTAACATGATAATCATTATTGTTGATTTCGAGAATATGAGAGACTGCAACTTTGGTGCAAAATAGTGATGCAGATTGAGATTCAAGAATTTCATAATAGGATTTGAGAGATGATTTAGGATTAACAGCGTAAGAATGTTGTAATGAAAGAGGTTGATCACCATAAAGATATTTGGCAAGATTCATTCAAGGAGGATTATTGACACGACCTCTCCCACTCCCCTTAGGAAAAGAGTCTCGGAATCCCTGCAAAAACTCACGAGTTAGAAAATTAGTAAGGAAGTTAGTTTCTCCCTCTATATATTTGATATCAAAATCAAAGACAAAAAAATTGAGCTTGCTAAGACGTAAAGATTTGTTTTTATGCAGGATTATTTACATCTTTAAGAATAAAAGATTTGGCGGCACTACAATAAATTCATAATAAGAACTCTGTATTTAATTAATTTCTTGAAATTTGGAGATGGATTTAACTATGACAAGCATTTCTGATTTAATAATAGAATATTTGGATTGAGTGGGGTTTCATTGACCAGAGGTAAAGCGAACAAGTTCTTTGTTGGACGAAAGGTGATAGTTTTTTCTTTAAGATGCAACGAAATTTGAGATTTGATGCATCAATTTCAACAATTTTAAGATTAGCTGGATCAGCGAGATGAATACGGGGCAGATTTTTAACTTTAGCTTTAATTTTTCAAACTACAGTAGTATGAATAAGGGACCAAACCAGAAAACTTTTTTTATGTCGATCAAAAAGAGATGTGGCATCTAAAGCAAGATTTTTATAAAAATTAACAAAGCAATTTAAAGCACCTAAAATTCACTGAAGTTATTTTTTATCAACAATACTTCTGAATTTGAAATATTTTAATTTTGGGAGTTCAAAAGACTAATCCATTTTTTTAGCAATTCATTTAAAAATATTTATGTGTTTAATATGCTCCTCAATAGTGTTAGAAAAAAATTAATACATCGTCAATATAAACAATAATAAATTCAGAATAAATATTAAACATTTCATTCATAATATTTTAAAATTCAGAAAGTACATTTTTAAATTCAAATGAAATTGCATTTCATTCATAATAACCAAAATGAAACAGTAAAAACTATTTTATATCGATCTTGATCTTTTATTTGAATTCGCCAATATCTGGATTGAAGATCAAATTTAGAAAATAAGATTGCATTATTTAAATGATTTACAAAATCTTTGCCATTTGGAATTAGATATTTAATCAATTTAAGTATTTTATTAAAAGAATTATAACTAAGAACAAGTATAGATTTTTCTAGTTCTTTTTTTTGCAGTATTTTCTGCATAGAATATCATACAACTCCAGAAATGATAAGATTTTCTAATAATTTATTTTTCTAAAAATGTTTTATTTATTTTTTACATAGATTTAGATGATGTTGATTTATTTGACATGATCTAGCTTTAGTTGGAATATCTTTTTCGTTAATGTTATCTTCATATGGTAATTCAACGCAATGAATTTTTCTTTCCAAAAAGGTTATAGGATTATCTTCACAAATCTCCTCTTATAATTCTTTTTTTTTTCCTTATTAGGTAACTATTTATCTCGTTTTGAAGTTGTTCTTTTATTCTTTTAATATTATTTTCTTCTTGCAAGGATTTATTATGATTTTTTTTGTTTTATTCTATTACTTTCATTGATAATTATTTCTTTATGATTCATACTAAATTGATATTTATTGGGGTCGGAAACTCTTTCGAATAATTTCTCATGAATTAGTTTTTATGAGAATGATTTGGTTCAATAATGATCCATAAACGTCTTTCATGCTATAAATTGGGAACTCATCTAGAGTAGGTTTTCATTTCTTTTCATTTAATATATCTAAAATTTTTCTCTAATTTTGGAATTAGAAACATTAGAAAACTTTTTAATTAATTGATCATTTTGCTTATCTAATAAAGTAAATAATTCAGATATTTTATGAAAGATTTATAATAATTACTACCATCACATTTTTTGCAATATGATCGTCCTTGCCTGAGGACTACAAACAAAATTAGAAGTATAATCAATTTCATTACTAGAATTTTGATTCTTCCATCTTTAGAGCTTCAATAGTGTTGTGAAATTTAGGGCGAATAAAATGCAAATTCAAAAAAAGAACACAAATTTTTAATGAGGTTCAGCAAAGATGCCTACATCCTCGGGAGCAGAGCGGCGAATTCACTATTTCAGAGGAGTTCTATTACATGGGTTGTGGGTGCGGGGGCAATGCCCCGCGGTTCAGTACAGGGGTAATTTGATAATTATATATTGTACTTAAAAGTTTTCTTTTTTGTTGTTTCTGGGGTTATAAATAGGGCTTGTTGTAACCCAAAGAATGTATCATGTATTATGTGCTCTTTTCATGTCGTCGCTCTGCTCCCGAGGACGTAGTCATATTTGTCGAACCTTGTTAAATCCCAGTGTTCTTCTGGATTTGTGTCAATTCTTGTGTTTCTTTGCCCTAAAATTTCTCAACAATTGATATTAAAGTCATACCTCACAAATAGTTATTTTTTCTTTGAGATTCAAGATTTATGAACCATTGATCACATGAGGAATCTTGTCAATACATTTAAATTCATAAATCTCTTCTTAGCAATAAAAATAAATAAAAATTACTGATGAATTTTTAATAATTATTACTATTCATAAATTTACCAAAGATCATGTATGCACAATTATCTTTTTTAATGGTCATTGTGTTTTTTTTAAATATCCAATATCTCTAGAACTATTAATTTTGACATATTTTTCTATGATTACGGTCGAATGATATGGACACAATTAATTCCATAAATATTTGATGTCAATGCTAACTTTTTATATTCATTGTCATGATAAAACATCTATTAAACTTTAAGTTCAAAATTTTCATGTTTGATAATACTTTGGATTATTTAATCACATATTATCATTATGCTTTAAAAAGGGGGCATTGCCCACCAATCTTCTTGTGGCACTCCCAAATGAAAAGAAGTGGCAAAAAAAATTGTAACCTTTTGGATGGGATTGGAACACTTCCTTACAATCAAATATCAAAATATGATTAAGGTTATTCTAATTAAGGTTGTGAAGATTGGACCAGTCATCAAATTGAAAGGAGGAAACATTCAATATTCAATGCTTCAATCTGGATTGATTGGCAGTGGAACTAGATGACATAATAAATATTTTAATTATTTTAATATAATATAAATTATAGAAAAATGACATATTAATGTATTTTTTATCTATACAACAAATAAAATATTTATCAAAAGCAACACTTCTCAATATTTTGAACAATATTTTAAATAAAAAATAAGATATTTCTCACAGCTCAATCCAAATCAAAAGATTAAAATTGGATAATATTTATACCTGTCTATTCATTCACTAGACCGGTTCTCCGATTCAACCTGGTTCTGATGGGGCTCAATTTCAGTTGAATAATCGGTTCACGGTTGAACTGGAGAATCGCCTAGTCTAACCCAATGTTTAAGACATTTTCTAATAGCTAGCTATTTAATTAATAGTATACTCTTCAACATAATTGATTTCAAAATCTCCTAAATTTTTTGATAAGGTTTTTTTTTTTTTTTTTGGACAAATGGCTTCTCAAAGGTCTCCCAGAGATTTAGGGATGCATTATTTATGTTTATATTCAAAAACAATATAGAAGAAATCTTGCTTCATGTGCTCTCAAGTGTATTCATCAGATACTCCACCATACAAATGGGGTTTCACCCATATACAAGTTTCATTTTAGTCGATATTATTTTTTATAGAACTCATATTTTTTCACCCAAACCTACATTCAAGTCCTGTTATGTGATAGAAAATTATTGCTTAGACTTTTATAAGATGGTGGTGAGACCTACAATGTTTTATAGCTCATAATGTTCCTTTTAAAAGAGAACCATAAAACCGAGTTAAGTGTTGTTGAGATGAGAATGCTTAGGTGGATGAATGGCTTGACACTTAAAGACAAAATGTGAAGCTAATGTATCCGTGAAAGGTTTGGTGAAGTTTCGGTGGCAGATAAGATTAGAGAGAGTCGTATTAGATTTTATGGTAACGTCAACCACCTGATGATGTTATTTTATTAGAACTAAATGAAAAATATGACAATCAATAGGACAAACAGGGAAAAGGGATTCATGTAGCTGACCTCACTTAGTGGGACAAAGTCTTGTTGTTGTTATTGTTATAAAATTGAATATTATTCATATTTTAATATTCTTGGAGGAAAATTATGTATGACTTATACAATGATATGATTAAAAATTATTTTTTAACATAGAGATTAAGAGATGAGATTTATATGAATTTGCCACCAATATCTGATAGCTCAGTTATATAGATTAAAAAAATTATCAAGACTTTGATTTGATAAATTCACAAAGATTGTGAAAGGAGCAAATACAAACAAAGCCAATGAGACTGCTTAATGAAGCTTTTTTTTATTGTAAATGTTGATGATATGATTGTTTTAAGGGATGATAATCAAGAGAATAAACACTTAGTAAATGCTCTGAATTCAAAATCAAAATGATAGGAAAATTTAAATATTTTGTGGGAATGAAAGTGACTCAATTTGAACAAGGGATGTTTATCACCTAATAGAAATATGATATAGCTATACTAAAAGAAATCAGGTCGATTGAATGCAAGTTGTATAAAACAGATTTAAATAAGGATAAAACGGAACTATATATACATACATACATACATATATATATATATATATATATATATATATATATATATATATATATATATATATACACACACACACACACACACATGTGCCTAAAATAAGGACTCATGCGCCTAACCACTCGAGTTCCACCCCCATATAACATCAGTCGCCTAGGGGTATTCGAACTCTAGACCAGAGGAGACTTACGCCGAAGCTGCTGAACGAACTGAACCGAAAACGCAAGACCTACTAGAAGAAATCCAAGTTGTTTGTATGCAAGACGTATAAAACTCCAATTAATGAGGATAAATTGGACCATGATAAAGGAATTGATACATGTTAGTAAAAAAAACTAATATGATTATTCCACACCCATCTTGATTTTGTATTTGTAGTAAGTAAAGTCAATCAATTTATGAACAAACAAAAATAGTCGCATTTTGAAGCAGTTTAAAGAATTCTTAATTACCTAAAATTAAGCCCATGAAAATGAATTATATAAAAAAGGCATAATAAGTTATAAATTAAGGATTTGCAAATACAAACTATGCTATACAGAAGGTCCAATAGAGGATATTATACATTTTAAAATCCAATAAATTGGACAAGCAAGAAACAACCTATGGTTTAAATATTAAGTGTTAAAACTGAGTTAAATATAATGTGAATTAATATCATATGAATTAATGATAAGACCATTGATATTGCACACAAACCAATGCAACTTAAAAAGTACATAAAATTTTGTAGTTGATAGGCATTTCATAAGAGGAATGGAAAAGTGATCTAATTTGAGTTTCATATGTATCTATAGGTAGAGGTGTAAACGAACCAAACACGAACGAACAGAGCTAGTGTTCGTGTTCGAAATGTTCGAACACATCAATGTTCGTGTTTGGTTCGTTTAACAAACCGAAAGAAAAAAAATTGTTAGTGTTCGTTTCGTTTGCTTATCAAACGAATCGAACACGAACTTCTTGGCGAACCGAACACGAACTGTTCCCGAACAACTAGTTTTTTTGACAGCCCTAACTATAGGGAATCAACCAATCGACATATTCACTCAAGTACTTTGCAACACATCATTCAAAAATATTATAGGAAAATTTTGAAACAGGTGGATCTCGACTATCTAATTTGAGAGGGTGCTTTAAGTTTCTCTCTTTTTTTTGTGATGAAGCTCACTCACCTTACAATCATAGCAAATAAATTAAGATGCATGATTAAGGTCTTGTACTGTTGGATCAATTTCTCTATTGCTCTCTTATCCCCCCACTCCCCACGCCCACCTTTTATTTATTCATCTTTTGTAATGCCTTCTAAAGATTTATATATATATTCTCTGTTGCATAAAGAAGGAAAAAAAAATTTTCTTGAGTTTTTTCCATTAGTTATATTCCACAAGTTTCTTATTGATTGTAGGAATCTTATTGATTTACTTGGCTACATTTGAAATTTAAGTATTTAGGTCTCTTCTCATCTATAAATCCTTTATATAAGAATAATGATATGCTGCTCTGCTTACAATAGCATTTACAGCTGAAATTGAATCCAAAAGAATGACAATAATTTTTAGAGATTTCAATGAAGATATTTGGTTGTGAGATTGTGTCGTAGTTTTCAATTTGTACATGGATATTGGATTTGGACAGTTCATCAAAGGAGTTCTCCTAATGCTATCTGTATAGCAAATGCTCTTTGAACCGAATAATGCTCCCACTGAAAGTCTTGTGTGATAGGATAGGCTTTGGAGCAGGTTTTACAAAGTAGGTGTTTTGATGCTTACCTTTGCTTTAGGAACCTAAAGAAAAGAAAAGAGCATGTATGAGTTTTCCTTTTCCTTTTTGATGGCCTCAAGTATAATTTTTTATCATAACATTTCACAAGTAGCTCACTTCAAATGAATATAAGTCAAGCAACACCAATGTTCTCTATAGTCCTAATGATAAATTTTTTTGAGTCGCGTTTGCAGATGTTCAAGCTAAACATATTGAATGGAGCAGTGAAATTTCATCTTTTATTTTGAGATATTTTATACATGAATTCCTTATAAGGAGACTTATTAATGGTGTTTGTGTAATTTTTGGGTTAGTATATGTGTGAATTAATGTCATCATCTATCCCCATATTATGTATTTCCTCTCTATGGCTCAATCACGAGAAGCAAAACTGGACTCGGTCTCTGAAGTCGTCCTATGACAGTGTTCAGACCTAATTTATTAGATTGAATCATTTCAAACATGATATGACATAATAATGAGAAATAGTAATGTTATTTCGTAAGAATGGCCGCAGGCCTTGGGATACTATATATATGAATTCAATATATTGGGCTGGGCTTCTACTCTCTCAAATCCGAGACGTTGGCAGTCGGCCCACTTTCATCGATTGTCAATAGCTCTTAAGGAGAAGATGAAATGGTCCCACTCCTGGTCCGGTGAAACGTCGATCTCCGCATCAATCATGACCTAATGGGAGTGGGCCCACTTCATAAGACCCTAATTGTATACTCTGCTTACACATTTTAATGATTTATATTAAAAAGTTATATTAAAGTGTATAAGCCTCTCAGACAGGAAGAATTTTTACATCAGGACGCTACGTGCGACGTCCCCGATCCAGCCGCACATCGCGGCTGTTAAATTTTTTTTTTTTTTTTTAAAAAAAAAATTTGAATTGCGGCCGGATCCCCGTACACCCTTCGCCGCGATGTGCGGCTGGATCAAGGACGCCGCACGTAGCTCTACGTGCGGCGTCCTGATGTAAAAATTTTTCCTCAGACAGGATCTTCTTACATTTTATGGCCCCTTGTGTTGACACGTGTCAGTATGGATTGAGCCACACGGTATCGCTGACGCCGGTATTGTAGCTCCCAGTCGGACCGTTAAATTGAATGCGTATTAAATGCCTATATTTTAGTTGATTGTAACATACTATTCAATTTTTATTAAATATCAATTATATTATTTCCTGTGAAATTTAAATTTTTTATGTTTGATGCGTGCTAGAAAATTTGCGGCGGTAGATTAGCGGATTTTTGTCTTAGCGTTGTACGAAAATTCAGCGCACACACAGATGAAAAATAAACGTATGACAACTCCGTAGTTTTTACGTAAAACCAAGAAAGAAAAACCACGGGACCTGCCTAGGTCATGAGAAAGACTATTGATTGATGTTATACGAAATTGCTCTACGTGATCTTGAGAGAGTAATTATATGTTTCAGACTAAAATTTCAATTGACAGTATCTGGTTTGGTGATTGAGGATGATTGTCGGAGGTCCACAGTGACGAAAATCGACAGTGACAAAGATCGACGGTGATGGAGGTCAATGGTGACGGAGGTCGACTGTGACGGTGGTCTACGGTGACGGAGGTCAACGGTGACGGTGGTCGACGGTGACGAAGGTCGGCGGAGGTCGGCGGTGGTCGACGGTGATGCTAAGCTGCAGCTTCTCCTGAAGTCCTCCGACTCACTCTCTAGGCTTCTCTCCTTGATGTGAGGGTTATGGGTTTATTTATAGTGTTTTGGATGCAATTAATGCAGTCATTTTGATCA
Source organism: Papilionanthe hookeriana x Papilionanthe teres (assembly GCA_022702705.1). Taxonomy (NCBI): domain Eukaryota; kingdom Viridiplantae; phylum Streptophyta; class Magnoliopsida; order Asparagales; family Orchidaceae; genus Papilionanthe; species Papilionanthe hookeriana x Papilionanthe teres. The sequence continues at coordinate 8,261,250 of CM040435.1, forward strand.
GACGGTCCATAAGGCTTCTCTTAATCTAACGGCGTTTAATGGGCATTTGATGACCTTAATGACGTCAGAATTGAGTGATCTTGGGCTCGTTGGATTTGTCTTGTCGAGATACTCGATTCGAGTATAGGCTTGCTAATGTCGGCATATGTTTGATCTTCCAAATATGTCTAAAAATCTTTCAAATGTGGTTTAATGACTTGATCTGGGCTTGATTTGAATCAGATTGAACTAATTTTTATGTCATTAGGTTCGTCTCATCAAGCCGGTTGGTTAAAAAGAGGTTTGAGTTATGTTCATTTTTTATTCAAAGTTTTTTTCTTACTCAACTTTTTAGAGATATAGTCACCTATAAAGCCCATGATGCTTGTATTGTCTTACCATGCAGTACTCAATGAGCACATTCTTCTCTTATATAGCCGATCTTTTTAATGTCTATTCAAGTGATCTTTGATTGCAAAATCTTCCTCGCGCACTATTCTTCTCATTGATGTGCCATTGCATGCTTCTATTATGAACTTGCTTTTCTCACATAACATTGATCTCGTTAGCAATTCTCTGATAAGTTCATTAATAAAACCATCTGTGTTAGTCTAGTTGGTGAAATGAGCTCCCATTGTAAAATCATATGTTGTAGTCCCATGAAGGTACAAATGAACCAAATTTGAATTTGATTTGAATGTGGTTCGAATAAAAATATTTAATGTTTGAATGTCAACTAGTTTGAACCAAATTTAATCATCTCACACTCTAATAACCAGTTTGCATATGCAAAAGGGTTTGGATTGATATTATAAGACCGGAACCATAGTTTATTTTGATTCAGCCTTATCCGGGAGAGCCCACCATTGGGTGATATCAGTGTTGGCATCAATTTTTGATGTTACATGAGTGGGATGTCCGTCTGTGGATATGGGACTATGCTTAGCTTCCTGTTGTCCGAGACATCCTATCGAACCATCAGGTACATTCCCCGAGCACGAATCAAGACCGATACTGACTTGACCCTACTCGAGAAAGTTCATCGTAGGTGGTGTTAGCCCTGACTCCAAACATGTTTTACATCCAGTCTGATGTTGAGAGACCTAATTTCGTCAATCCGGAGTCTTCTGAGGCCAAGGGTAATCAATTTTCAATTATTAATTTTATTATTTTTTTTTTCCTTTGTTTTAGTAAATTTATATTGATTCTACTGAAATGAATAAAATTTATATTTTATTATTTACTCTTGTTGTTTATATCTTGAGATAATTATAATCATAACACTCGAAATATGACTATTTACAAAATCTAGTGCACCTTTATAGATTCCCTTGTACACCTTCACATATTTCTTATTCTACCTAGTTCATCAAATGCACTTGCTCATATATACTCCAAAAACCAATTGGCTTATTTTTCCCAATATCATCAATAGTTAGGATTGTGAATCCGAGCCCGCTCAAAACCAACTCGAAGCTGCCATATTCAATCTTTTGAGCTAAGTAGGGCTTTTCTCAGTTCAATGTTTTCTTGATTCAATCTTTTCTTGATTCAATCTTTCTTGACCCATTCATCTCATTTGCATCCAATTTCAAGCCAAAAGTTAATTTTTTTATTTAAAGGAGACTAGTGGCTCCCTACGCGTTTCATAAAGGAAAAGAATACAAACCCAGGAAATAGTTCCTATCTAAACACAAACCCATACAACTCACTCAAAAAAAAGAGGAATCTAAGGATCTCTTTCCATAAAAAATAAAAATATAACGCACACACACTACCCAACAAAGACAAAACAAACTTAAGTACAGTCAGACAAAAAAATACCAAATAAATCATAAGGAATTGTAGTAGAAATGAGAGGATATTTCGTATGCAACCCAGATTTAGCAATCCAATGAGCAGCTTTGTTTCCGACCCTCTTCACATGCATCCGAATAATAGTGAAGTGTGCAACCAACCGTAAAATACGTTTCATAAGCAAATTGAGCGTCCAATGATGAGTAATCTGCAAAGTACAAGATTTCCATAACAAGCAAGGAATCGGTTCAATAATAATATAATTCCATCCGCGATTAAGAGCAATATACAAACCAAACACAACAGCCTCTGCTTCAGCAATTAAGGGAGAAAAATGTATAGATCTAGAAGCAAACCAACAAATAGGAAGCCCCATAGCATCTCTAAAAATGCCCCCAACACTAGCACGAGTAGGCATCCAACAACCATCACAATTAAGTTTGATAAAGGGAAGAGTCGGCTTAGTCCATTTCACAAATTCAGAAAAACAGCTAGAATCATTGATAGTAATGTTAAAAGATCGCAATAAACCAGTAAGCTTACTGCAAGCAGATTTAGATAGGTGAATCCATTTTAAACATTTAATCAAGTAACACAAGATAAGACTAAAGATATTATTAGCAGAGACATCTTTATCATTGTGCTTACTATCATTCCTGGCAATCCAAAGAAACCAAAGGACCACAAGCGAGAACAATAGAGAAAAAATTCTTACCCAAATTGTGCCAGTAATGAAAAATATCAGTAATAGAATTGAAACCATTAGAGGGAAAAGAAAGTTGAAGCTTAGTAATAAGCTGCTTCCAAATATAAGAAGTAAAAGCACAGTTAATGAAAATATGATCTAAAGTTTCCTCATGAATATGACAAAGATAGCAACGAGACGAGAGACGTAAACCTTTGAGCTTCATAATATCATCGGTAGGAATTATTTTATGAAAAACACGCCAAATAAAGAAAGATATAGAAGGCTTAAGCCATTTATTCCAACTCCAGCTAAGATCCAACTCTCGAGGTCGATGAAAAGTAGCGAAGAAAAGTTCCGGAAATAGAATCTCCCAATTTGCCTTTAGGTTTAGGAACATCCTTCTTATCATTGGATAGGGGAATAGTAGCAATGAAAGTAGCATCAATGGTATGGAGAGAAGAAGAAAGTTTAGTCATACACCATTCATTATTCAGCCAAAAGTCCTTGACTTTAATATCAATATCATAAGGGCCCCCATAACAATTGGCAAGAGAACCAAAACTAGTCCAGTCATCAAACCAGAAGGAGCAATCACCATTACCTATATCCCAACTGAGTAAATCATCAGTCTGCTTAGCAACAATAAGCATGGCTTTCCAAATAAAAGAAGTCTTACTATAAACAGTGATCTTGAAAGGATGAAGCTGAGAAGAATATTTATCCTTGAGATAATAAGCCCAAAGAGAATTGCCTTTACGAAAACGATATCAAAGCTTCATATAATTAATCTTAATAGAGTCAATAAGACTTCTGAAACCAAGACCACCTTTATCAGTAGGTTTACAAACCTTATTCCAACTTTTTCAATGATAAGAAGAATGACCTTTACCATCCCAAAGAAACTTATTAAAGAGTCTTTCCAGTTTTTGAATAAGTCCAGAAGTCATATTCATAACTTGAAGAGAGTAAAGAGGAAGAGAAGTGAGAATACTCTTAAGAAGAGTAACTCTACCACCAAAAGAAAGAAAAGAATTCTCCCAAGAAAAATTTTATTCCTGATTTTATCAAATAAATTTGCAAAAAGAGCAGTTCTATTTCTGCCCTTATTAAGCAGAAAACCCAAATAAGAAAGAGGTAGAGAAGCTTGCCTGCTACCTGTATAAGCATTTACCAATCCCTCTTGGAAACAGTGAGCTTTTTATCACAGTAAAAAGAGGATTTAGAGACATTAAAGTAAAGTCCAGACATATGTTGAAACATATTAAGATCAGCCCAAACCTTTTTGATAGAACGCTTATTAGCATTAGTGAAAATAATCAAGTCATCAAGCAAAGCATAAATGAGAAATGCTTATATGACCTTTATGCTTATAGTTTAAAGAAGGAAACTTGTTATATAAGCAATTTAATCTTCTACAAAGATAATCAAAAGCAAGGATAAATAAATAAGGAGAGATAGGATCACCTTGCTTGATGCCCTTATAGGCTTTAAAGAACCCATAACTATTGCCATTAATAAGAATAGAATAATAGTTATCCTTAAGAATTCCGGAAATTAAAGAGCAAAAGGTATCATTAAAGCCAATAAGCATGTAGCACATCCATAATGAAATCCCAACAAATAGTATCAAAAGCCTTTTTAATATCCATCTTGAAAAAAATATTCCCATCTCTATGTCTAGAATCAATGTCCAAGATTAATTCTTGAACAAGTAAAGCATGATCACAAATATTTCTATCTTTCAAGAAAGCAGCTTGATTAAGACTGATAATAGAATCAAGAATAGGTTGCATTCTTTTCACAATAATTTTGGAAATGATTTTAGATATCACAGTGTTAAGACTGATAAGTCTAAAATCACTCCAATTGACATGATTTTTGATTTTAGGAATCAAAACAATATTAGAACTCTTAAAGTACTTAGGTAAATCTTTATCAGTAAAGAAGTCTTAAATAACCTGGATAACATCATTATGGATGATATCTCATCCAGTTTTATAAAATTCCACAGTAAAACCATCGTGGCCGAGCAGACGACCCTCTTCCATGTTATCCAAGCATGTACCTTAATCTCGGCATGGCTAGGAATAGCGAGTAAGGGAATCATTATTGAAAGCTTTAACATCCCTATATAAATCTCTATCAACAGTCCCTAAGTAGGGCTGATCAAAACTAAACATATTAGTAAAATAACAAATTCCATCCTTAATGATATCATTAAGGTTGGTGAGTAACACACCATCCTTATTGTAAATAGAATGGATGTTAGTGTAATTCCTGCGAGAATTAATACAAGCAATATAATATTTAGAATTTCTATCACCATCTAAAAAACTAAGTTTAGCAGCTTTCTGTGCAAGGAAGCACTCTTCCTTAGCAATAGCTTCAGTCAAAAGATTTTGAGCCTGAAGAATCATATTCATATTAGTAAGATCACTAGCATAATCATTTTCAATAGCTTGAAGATTAGCTTCAAGAGACTCAACATTTTTGTGTAAATTACCAAAGGTGTGCCAATTTCATTGCTTAAGATGCTTAGCAAAACCTTTTTGTAGCATCCAGAGACGGTAACCAGCAGAGCCATGTATAGTAGTTTTCCAATTGTCCAACAAAAACTTATGATAATCATTGTGCAGAGTCCAAGCTCTTAAAAAACTAAAATGATACTTATGACTAGAAGACTGATTGATAATATTAAGAATAATAGGAGCATGGACAGAGGCTTCAATAGCAAGATGAAGAACCTGGTAATGGCTAAAAGAACCCAACCAAAAAATAATTAGCAACAAAACGATCAAGTCTCTCAAAAGTATGTCTCCTATACTAGGTAAAAGGGTTACCTTTAAAGCCCATATCATAAAGACCAGCCATTAAAAAAGCATTATTGAAACAATCATTTAAATTAAGATTAGGAGTAATACCACCTTTTTTCTCAGAGGGAGAAGTAATCATATTAAAATCTCCTCCCATAAGCCATTTTCATTCTCTGTATTAAGACTAGAAAAAGAATTCCAAAGATCCAACTTGTCCTGTTTCAAACAACTAGCATAGACTAAAGTAAAAAAGAAAAGATTCATTAGCACAATGAATTCTAACATGTAAGAATTGATTGTGATTGATAAGAATCTCAACATCCAAGAAATTTTTCCAAAAAAACCAAATTTTATTGTTGTTATTAGTGAAATATTTATAAGAACTAAATTTTTTCAAATAGAAATAATTATTAGCAGCATCAACTAAAGGTTCTAAAATACCAAAGAAAAAGAATTTATAAGTATGAATTAAATTCTTTAAACGGTTAGAGGCATTGTTTTTAGCAATACCCCTAATATTCCACACCATAGAATTAATCTTCATGATCTGTAATCTAACCTTAAGTAACCTTTCCAACCAATTGTAACCCAGTAGCTTGATCTTTCAATTGAGAAGATCTAGTAACATTGTAAACAAAATCAGCCTCTCGATTGCATTTAATCTTCCTTTTCCTAGACGATTTTTGAACAATCCAATCCTCCTTATCATCACAAACAGCAAGGTTAGAAGTAGTAGAAGGGGAATTGTTAGCATCAGTATTCCTTATAACTTGAAGAGAAACAGAACTATCTACATTTAAAGAGTTATCAATTTCTTTAGCATGAGACACAAAAACAAGTTGATTATCAACAGCGATGGAGCCAAAAGTTAATTGAATATCAATCAATTTCAAATTTTCAAGAACATTTTTTAACATGAACTACACCGCACTTATGTATGTATGTATGTATGTATGTGTCAATATGTGTGTGTGTGTGTCAACAGTAGTTGAGTTAACTATGAACTATCAGCTCGGCTCGACTTTAAACACATTAAAGGTTAATAACTAATAACCGATAAAAATTTACTTATAATATTATTGCCCTCATCCTAACCCTCAAAATGCAATAAGTGGCTGAAAACAAACCTCATCACCAATAAATACTCAAGAGGTGAGGAAGAAAACTTCAGAAACCGGCCACGATATCAAGTATCCCCAGTGGCCTGCACGGTCCCCTCCTCTCTCTCAGTTCATTCTCATAACTAACTAACTCTTGGAATATGACCACATAGATTCCATCAATCCTGCAATGAAATTAACTACAAGACGATGGTACCAGCTATATGTCGGCCTCAACACTAGGCTTCGCAGAAGGCCACATGTCTTGTTTACGTGTTCTCTTCCTCTCCCTCCACACCCCATGCATGAGAGGCCGACATATATGAACGCATGCATGCATGCATGCCCCTTTCTATACCAGCAAGAAGCTGATAATCACGTACTCATCACATGCCATGCAGCATACGTAGGACTCAATTATGCACTTGAAGCCACTAATAAGGATTTGACACGCCATATTCATCAGCAAGAGGAAGAAAAAGAAGAGTGGCACTGTGTTTCATGCAGAGACATTGCAGTGGAAGTCATGTGGCCTGCTGGGCGAGGATAGCTCACCTAACGTTACTGCTATGTCAAATTTCTATGGGAATCCCTCTAAATTTTTATGTTACAATCTATATCCATTAAGTTACGTCTTTTAAGCTGTTGCCTATGAAATAAGTTCTTAAGCCAATGTCGGTAGTATTTTGCCTTGGAACTCTAGTATTTCAATTCAAATGTTCCTAAACTGTATTTTGTTAAATATTCATCAACAACGTAGCTTTTAAAATTAAACTATATGAACCTCACAAAATTTAAATGCATATACGATATTATATCTTTATCACTACAACATGTACATATTTTTTAAGGGTAACTCTATTTTTGTTTTGATTCTTCCATCGAATTTTTTTTTTTTTTTTTTTTAAATATTTTTTTATGAGCAATTAGATTCAGTTGAATTCGGCACCACATTAGCCCACTATTTGAATTGCTTCTACGATTAATCAGAACTACTGTCTTAACTTATATTTCATTATCTTTACACAAGTCTATCAAGGGATATTTCTCAGGGCATAAAGAGGAAAATCATAATTCCGAGGGACCTCCATATGAGGACTAACTGTTATCTTGGAGTCATTTCGACCATCACATTAGTTGAATTTACTACACTGTCAGTATCTCAAATTAATATTTCATTTCTCTATATATCTCCTTAGAAATCTCAGCTCTTACCCACTACTTCTCCTCCATAAACGTGTTCTTCTCAGTGACCAGAAGTTGATCCCCAATTAATGTCTGCCAAATTCCTCAGCCCATCCTCTTCCTCACTTTTATATATATACTGTTCTTATCTTCTTACCAGTATCTGCTTCACTAAAACCATATCTAAAACAACATGCACGTACGAATTCATCTCATGCAAGTAAGTTTTCTTTCAACCCCATCACTAGCCAGATTTCATGTAATATTATGCTTAATGTTATATTTGTTTTCATAATACAGATGAAATGAAATCATGATATTTAATTTAGTCCATATGTGTTCATAAAAAGATTGTTAATTGGATGCATATGAATCTCACCATGCATCATGGCATGTCTTCAAAAGAAAAAATAAAAGTTCTAAGATTCCCATGGAAAGATACTATGGCTTCTGAACAGAGCTTGAATTGCTTTTTATATTCTTACAGCCCCTGTGGTTGACTTGTCATCATGTGTGCAGGATTGCTAGTAAGATTAACTTGTTGGGAATGGAAAAGATGGGCATGTGGAAGATAAGTAAGATGATATTTTTTGCCATTGTTCTTGTAGCTTAAGTAGGGTTGACTACTGGCTTTAGAAATCTTGCTTGTTCTTATAGCTTAAGCCAAGTAAAATTTTATTTACACATGAATTTACAGATCTATCCCCAAACTATGATAAAATTTCAAAAATTATTGCTCTTTTGTTCGCAGGTTTGTTCTTCAAAATTTTCAGCGGATCCGGCCAAAAACAGGTTCTTAAATTACATTTTACTAATTTTTAGTTTAAAAATTAATAAATTATTAAACTTTAAATAAAATTACTACATTTGACAAAACCAATCTTAATTATTAGTTATGGTTGCACTATATTAAATTATTGTGGTTAAATATTGGCTTATTTGTACGTAGTAGGCAGGATTAGATCTCATGTTAGGGGTAATCGATTGAATTTAGTCACATGTGATATATATGTTTGAAAACTATATCAATAAGGAAATATAAAGTGATTTATTCATCTTGACTTATGGCTATTTTTAGTTGAAAATAGTTAATTTAAGTAATTATGGATATATCAGGCGCCCTTACTTATTTAATTCTTGTAATTTAGTCCACTTTAAAAATTGTAAATTATTGCTTAATATTGAATTTTAACGCACAATCTCAGAGAATACAATCAATTAATTTGTATTATTTGATAAATTAATCAAAAAGAGGATTGGATAACATAGGGGAAATTCATGTGCAAGCCACACAATTCTTATATATTTACACATCTAAAACTTTCATATTTACATATATTTATATCACTCGAATTTTAAACATTAACATTAACAATATCACTTCCCAACTTGTATAAGTTATAGTATCAAATTGTTATAAATGTAAATATCAAACTTTAGATATCAGGTAAATACATAAATAAGCATTGTGTACATGCAATGGATTATTATATTTGAGTTTGACAAGTATTATTGTAAATATTCGTTAAATGAGATTATAGGTGTCAGACTTAAATTACTCAGCTCGTGTTTGAACGACGTACGCTACAATAAATTGTAAGAGCAAGAGTTGCATACATTCAAAATAATAAGAAAAAAAACAATAAAATTTAATAGAGAAAATGATAATATAAAAATAGAATCATGATTCTCTTTCAATTTAATTTTATTTTTAATTATCTAAATGTTAGAATAAAAAATGTACATTTTTAAGATAATTAACATGAATTGAATGAATCAAAATTTTATAATTAAATAAATGACACTAAATACAAGAGAAGTTAATTAATCATAACTAAAAATTTTTTTTTGAAACTTTCAAATAACTAATTAATTGCATTGGAAGTTGTTGGTTGATGAAAAACATAAAAAAAAATAAAATAAAATAAAAAATTAAAATGAAAAAAAAGAAAAAAAAAATTAAATTGGAAGATATCAATAACGCGTCGACGTGCATGGTCAACACAAATATAAATAATTAGCAAAAATATATAGAAAAAAATTGTATAAGGAAGACCAGAGCTAAAAAGAGCTAAGTCAAGGTAGAACCAGACATAATTAGAGCGTGAGGCTGGGAGAGGGAGACAACCTTTTCATGATATCCTTACACATGTGTAGTTCAAATATTAACGTCTGACTGTGCGTCCACGTCACGTTTAATCGATGGAGACTGCCGATTAAATGTATTATTTAGTGCCTGAATTGGGATTAACTAAATCTGCATGCTGTCAGTAGTTAAATTTATATACACTACTTAACTTTGGGGCACCGTCGACGAGGTTGAGGAGGAAATCTTGCTTTACTTCCAATGACTTTTGAAATGCTCCTCCTTCGGAAATATTATTAACAAATTCATTTTATATATGTAAAACGTTAACATTGTTGTAGGTATTGTAATACAAGAAAGAAAATTTTACATGCAGATAATCTATATCAACGGAGTAGGTGTACCCAAAAGATAGTCATGATGTATATCCTTGATATGTCGATAACAAATCCATCATTCGACATGAATTTTGAGGTATGATGTAGATCTCAAGATATTCTTTTGAACATAAAACATTCAAACTTTAATCAAAAGTCATTTAGAGCTTAAATTTCAGCAAACTTATAGTTAAAATGATGAGCTCGGCGAGGCGGATCCAATGGTGCCAAAATCAGTCTAATCTGAGCCAAATCAAGTTCAGATTAAGCCATTAAACCACATTTGGAAGACTTTTGAGCATGTTTGGAAGACCAAATGAATTTCAAATCTAGCGAGTTTATACTCGAATCGAGCACTCGGCATGACGAATCCAAAGAGCCCAAGATAGCTCAATTCTAACCTCGTTAGAGCACTCTAATGGTCATCGAACTTCGTCTCATCAAAGGAAGCTCTCCGGACCGTCAGATCAAAGTGGTTCATATTCCTACTTTTATCGCACACAAAACTCTATAAAATAGAGCATCACCCCTCTCATGAGGGTGAGGTGAGCTTGAGATTTGAGGAAGAGCTTGAAGCTTCGAGAGTGAGCTGAGCTCCAGCACCGCCACCACTAACTGTCGTCAACAACTATTGATTCCTTGACCACCGACAACTGTCGTCAACTTTTCTTGATTGTGGTGGAGCACATTCAACTGTCGTCGACCACCACTGACTTTTGTCGACTATCATCGATCATCATCGATCACTGTTGATTTACATCGACCGCTCAAGACCTTCATCAATCACCGCTAATCTTTGTTGACAATCGCTGAAGGGCTTTGTTCACCACCAATCTTCATAGACCAACCTGAAAATCGTTAATCACTGCCAACTATCGTTGACCTCCACCCGACCAGATGCCACCAATCGCTATCAGACACCGCTTGGTTTTCGTAACAAATTTATCTGCACGTCGGCATTATAACTTGAGAAACCTAGTAATCCTTCCCGGCTAGCGGAATAAGGGGTTTGTAGCTGTAATCATCTTTCTATAGTGAAACTGTTGGGTTGGATCTTATCATGTGGTTTTTCCATTTTTCAGATTTTCCACGTAAAATTTTATAGTGTCATTACGAGTTGTTTTTTTTTTCATCCGGGTCTGCGTCGAATTCTCACGAAAGCCCACACATTAATCCTTAATTCGTTTGTATATCATATTTTTCACTATTATAGAAGAGTACGTGGCAATCTCAAATTAATGTAAACTCACCTCCAAATCAAAATTTTGCAATGAAATAATATTTCATTCATCATTAAGATATCCGTTTGTGCTGTCATCCAATGTATTTGCATAATTGAATAGATCCATTTCAGAGTACTTAGGTGGAATGGATTGAATGGGAAGAGTTAACTAGACGCTAAATAATATGAATGAGCAAAATATTTTAAGCTTCAATGCTACCTTGATTACTCTTTCATATGATTTATAAGGTTCACATAATATCATTTAATTTTCTTCAATGAATCACGGCATATATTCATGTTCCATATTAAATAGGTATGCATTCATGGGGAGTGAAATTCATTGAGCATACTTTTCATATCCGAGTTATTTACAAATTTAATGCAATCTTATTTTTATCATCAAATTGTCATTTACATATTAACTTTTTTAAAACTTTAAAATATTGCTTAAATAATAAGTCAAAACATACTTATTTTTGCGGCATAAAAAGATTTTGTTCGATTCACTCTATCTGAACATCTGATCGTGTCAACACATTTAGTTTCCGAGAGTTATAAAACACTAAGTTAATACCTCAAATTAATTGAAACAGATCAAATTAAAAGTAAAAAAAAAATAAAATAAAATAAAAAAATCAATATAATCCATACGTGCAAAATAAAATAAATAACGATAAATATTATTCATTTGGAGTTTTACAATCTTGAATGTGGTCTACAAGTTAAAAATTTTTACAATATGATCCTAACTGTAAAACATTAGTCAAAGAAAATAAGCCGCATATTGATTATATTTAAATACATCGATCAAACATATATATATCTTTTAAACAAATGTCACTAGCTAAGCTAATCTGATGATCCTCTCACATGATAACGATTTACCATAATATATACGAAAGAACACTGCTTCAAGTTATTTTAATTAATTCTTTTTATCCAAACCAGTTTCAAAATTATTCAAACTATTACAAAAAAATAATCTAAAATAGAGTAATTCTCAATTAGTATTTTTTAGACCATTTAAATACATACCAGCTAATTGTTATTTGTACTTCGCTGTGTAGTGGTTGAGGGTATAATCTCCCATTCTGATCTGTGACGTCACGAGTTTGACTCATCGTTACTGAAAAAATAATATCTAGATTTTTCTTTTTAGATTCATATCATCCAAAATTATTAGTACCAACCTTAAAAAGATAAAATTTATGTTTTTCATGCATAGGTAAGAGGAGAAATATATAAAAATGAAAATTTAGAAACTATAAATACATCAGAATTGGCTGGTATGTATGTGAATCTGTCACCCTTAGCCCAAAATTTTTCCTTTTTATCAGGTCCACCTCTCCTTCCTGCCTACCTTTGGTAAACGATGAACAACTCTCTCTATATAATAATAAGAGACAAGAAAAAACTTTGTTCATCCATTATCGTTCTGATTTATTAGCCACATTTCTTTTTTGCCTGCAGAAATTTAGTTAATTCATCGATCTCAACAAGACAGCACCACCATGATCTCCGGCGATCCTAACCCTCCGTTTCTAGATGCATACAAGCTTATCCTCAATGACCGCCGTCCTACTTCTCCACCGTCGCCGCCGCCGGAAGAGGAAGCTGGCGTCGATCTCCCACTGATCGACCTCAGCCGTCTGATCCTCGACCCGGAGGAATGTAAGGCAGAGATTCGTTTGGCCGCCGCCGAATGGGGCTTCTTTCAGGTCATTCGCGTAATATTAATTATTTCCCTTATATAAAATCATAGCAATATAAATTTCTGATCTTCAATTTATATTCCAGGTGGTTAGCCATGGGGTGCCGCGGGAGCTTCTGGAGCGCATGCGGAAGGTGCAGGCTAATCTTTTCCGACGGCCCTTTACAGAGAAGGAGAAGGGGAAATTGCTCGACTTTCCCGCCGGGTGCTGTTACTCGTGGGGGACGCCGACGGCAACGTGTCTAAGCCAGTTATCGTGGTCCGAGGCGTATCATATTCCCATGACGCCATCGGCGGTGCCATCGAAGCTCAGGGCCAGGTAAAAACCACATCTTGCATGCATTGTCGGGTCAGGTTTGCATAAAAATGCAATTTGTAAAGACAATCGCCAACCTCCATCTAATTCTCCATTACTCCCAAATTATTCTCATATCTATGGGAAATTATTTCACGTGGCTGATCACACGTGCGGATGATAACGCCAATACTGTCATGCTGTCGTGTATTGCATGGCGGTCGATAATTTCTCCATTAGATCTACGACTAGGCTCCATAATTAACTTTGGTTAATCTTAATTATATTCATAAATTCATTTAATGAAGAAGGTTTAACTAATGTGATTTGATGCAGGCGTGTGATAGATGAATATGCCATGAGAGTGGCTCAGCTTTCATATAAGCTAGCAGAGATATTAGCCGAAGGATTTGACGGAGAAGAAGAAGGAAGAGGAAATAGGGAATATATAGAGGAGCATTGCAGGCCCAGCTCCTGTTATTTGAGGCTCAATCGCTATCCTCCATGCCCGATACCCAAAGGAGTTTTCGGGTTAGTTCCACATACCGATACCGATTTTCTCACGATACTGCATCAAGATCAAGTTGGTGGCTTGCAGCTGTTGAAAGGGGGAAGATGGATCACTGTTAACCCTATTTCCAATGCTTTTATAGTCAATATTGGTGATTTGTTTCAGGTATAAATCCATCATCTATTACATATTTTCATGAAAGATTTCACATTTAAACTTCATTTTTTATATACATTCTGCCTTATCCATGCATGCAAAGGTGTATTTCACTTAATCATGGTTAAGAATGTGATATTAAAATTTTGGAGGGTATAATTCTAAAAAGTAGAGTTTATATGTTAGATATGTAAATAAATAAGAACTGGGGTAGGTAAATGCCCCTATTTTTATACTATTTAATTCTCACTCAAAGACACATACATGCATATACATACACATATACATTTAAACTATGATTAATTTAAGGTCTTATTTAATGTTAAAAATTCAAGTTTATTAGGTAGATTACACGATTAGTCATGTCAAAATATAAGAAAATTAAACAAGCAACTCTTGTCAAATGTGTAAATGTGTTGAACACGATAAGAAGTGTTGGTTTATCTAACAATAGAGTTCATTAATATGTTTTATTTTTATTTTCGTTAATTAAAAATAGTGTCTTAATAATTTTTGTTCCATCATGATGTATGTATATTTCAGGCATGGAGTAATGATGTGTACAAGAGTGTGGAACATAGAGTAATGGCAAACTCACAAATAGAGAGATTCTCCACTGCCTTTCAATTATGTCCATCATATGAAACCATCATTCATTGTAATAAATCTCCATCTATATATAGACCCTTTAGCTTCATGGAATATAAGCAAAAAATCAAAGAAGATGTTAAGTTGTATGGACACAAGGTTGGTCTTTCAAGGTTCCTTGCTTGAAGAGGAGATGATATAGGTATTATTTATTCAAAAGAAAAAGAGAAGCTCGATTTTTATTTTTATTTTTATTCTAGTTTGGCCCTTCCCTTTGATCTCAAATATTTTAAGTTGTCTATAATTACAAGGCATGTAAAATGTAGTTGATTTTTTTTTTTTTCTCTAAGGTAGTTGAATTGTCTTTGTTATGTGATGGTATGAATTTGTTGAATTAATTGAAAATAGAATAAAAAAATATTTATGTGATGCTTCTCTTTGTTTATAGTAGTAGAGTTGAGTTTGAATAAGTAAGAAATATATATATATATATATATATATATATATATATATATATATATATATATATATATATATATACACGCGATGCTGTGCGCAAGGGTTTCGACCTCTAGCATAGGCGGGCGGGGAAGCCTGCTAGGGCTCGGCCATGGATCCTTCTCCTCTTCTCCTTTCGGCTGGTGAAATCCTCCTTACTCTTCACTCATCTTCTTCGTCATTTCGATTGGATCATTTGTGTGGATTTTTTCTCCTAGTTTGGGATTTTGGGATCTGTTTCGCCCTTTCCCATTGTCGACGTTTTCTACTCTCGATTTGGGGTTTTTTGCTGTTGGTTTTCCTTGCTGCAGATCTGCCTTTGGCTTGAGATTCAATTTTATTGCATTTCGTCTCCTTGTCTGGCTTTTCACTGTTTTGGGGGTATGGCCCTTGTTTCCTATGCTGCGGCTGTCTCCGGGAAATCCTGGGGAGGCAGTCATTCTTGTTTTTTTCCACAAGCATTCTATGATGCCCTTAAAGCGGGAGGGGGTTTTACCTTCATCAAACCTTCAGAGAAGAAGAATGGAAAACCAGATTTATTTCTCACTGAGGAGGAATTTAATCTGCTTGCTTCTGCATGTCGTTATTATCTGGTTGGGAAATTTTTTTATGGGCATCCAAAACTGGATTTGATTCGCAAATATTTTGATACTTTAAAGCTTACCGGTAATTGGAAGATTGGACATTTAGATGGACGTCATATTCTTATTCAGCTCTCAAATGATGCAGATTACACTAGTATTTTCGCACAAAAAGTTCTAAAAATTGAGAATCGTTTTATGAAAATCTTGAAGTGGTCGGTGGATTTCGACCCTAAATTGGAATCTCCAATTATTCCGGTATGGGTTACATTCCCTGGATTAAAGGTATATTTGTATAATTATGAAACATTGTGCATGCTTGCTTCGGCATTTGGTAAACTAGTTGGGGTGGATACACCCACACTTGAAGTTTCTAAGCCTTTTGAAGCTTGTATGCTTGTTGAAAGAGATATCACCAAACCTTTTCCTGACGGGATTTGGATTGGTCCTCCTCACCAAGGTTATTGGCAAGAGATTGTGATGGGCCCGCATCCCCACTATTGTTCGCACTGTGGAATGTTCGGCCACAACAATTTAGTTTGTTACCGATTGCACCCACATTTACGGCCACAATCACAGGTTGCTCCCATTTCGAATGAGCCCCACAGAAATCCAGACATTCAGCCTACTATCCCAGTTCCAACTGTTGTTACTGACTTGTCACCTCTGGTGATTACTATCCCTGATGTTGGGATCCCCCCCAGCCTCCTTTGGGGGATGTTGTTGCTAATGATGTGCCAATTGTGGAGAATGCTCATATTGTTGAAGATGTTCTTAATGCTTTAAATAAAGAGGTAGAGGTCGTTGAATACTCGACAGTTCTCCCACCTTCTTTTGAGACTCCAAGCTTGCAAATAGCAGATCATGTGTAATATGGTGACGCTGATGATGGGTTTGACACTTAGCATACTCTAGCTACTGAGGCAGTTACTGCTGTGGATGTCGTTGATGTTTCTCTAATCGTCGTAGATTTCCTTATTGAGAGAGATTGGGATAAAGGTGTTAATGCACAACATGTCACCGTGACTGCTTCCCGGTCCTCAGAAACCGAAAAAGAAGAAGAAGAAGATGGAGAAATCGAAGAAGAAGAAGTTGACGTTGAAGAAGATGAAGATGAAGATGAAGAAGAACAAAAATGGCAAGTTTACATTTCCCGGAGAAAGAAAAAGATTGGGGGTACTCTGTTTCAAGGTTTAATAGACGATACTTTGTTTTCTCCTGGAATGGGCCAATCTCTTCAAAAAATACTCTCTCTCACCTCTCCACGACCTAGCAAAGGAAGGCTTAGGCATCCTTAGTCACTACATGTGGAAGAGGAAGGCTTACCCATCATCTTTCCTAAATACTACTTTCTCAGTGTTTTTTTGACGTTTTCCTATTGTACTTTGTTTCAGTGTATCATTGTTGTTTCCTTTGCTGCTTATGAGTTGTGCCTCAGCTTCGAGGTCCTCTCATACTACTATGTTTCTATTTTAATGAAAATAGTTTCCTTTCTTTTTTAATATATATATATATATATATATATATATATAAGTTGGAAATATGAGAAAATTTTGAATGGAGTTCCAATTGAGACAAAAATTTTGAGAGTTATTAAAAAATAAATATATTGTAAAATTTTAGGAACCTTTCACTTTTAAAAGAGAGAGAGAGAAAGAGAGCGAGAAGATTTCACTTACTTTTATAAAGAATATCATCTTCTTAAGATCAAGAAAAATAAAATGAATTCATATATAATAATATGATTAATTAGTTATAATCCTTGTAGCCATTGGAATAGTCATTATAATTTTCAAGGCAGTATATATTCTAGCTTTAGAGTAGCCATTTCTGACTTCATCATGCACTCCTACGTAAAAAATAAAAAATGAAAGTAGAGGTGAATTTGTTGTTATGTGATGAATTGCATTTCTTATTACTCTCAATCATCATATGAAATTGCTTGAATCATGATATGATGATGCTTCCTATATAGTACTTAATGTCTAACAAAATTTTATCTAATCAAACAAAAATTTTAAACCAAATTTCAAATCTCGAAGCAAGATAAATATTTTGGACTAGAACTCTAACAATCAATCCAAACTCTCTGCTGGTGTATTTTGATTTAATATAAATGGTCATAATGTGCAGTTAGAAATTTACAATTAGACATTATCTACACATCTTAGAAGACTATAATTTTTGACAAAGAGAATCGATATATTTAGGAAATTTCTTAGTTTGAATCACTGAGGCTTGAGTTTCGTCATAGGCCAACCTCTAGTTCTCCATCTTTAGCACTTCTTAATGTAGGTCATCAATATTGACACACCATCCTAAATGCCCAATCCCATGTATTGCGAATATTGATATGTCGATCAACACGACTGTTATACCATCAGTTATACCATCAATCAATATTGACGCACATAATCATGGTTATATAACATCACTTAATTATCTATGTTTAATGATTGCCAACAATCCATATTTAATGAAAGTACTCTATTAAATTAATGATTGCCTACATATTTTCTACCAATGAAAATTGTCTAGCATGCAACAAACTTAAATAGAATTTAGTGCTCTAACTTAATTTAAAACTTTTTGTAGCCAATAATCCCCTAATGTGTGTAGATGATAAATGATAAGGGTGCAATAACAAGATTTAATCATTAATTAATAATTTATTAAATTAATTAAGCAACAACTTTATTTTGACAATGTAAACAAAAAAAAAATTAATTTAAGAAGTTAGATTTTATTTTATTTACTAATGTTAATTATTAATAGTGACATAATTTATATCAATTCACATTACACTAATTTTTTCATAAATAATATGATATAATATTATGATTAATTATTGACTAATATTTTATTAGTCTAATTAAACATAATAATTGCCATATAATAAAATTAAATCAAAATAGTATTAATTTAATTTACTTAATATCCTTTTACTTAATTAATACTAATTATTAAATTAATCTAAATTTATCTCAACATAATTAATAATGGAGACCCCATCTCCACTTTTTAACCTTCTTCCACAGAAACCCTCAACATAAAAAGAAGAATTTAAGTGGTGACGGCAGTGAAGATGTTAATGGGATTGTGATGTTAGAAACCTCATTTTTTTGCCTCTTCCACTCTAAGTTGAAGCCCCAGAAAAAAAAGTAAGCGAAGAAGTATCAACATGAGTTTATTGGTGAAGGCAGCATCCGGTTCAATTGTGAATTGGCTATAGGTCCGGTTTTGGGTGTCCTAAATACCACCCCTTAATTGAATCAGAATGAACTAACTGGAACCAGAGCACCAACCGTTGAACCCTTTTTTTTGGGTGCTTTTTTAGAGATATTTTTTGGATTATAATGCTTGATTGTTAATCTTCTTTTTGAGAATTATTAAATTATTTTTTAAGTTCACATATGATTTATATTTCATGAAATATTTTTTGTACTAGACATACTATGACATTGTTATGTTATTTAAGCTATATCTAATATTTTCTATAATTATGACATCACCCGATTCAGCCTATCACCTGATTCAGCCTATCACCATATTCAGCCTCCAGTTCAACCTCAGTTCATGTTAGAAATTTTCTTTTGAATTTTCCAAATAGATTTTGATCGAATCAAAATCTCTTAAGAAATTGCCACGAGAATCTTTCGTTCACGTTCAAATCAATGAGAAAAACTGAATCGATACAATAGCGGAAGCGTACCTGAATCCATTTGATCGATTGCAAGCAATGATCTTCCAATCTGCAGATTTTCCGGAGTTTTAGTTTCTCTCGTTGATGGGGAACAAGAGAATTTTTAGACTGTGCAGATCAGGGACCATTACCCCTCTATTTAATATAACCAATGGTTGGTTACAAGAATTGCTAAATTCCAATTCCGCCCTCATCAAATCAGAATTTGCACTTATGGTATCCACACTTATAATTTCATGACAAATGTGCCTAAAGTCATAAACTTTACTAATTAATTAGACCACAATAATTTTGAATTGTTAAATAATGATCCAACACATTTATTAATTACATTGTAGTCCCATAAATTATCTAACAATCTCCCACTGGACTATATATGTAAAAAATAAATGTGTCAACCTTAGAGCGCTCGAAATTTGTTGTCATTATTATAAAGGCACATTACAATCTGGTCCATTAATCATATCAATATAGGATCAAAGCAGTCTTCATTGTATTTGTCACAACTAAACCCATCAATGGTCACATATATTAATATAATCAAATGACATAGATCAATCATGAATGTGTGGAATGAAAATTACATGTAAGTGTGGTCAGTTCATGTCAATTTTCAACTGGTCCTACTTTACTTAAGTGAGATCAAACTTTAACTATACGAGTGTACTGAACTGAATAAAATACCATATTTCTGATCAGAAAATATCCAAATATGTTTTGTACACAAAATAAAACATAGAGCTAAAATATAAGTTAACAAACTCCCATCGAATCTAAATTTCCTCAAGCTTTATAACACCCATATGAGCAAGTATGCTCATGAAAGACCTCGGGTATCGGACCCTTTGTAAAGGGGTCCGCAATCATGGAGTTTGTTCCAATATGCTCTATGCAAATCTGGCCACTCTGTATTCTTTCCTTCACAACAAGAAATTTGATGTCAATATGCATCGACTTGGATGAACTCCTGTTGTTATTGGAATACAATACTGTCGATTTATTGTCACAAAATAACTTTAGTGGTCTTTCAATCCCTTCCATAATGCGCGGACTAGTGACAAAATTTCTCGACCATATGCCATGGTTGGATGCCTCATAACATGCTATATACTCTGCTGCCATAGTGGATGAAGCTATTAGTGTTTGTTTTGCACTCCTCGAGGATATAGCTCCACCACTTAACAAAAATATGTAGCCTGATGTGGATCTTCTGCTGTCTTGGCATCCAGCAAAATCGGAGTAGAATACCCAATGATCTCCAAATGATCTGATCTCCTATATGTAAGCATGTAATCTTTTGTTCTCCTTAAGTACCTCATAACCCTTTTCGTCGCTTTCCAATGATCCATTCCCGGGTTACTTAAGTATCTGCCTAAAACTCCAACAATGTACGCAATATCTGGCCGCGTACAAACTTGAGCATACATAAGACTCCCTATTGCTGAAGCATAAGGAATCTTTTGCATTTCCTAAATCTCAAGGTTTCCTTTTGGGCACTGATTGAGACTGAATTTGTCTCCTTTAGCGACAGGGGTGTCAATTGGTCTAAAATTCTGCATGCCATATTTTTTAAGCACTTTATCAATATAGCCTCTTTGTGATAATCCAAGAATACACTGAGAATGATCTCGGTGAATTTGAATTCCTAAAACATATGAGGCATCACCAAGATCTTTCATCTCAAAATTATTTGATAGAAATCTTTTGGTTTCCTACAACATGCCTATATCATTTGTGGCAAGCAGTATGTCATCCACATACAAAATCAGAAAAATATGTTTTATCCCACTGAATTTATGATACACACAATCATGTTGACCTCATTTTTGATGAGGTCTTCTCTTCTTCTCTTTAGTACTTAGGATCTAGCCTTAGGCTTTTCCTTTGACTATCTTAGAGGACTAGAATTGGGACCCACCTTTTAGAAATTCAAACCACTTCTTAACTCCCCGCAAACTCCACAAACTTGACCGTAGACCCCTAATCACCTAGAGGGTTGAAATCGGATGTGGAAGTTTAAAGGATGAGTTCCTATGGGACTCTTTGGCCTTGGGACCGCCCACAGGTGGCCTGGTCTGGTGAAGGGGCTGACTTACACACACACTACACTTATACACTACACCTATACACTACACTTTCACACACACATACTTAACTTGACCTCCTGACTCATGTGAGTGATTCACATGGATGGTCCTTAACCCCTAAGCCCTTGGCTAAGAGGGTCAGGAACAACATAGTGAATGCCTCAAATGGGTCCCTTCATGGCTCATATGGGCTTGACATGGCTTCATGGCTCAACCAAAATGACTTCTTTCCACTTACATCCACTCAATCTTCAATTTTCCAAATTTTCAATTTTTGACCCCCGGGACCCTACACCCGCTTAGCTTACCCAAAACCCCCGAAATTACCCAAATTTCTCAAAATTTCCAAATTATCCAAAATTCTCCAAAATCATTCCCAAACATTTCCACATCACTTAAATTGATCATCCATACCCAAAAAATGCCAAAATTCCAAGAAAACCTCCCAATACCCTCCAAATACCCAAAATACCCCTCTTGGCCAAAAAATCCAAAAATTCAGAAAATTCCCAGAAAATTCCAAAAAATCCCAAATATTCCCAATTTCATTTTGTCCAACTACACCATGGGCCAATTTTGTCAGTTTACCCTACTTTTGTCAAAACCCCCAATTTGACCCATTTTAACCCAAAGTGAACCCAATGTCAAACCAAACCTACCCAATTGACCCAAATTATGGTCCAATTCAGTTCTAAACTTCAATTCAACATTCCCAACACCAATCTAGACCAAATTCAAGTCCAATTTGATTGATATTTGGATCTAATTTCACTTTTGGCCTTAAAGCCCAATTTGGACCCATGACCCAAACCTAACCCAAACTCATCCAATTCAATTCCAATTAACCCCAAATCTTTTCTAAATCTTCCTTAACATTCCCAAAAACAAAATACTAACATGATTTGCCTAAAATTTAGACCCAAACCCCACTCAAACTCAACCCAAAGTTAAAAGGCCCAATTTTGACCTAAACCCAAACCTAACCCAAATGAGCCCAAACCCCAAAATCAAAGCCCAACCAAAGTCAAAACCTCTTTGAAACACTCCCATAAACATTTCTCAACATTTATTTTACATCAATTTCAACTCTAGCCCAACATTAGCCCAAGTTAGCCCAATTTGACCTACATAGGCCCACTTACCAAATAAATCCAAATTCAAACCAATTCAACCCTAAATCACACTAAATTGACTCCAAGCCCTTCACAAAACATCTCTAAATCAATTATGACATTTATTTGACAAAGTTCTTCACAAAATCTTTACCCAAATGCCCATCCTAAAATCAAAAAGCCCATTCCCCTTAAACTTTCCTAAAAGCCCACTTCACCACATTCAAAAGCCCAAATCCATCCAAAGCCCACATGGCATTTCCCCTCATCATCCATTTAATCAAAATCACCCCTAAGTTTCAAAATCATCAATTAAACCATTCCAAATCAAGCTTCATGCAAATTTTCACCAAAATATCCAAAATTCTTAAAACCCATTTCCATGAAATTGACTCAACTTTCCCCAAGCCAAAGACAAGCCATGCAAGCCATGGACAAGCCACATGAAGCCATGGAAGGCTTGACATGTGACCATGCCATTAATGGTAAAAGGAGGGGCCCCTTTCCTAATCTTTCATTAAGCATTTTTACCTTAAGCATGTCACACACTAAACCATGTTTAGCCGCCTCATCATGGATAGAGACCACACCACTCTCCCTTGGCCGACCCAACCGATCCTCTCGGCCCAAAATCGAGGCCATGGGGAGGTGCACCCAACCCAAACCAATGGGTTGACCAAATTAAGGCCAAAATGGCCTCCTCCGCATTCTATTTTAATTCAAAGCCTTTACACATGGCAATTGCCAATTGATTGCACAAACCTCCAGCCCTGACCCACCTGGATCTGAGGGTGACCCATGCCTGCCGGCCAACCGCCTGGATCGCCGGAAAACACCATGGCCGAGACCTCGGGAGGAGCCGAAGTTTGGAATTCCCACTTGCCGAGCTGCCCCATGCCAAATGGTCACTATGGTCGTTCTTCTCCTCACCGAAGCAGGTCGATCTCATGCCTCGACTCCCCCGGAAGGCTCTCCAGGCCTCTCCTATTTAAACTCCTCACCCTCACGGCCATGGAGGAGAGTTACACAAACCTTGCCGAAACTCGCCAAAATTATTCCAAACCCTTCTCCACCCTTAGAGCGGTTGAGCCCCAGGTGTCGATTTGCCCTAATCCCCACCGATAAAATCCAATTTCCCAATCGAAATTCCCCCAAAACCAGGACACTTCTCCACGGTGAGCCAATCCCCAAATTGATTGGTTCTACACCTTCACCGGACTAAGGGAAGGTGTCCACCGCAGAAAGCCCCATCTCCGGGCCACCCGATTGCTCCAGCCTCCAAGCTTTGTGATCGGGCTTGGTCGAAATCACACTCAGACAATTCACCGGACCGGGAGACTTCATCCGGAGCTTCGTCGGGATCCAATCGAAGGTGCAACAACTCTCGGATTGAAGCCGCACTTCTGCGAGCAAAGGTATGAGCTAATTTTTCATCCCGAGCTTCTAGAGATTCTCCATTTCGAATGCTTTAATTTCAATGCATGATAGCAGTATAGATGTGTTCGTCTCTTCAAGACGAATCCATAGAGCATAAGAACATGAAAATCCATTGAGTATCGAGTGAGATCTTAGGGATTTAGTGTGGACGGCTCTCGGGTGAGGACGCTCGGGGACGATGAACGGATGCGCGTCCATTCAATACACGCGCGGACGGACGGCTCGGATGGCGTCGGACCGGGAGACGGTACGAGAACCGCGGGGCCCGGCTGGCCGACTCGGTGGCGGCGTCGAATGGGAGCGCGACACGCGGCGTTTCGGAGATGCCGAGGATGAGTTGGCGCCGCGTGGATAAATAGAAAATTATGGTATTTTTGATTTATTTAATTCCCTAAACTTGAAAATTCATAACTACGTGTAGAAAAATCGGAAAAATAAAATAAAAATACCCTCTTGCTCGGTGAACGAGAGGAGAATAATGTGGAAAAGAAATCATTTAATTTCATCAAGTATTTTATTTTTTATAATTTATTTACTCTCTGCATACTTTTAATTCTCCATGCATGTATACAATTCACCATGGCATGAGACCATATGGCTTTTGAAGCCTCTCGAATTTGGGAACATTCTCACGAATTTTCCAAAGTCGGAGGCCATCCTATAAAAAGTTTTTGATTTTTCAAATTCATGTTGCTCGTTTTGAGTATTTTAATTCCAATAAATAGCATGTTGTGAAATAAATTCTAGGAAAATTTGGTGATGTTTCTTATGACCAGAGAACCCTAGGAAAAATAGGTTTTGACTTAGTTCATTTAAAACAACCCTAATTGGCTTAAACACCCAAAATAGGTCTCTAATTAATTAGAGTTAACCATACATCAAATTGACTTGAAATCAATTCTCTACTGACCTTTAGGATCAGAGAAATCCACTATAAAAGTTTGAGGTCAATTGGACTTGGTTAGCCCCACTAATTGGGTTGATTAAGCCACTTAGTCATTTTAAACTTTAAAAATTCATAACTTTTAAAATACCTTTCAAAAATTCACCAAATTGGTTTTGGAGCCTCTCTGATTTCAGGGGAACCTAAGAAAATTAAAATTTCAATTTTTTAAAAAAGTTGATTTTTAATAATATTTTAATATTTTTAATAATTAAAAAATAATAAAAATCACAAAAATAATAAAATTCACCAAAATGTCACATTTTGAATTTTAATCACATAGGAACAAATCCCACATTTTTCTTAGGTCTATTTAGTGAGATATTAAATTTTAAAGCTTTAAGATAATTTTAAAATTTAAAAAAAAATGTATTTTCTAGCATTTTCACTAAAATAATTATAATAAATCATAGAAAAATCAGAAAATTACAAAATTTACTTCTCTGATTTTCTTGATATCAGAGAGATTTTTGAAAAATATAAAATTCATTTTTCAACATTTATTTTATTTTTAAATTAATTAACACTCCAAAACTTAAAATAATTATAATAAAAATAATATAATTCAAAAAATCACCAAAATTGGTCCAAGTGATCCTCCGGTCATTAGAAATGTCCCCTAATTTTCTTAAGGACAGAAACTTTCTCTTGGTCATGTTATTAAATTTTTCTTGAAAATCTCTATTTTCTACCAAAAATAATTATATAAATAAATTAAATACAGAAAAATCACATTTTCTCCTCTCATGTCTTTATTGACATATGAGTGAAGTTACATAAAAATTTCAAGTTCATTTGAGTTCAATTTAGTGAGTTATGAAATTATTAAGCTTAAAGGGTAAAGTGATAATTAAATTTTTTAACCCTTAATTAAAACTTTAGGTTTAATAAAAAAATTAACAAGTAAAATATTTGATCCTCTTTTGATTTGGATGATTGAAATTTAAATAATTAAAGGGTAGAAACCCATTAAGCAATTTAAAATGATTAAACCTTAATTAAATAATTGATTAAATTTGGAAGAATAATAAAATTGGAATTATTAAAATAGGGATATTATTAGGAAGAGATTTATTCTTTAATTTAAAAATCCCTAAATTAATTATCTCATTAATATTCAATCCTTAATTAAAATGATAACTCAAATTTAAAATATTAAAAGACTTAATCATTAAACTAAAATTAAATTATTAAACTCTTTTAAAAATTTCGATTAAAATTAAAAAATAAAATTAAATTAAAATTAAATTAAATTAAATAAATTAAATTAAATTAAATTAAATTAAATTAAGATTAAAAAATTAAATTAAATTAAAGATTAAATTAAATTAAATTAAATCAAATTAAATTAAATTAAACAAATTAAATTAAATTAAATTAAATTAAATTAAATTAAATTAAATCAAATTAAATCAAATCAAATTAAATTAAATTAAATTAAATTAAATTAAATTAAATCAAATTAAATTAAAAATAAATCAAATCAAATTAATTAATGTGACATCAAATCAAATTAAATTGAGTTAAATTAAATTAAATTAAATTAAAACTCAATTAAATTAAATTAAATTAAATTAAATATAACATCACCTAAAACGAGAAGAAATTAAATATAAAGTAACTTGAACACTATTCCAAATTTAAACTCATTAATTGAAATTAAACTAAATCACAAACCATCCGAACACCAATTTACCCTCAAATGATTTAGTCATCATAACTCCTAAATAGAACATTAAATGAAATGTTACTTCACTCATAGGATATTCAAATGTCCTAGTTCATCGAGCAAGTTAACAAAACTTGAATTCTCGGACGATTAATTCATTTGTATAATTAAATTCATTTGGACTTAAAACAATCCTAGAAATATTGAAAAGATGTTTAAGATTTGTCTTAAGCACTTCCTCGATATGATAGGATGTTCATAAGAACAATTGAACTTAATTATTTTTTGATGAAGAAAATCGTCCTCAAACCAAAACACAAAGACCTAGACGTCATAGGAAATGACTAAGCTATAGGATTAGGAACTCGGTAGAAAATCATAACCCTTACCTTAGCTTTTACCAGGAACTTGCTTAAACATTCTAATTGTGTTTTAAGTGCAGCTTGGGATGACGGGAAGACCCTCCGAGTACGCTTTTATTTTATCGCAATCTACTTTCTTGCAATTTACCTTCTTGCAATTTATTTAACCGCATTGCACTTACTTTTCTTGCATGATAAACAATCGTTGCATGAAAACTCACACCTTTAGGATAGCTCCTAAAACCGAAACCAAAACTAAGTTAAAAGTCATTGCAAGATAAAATTCACCGCCACAACATTTCAAAATATAAAACAACTCAAAATTTAATCACAAACGAACACAAAACTACAATTACAACTAAATTAAAACGTCCTGTTGGATGATCGGGAATACCTCGGATGATGTAACCTACGTGTTGCTAACGGGATTTCCCACGTGCCTAAATGAAAGTGTGGAACTCATTCAGTTGAGTTTAGCAAATTCATCCGGACTAAGTGAATCCGATAAAAATAATGATGCCGGAAGGATGGAACCGTGGGATCTTAACCGGTGTCGTTATAATCAACTTTAAGATTTGTTTTAATTAAAACGTAAAAAACACTTGGAAATTAAGACTTCTCTAAACCAAAACACTTTTCTCATCCCCCGATTTATGACTTCTAAAACTAAACCTCTGCAACAACAAGGAGCTCGGAGCATGGTGGGCGACACGGCCATCTTCGTCAAGAAAACTTGAATCCACATCGACAAAACTTTCCTAGAACTAAAAACAACCAAGCCATAGGATTTCGAGGTAGTTAGCCTAGTGCAACATAAATCCTCAACCTCTTCGTTAGGCACTTGCATTGCAAATTAAGCCCTAACCGGTCTTAGGATTCCGAGGTAGTTGTTTGGGTACGACATAAACCCTCACATCTTCAAGGCTATTTATATGATTCTATCATATAAATATAAGCTCTAATTAATTAAAATTGGCAAAATCAAAACATTAGATAAATATTAGGACTCTCCTAAATTCAAGCCAAACAATAGGATAGTCGGGAAATTACCGAAATTCGCTTCGAGTCTGTGATTTCTCCTACCTTTCTTCCTTTGGATTCCCAAAACAAAATGTTCCAAATTTGATCCATTCCCTATTGAAATTCCAAATTTCAATCCCTTGAAAATCTTAAACTTTGAAATCCTTGAGAGCAGAATTATTGATTATTATCGAGAGTTTTCTTAGGTGATTCCCGTCACTTAAGATGTAATTAACTATAGGGGCTTGCCCTTATAGGGAATTTTAAAGAACCCAGGTAATATAAACCCCGTTTAATGTTTTCATATTAAGCGGGGAATTTTGTCGGCTTATAAAATTGGTTCGCGGACCAAACGGATGTCACAAATCTTCTAGTTTATTTAATCGAGCCCCACCGTCGAGCGATGTGTACATCTTTAGGGATAGATACACGGTTTGTGGTGCGGTGCTCGTTTATATAAGCTTATTTGGGATGTGAGATCGATTTAATCTCATATCTTAAAATCTTTAAATTTAAAATTATTTTCAAAATCAAATACTACTTTCCAAAATTATTTATTTAAACTAAATTAAGAATTCGCCGACAGCTTCTGTTAGGCGACCCCCCCTTTAAGATAACACACAACCTAAAATATGACGACAAATCATCAACTGCATTTATTTCAAAACCAAATGAAAGAATCACTTGATGAAATTTGTGATACCATTGACGGGAAGCTTGTTTGAGCCCATAAATGGATTTCGTCAGTTTGCAAACCATATTCTTTGGGTCTCCTATCACAAAGTTTTCCGGTTGCTCCATATAGATCGTTTCATCAATGTCACCATTGAGAAATGCGGTCTTGACATCCATTTGATGTAGCTCCATATCATAATGAGCAACAAGTGCCATGATTACTCTAAAAGAGTCCTTTGTTGAAACCGAAAAAAAGGTCTCTTTATAGTCAATCCCTTCCTTTTGAGTATAGCCTTTAGCTACAAGACGAGATTTATGTCTTTCCACATTGCCTTTTGAATCCCTTTTAGTTTTAAAAATCCATTTACAACCAATGGGTTTCTTTCCTTCGGCAATGGAACAAGTTCCCAAACTTTATTGTCTTGCATAGACTTATACTCCTCATTCATTGCTTTGATCCATTTTTCCGAATTGGAACTTTGCATAGCTTGATGAAAGTTGATAGGATCATCTTCCATCATGCTAATATTTTCCTCATGTTCCCGAAGAAATACAATATAATCATCCGAAATAGCATTTCTTCTTTCCCTAGTGGATCGTCGCAAAAGCACTTGCTCTTGAACTTGTTCTCGAGGTCGTTGAATTTGTTCCTCGAGGGTTCTTGATTTGCAACTTGATCAATGTCAGGAGTAAGATCCTGGTCATTATCAAAAGCAATTACATGAATAGAAACCAATTCCTCTTCAACAAGAGTAGTATGGTCTGATTCCTCCTCAAAGACAAAGTCTCTAACATGATTTCTCCCCCCAAATTCAATATCCTCAAAGAACACCTGCAGCTTCCGTCTCGAAAATTATCTTTAATTTGGGATCATAAAACTTGAAACCTCTAGATCGCTCCGAATAACCAACAAAGTAGTTGCTTCATCGTTTTAGGGTCTAACTTTTTCTCGAAGTGGCTTGTAAGGCCTTGCCTCGACTAGGCAACCCCGAACATGAAAATGCTTTAAACCGGGTTTTCGCCCGTCCAAAGCTCATAAGGTGTAATTGCTAGTTCGCTTTAGTTGGTACTCTATTTAGAATGTAGTCGATGTCTTGAGTGCTTCTCCCGTAGTGAATTTGGTAAGGTAGAATGACTGATCATACTTCTTACCATGTCTTTAAGAGTGCGATTTCGTCTTTCTTCTACACCATTCATGCTAGGTGAACCTGGCATAGTGTATTGTGGGACAATTCAACACTCCTCTAGGAATTTAGCAAATGGTCCCGGACGTTGTTCACCTAAACCGTCATATCTACCGTAGTATTCACCACCACGATCAGATTTGACTTTCTTTATTCTTTTGCTTAGTTGGTTTTCAACTTCAGCCTTATAAGATTTGAACATGTCCAATACTTGGGACTTCTCATTAATAAGAAATAGGTATGCATATCTTGAATAATCATCTATGAATGATACAAAATATTGTTGACCATTCCAAGAAGTCGTAGAAAATGGTCCACAAACATCCGTATGTATCAATTCTAAGACTTCTGTAGCTCTATATGCACCTAATTTCTTCCTTTTGGTCTGTTTTCCTTTAATGCATTCAATACAGACATCAAAGTCTGTAAAATCAATGAAATTTAGAATTCCATCTAACACAAGTCTTTCAACTCTATTTCTAGAGATGTGACCTAAACGCTTGTGTCATAATGCTCCTAAATTTTCATTATTAATTTTTCTCTTAGTACCTCGTGATTCCATATTCAGAGTTTCATTATAAGAAGCAACAGTATCAAACAAATAAAGATTGTCATATACCACAAGAGAACCAGTTCCAACAATATTGGAATTAATAGATAAACTGAAATAACTGTTTTGAAATGAACAACAATAACCTAATTTGTCCAAATAACAAACAGAAATCAAATTCCGTCTAAATGACGGTACAACAAAAGTATCTATCAAATCCAAATAAGTAATCAAGTACATAATAACAATCTAAAATGCCCAATTGCTTCCACTTCTACCGATTTTCCATCTCTCACATAAATGCATCTTTCAGCATCATTTGGTTTTCGGTAGCTCAGGCAACCCTGCATTGAAACACTTATGTTAGTAGTAGCACCAGAGTCTAACCACCAAGTGTTTCTAGGTACTGAAGCCAAATTTACCTCAGAACAGACCAAAGTTAAAAATGTACCTTTCTTTACACGCCAAGCATGATATTTAGCACATTCCTTCTTCGATGTCATTCTTTGTTGCAAAAGAAACAACTGATATTTTCCGAATTTTGAGCTTTATTTTGTTTCTTTTGAGAAGGACCCTTACTCTTAGAAGCTTCAATCTTTCTTTTAGAGCCCCTTTCCTTAGAGGTGTTTACCAGATGAGCACTATCGATCTTTCCTCGCTTTAACCTTTCTTCCTCTTTGTACACGATGAGAAATAAGCTCATTAAGAGTTCATTTCTCCTTTTTCATATTATAGTCGACCGAAATCGTCGAACTCGTGGAGGAAGAGAAATAAGAACTAAATGCACGAGTAAGTCATCCGTCAACTCGAGATTTAGTTTCTTTAATTTTGAAGCAATATTAGACATCTCCATGATGTACTCCCTTATATTTTCCTTACCTCGAACTTCATTGAAATCGGTTCTTTAAAAGAATACCGAGTTTCAACTTTATTGCTCTTTCGCAAAGCGTTTCTCAATTTCAACCAAGGAAAATTGCAGCATCAGTGATCTCACTAGACACCACAGCTCTAAAGGCCTCAGGTATGCCGCGCTTTATGATCATTAGACTCAAGCGATTAAAACGGTCCCACTTCTCAAAGTTCCTCCTATCCTCGGAGGAACTTGCATCCGTAAGAGGAGCGGGCTTTTCTATTCTTAATGCTAGATCTAGATCCATGCAGCCAAGAACAATGAGAATGTTCTCTTTCCAATCCTTAAAACTATTACCTACAAGTGTGTATGCAGTTCGGTCAAGTATTAATTTTCTTTTGGGCCAATTAATACTCGCATGAACCTACATACACACAACATCCATCATTCGTCATGAACTATCTACACATGAGAGGTCACTTTGACAACATCATGCTTCAATAAGTTCATTAAAAATGATGGACAATTTTAAAATACCATTTATTCGAATTTAATTTAAACTTTAATTTAATTTTATAAAATCTTATATTTATAAATAATGGGCTAATTTATAAGCCATAAAGCCTATGATTTACAAAACAAAATTATTGATTTTATAAAATTAATCAATCCTAAACTTTACAATTAATTTACTCATTTTAAAATGAGTAACTTAATTAACTTATTTATTTAATCTACTTATTAAATTAAATGACTCATTTTATTTTCCAAATTAAAATGAGTTAATTAATTAATTAATTAATGAGTAAATTAAAAATTAAATTAAACAAAATAAAATAAAATCAAGAAAATCAATTTAAAACTAAAAAAAATAAAATAAAATCAATTTTATTTTATTTTAATTTAATTTTATTTTATTTTATTTTTCTGATTTTTTTTTTATTTATTTTTTTTATTTTTCCGCGGACTGGGTCAGCGAACCGGGTCCGTGGACCAGTTCCGTGGACCGGGTCCGTGGACCAGTTCCGTGGACCGGGTCCACGGACCTGTTCGCGGACCGGTTCCGCGAACCGTCGCTGATCGCGCTCGAACAGTTCGCGGTTTCACGAACTGAGACGCCACCCGGCGCCGCCTCCGGCGCCCTCCTCCGGCACCGCTCCGGCGCCGATTTCGGTGTCATTTCCGGCCTCCCTTTCGTCGCTCGTTTCGAATTTCGCCGGATTTTGCCGCCGTCGGAGGACGCGCCACCGCACCCACCGACGTAGCAGTCCCGCTGCGGCATTTCTTTCTCCGTAGTCCCGCCGCCGCAACCTTTTGCGGGCGAATCCTTCGCGGGTAAAGGCGAACGAAAGGGATAAAAAAAACACGAAAGAGGAGGGAATCTCAACAAGAATACGAACGGGAGGCTCCGATACCAATCGTTATAAATTTTCTTTTGAATTTTCCAAATAGATTTTGATCGAATCAAAATCTCTTGGAAATCGCTACGAGAATCTTTCGTTCACGTTCAAATCAATGAGAAAAACTGAATCGATACAATAGCGGAAGCGTACTCGAATCCATTTGATCGATTGCAAGCAATGATCTTCCAATCTGCTAGATTTTCCGGAGTTTTCCTTGGTTTCTCTCGTTGATGGGGAACAAGAGAATTTTAGATCGTGCGAGATCGAGGACCATTACCCCTCTATTTAATATAACCAATGGTTGGTTACAAGAATTGCTAAATTCCAATTCGCCCCTCATCAAATCGAATTTGCACTTATGGTATCCACACTTATAATTTCATGACAAATGTGTCTAAAGTCATAAACTTTACTAATTAATTAGACCACAATAATTTTGAATTGTTAAATAATGATCCAACATATTTATTAATTACATTGTAGTCTCATAAATTATCTAACAGTTCAAACATTAAAGTTTGATCTTTCTCCTCTTCTGATTTAATAATGTCTTGTTGCTTTATTCATTTTTCTAAATCCCTTAATGTTGTATGAAACCTAGTGCTCTAAGTTGTCTTCTTATAATGTATATTTATCTTCTTATGGCTTACTTGTCTTAGAGAATGTTTATCAGTAACAATTTGTATGACAGATGATTAGATTTATAGATTTAATAAATCTTGAAAATATTAAATCCCATTAAATAATTGACAATAAATCTAATAAATTTAATTACATCTTGTAAATTTGTTTGACAAGTTTTGTTAGAATTTAAAAACTTATTAAGTTTGTTAAAAAAGAATAATAATTAAACTTTGATTATATTATTACAATGATAAAAATCATTTATTAATTGAAATGTCTAATTATGTTAATTAATAATTAATATTTACTAAGTTAATTATTCATCAATAAAATTTTATGAAACGAATTACTTATTGAGAAATAATTTAACATTAATTAATTATTAAATAATTTTATTAATTACAAATTAATTAGAATTTTTATAAATAATTTTAAATTAAAAAAACATATTTTATTTATTAATTAGTTATTAATAAAATTTATATTAAATTTAATACTTATTAAAAAATAATTTATCATTAATTACTTATTAATTAATTACATAAATAAAAAAACACTTTTACTTTTTATTAAATAAATTTTAATTGAAAAAAAATTTTGTCATTATTTAATTAATAAATAATTACATATAAATTTATCTAATAATAATTAATTTAATAATACATGAATTAATTATTAATGAGTTAAATTAATACAATTAAAACTAAAATAAAATAAAATAAAATAAAACCATGAACCTATGTCCTCCTCCCCCTTCTCCTCGATGCGAAACCCTCGCCTGCAGCCTCTCTCTCGGTTTCGCCCTAAACCATCTCCTTCGTGAACGATAGCTTGGAAGGCAATAACGGGATTGCGGCGTACAGAGACCACCGAAACTCCCATCTTTCTCATCCCTTCCCTCCGCTCCGCTCCGATCCTACCAGAACCAGAAACCATTGCAGAAGGTAAGCCTGTTCGCGCCGCTCGTCCCAGTTTTACTAAATCCGCGGATTCACAGGATTTATGGCCGAAATCCGTATTCATCAAAGTGGCGGATTTATTCTGTCCAACCTGGCCGTCTGGAAAGATTTAAGCCCCCGAGCTAGTTGCATGTTCTTAAGAAGGAACGAGTAACTATGTAATTAGAACATTCATTTTAGCTCAGAATATGATCTCCTTTTAATTTAATTTTTATCTTAGTAATGAGGGTGGTTTACCTTGCAGTTCTCTACCTGATATTGCTGAAGCCGATTACTCTTATTCTCCCTTGTTACTGGACCCATGGAACCTACAGCCAGAGTTCCCACCGACTTTCTTGATTCTACTGTGCTTTTGGAGCAAACCCAATATGAAGAGGGCTTTCGAGACGGTTATAGAGATGGCGTGATATCTGGAAAGGAGGATGGGAAAGAGGTTGGCTTGAAGCATGGATTCCAAGTTGGTGAGGAATTGGGTTTTTATCGTGGCTGTGTGGATGTTTGGAAATCAGCCATCGGGATAGACCCGAATTCATTTTCTTCTCGTGTTCAGAAGAGGATTGAACAGTTGTCGGAGCTATTGGAGAAGTATCCACTTTTTCAGCCGGAGAATGAGAATGTTCAAGAGATGATGGATGCTATTAGGCTTAAGTTTCGGATTATTTCAGCAAATCTTGGTGTGAAGTTGGAGTATGAGGGGCATAGCAACATATCAAAAGAGGACCTGGAGGAGGTTTAAGTTTAAAGAAATATCAGGTTTTGCATCAGACCAGACGGTGCTTTCTTTTTAAGTATGTTTTCTGCTATATTCTTCAAAGTATGCTATCCTTTGATGAGCTTTTATATTTTTTGAAGTTATCTTTCCTGTAATTATATAACTTGATTCTATATCACCCTCATATAAATGCATCTTTTATTTCAACCAATTTGCCTTTACAATACCTAAATCCGAGTCCTATGTCAACTGAGAAGGTCGGACTACTGGTCAGAAAACTGAGTTGTTAACTTCTTATTCTAAAATGATTTTTTTTTCCTCTTGTTTGAGAAGAAAGAGATATAAAAATAGCTTGGGAAAAAAAAAATAAATGTAATATTTTAAGACTTTTAGAGGATGGGTTGTATGTGGATGAGATGCATCAGAAGATCAACAATGTGAGTAACTCAAATCCTTGATTGAACTGTTACTTCACATATTTGATTGTAGGGATATATATAATAAAATAATCAGAATGTGAGATGATTATTTCTTGTATTAGGTTAATAAGATAAGTTAATTAATTAGAAATTACTATTAATGAATTAATTTTTCTTGCACATATATAAATAGCTCCTTTTGGAGATATTCAAGGGATAAGAAAAGAATGTGGTATGTTTCTCCTAATCTCTGCATTTTTC
Source organism: Papilionanthe hookeriana x Papilionanthe teres (assembly GCA_022702705.1). NCBI lineage: Eukaryota > Viridiplantae > Streptophyta > Magnoliopsida > Asparagales > Orchidaceae > Papilionanthe > Papilionanthe hookeriana x Papilionanthe teres. The sequence goes on from CM040435.1 coordinate 8,296,810, forward strand.
TTCTCTTCTTCTCCCTTCAGTTTTTTGGAATTGTTGGCATCCTAGAATTACTGTTTATATAAAAATGGGATTGTATCAATGGTGCTCTCATTGAGGCAACTTTGTTTTTCACCTCTTTTTTCGCCCAATCACAAACTCCTCTCTTATGTTTCCTTCTCTTCTTTCTTCTTTCTACAAGTTAAACCAACCAATAAGATCCTTTTTCAAAGCTATTGTTCTTGTCACTGTGTCCTCTCCTCTCCTTCTTTTCTTCCCAATTCTACTATTACAGGCAACATCCCACCTAGAGCTACCTTTATCTCTACTTGATTATGCTTTTGCAAGCATCGTCCCATGCTAAGCTCTATCCAAGATCACACTATCATGATTAAATTGTTGTCTAGTTTTTCCATAGCCAAACAGATCGGATGATGAAGTCTCAATCCCTCCATCCATATCTTGACATCCGTGTCACAATCTCATCCCCCATTGATACCAATTGCATCGAAAACCAAATCTTTGATCTCCGCAGCAACTTAGCCGTCCAGAGTTTGTCAACCACTGGTTTTGCCTTTGCCAAATCTGACAAATCATTGCCACTGACCACTTAATCAAGAAAATCTCGACCATATCTGCCTCATTTGCATCAATATCTCCCGTTTTATTGCCATCTCTTCCTGTCTACTATTCATTATTTTTGTGGATCATCGCAAGATCTTTCTTGTTGCTTGTAGTCAAGCCAATAGATCATCCAATCCCGTATCACATATACGAGATTCTCTCCATTAGTTTTGACTTTACCATGCAAGAAAAGATTATGTGCAGCGGATCGCACGTCCGACGACGTTCTATATGCGATCACGCCGCGGTGTATCCCACGGCGGCCCATTCTGACCTTCGTCCAAACGTGTGGTCGCCACACGTAATTTTTTCCTCTACCATGCAGCTGTCATCTGCTGCCTTTTGGCTCTCAATAGCCCGTTAACATGTACATCTAAGTCATCCCAACTAGGTGTTCAACGAAATGCTTGTAACAGAGGCATTTTCTTAAATTTTTCTTCTTGTGAGGGACAGTGCAGCAGAAATGGAGATGGATTTGTCGATGAACCTTTTTTTCTATAAATGTAAGATTATGATTCTTGCAACACAACCCAGAAACTTGAAGTTAGAAATTCTATCTTTATTTTTGATAGCTTGAGTTCAATCATGGTTGGCAATATGGATCACAAATCATTATCACTTTCTATGTCATTGGTCATCACTTGCCCGACCTTATGGGCAAGGTTCTTTTGAAAGGATTGATAATGATAGGATATTCAGAATGTGAGATGAATAATTTCTGTATTAGGTTAATAAGAGAAGTTAAAGAATCAACCTTTCTTGCACATCTATAAATAGCTGCATTTGGAGACATTCAAGGGATAAAAAAAGAACGTGTTAAGTTTCTCCTAATCTCTTGCACATCTATAAATAGCTGCATTTGTAGACATTCAAGGGATAAAAAAAGAATGTGTTAAGTTTCTCCTAATCTCTGCATCTCTCTTCTCCTTTTCTCCCACCCTCATAATTTTTGGAATTGATGCCATGAATTGTTGATTATTGCGATCTCAGCAATGGGATCATATTAATATTTCCTGTCATTCTCAAAGAATATATCTTAATAGTCCCATATCACAAATTTAATATCTTGTAACCATATAAAATAGCTTGTTGTTCTATCGGAGCTTCAATTCCACAAGTTGAAAATAAGACTGTGTTTCGAAGGGAAGGGAGTTGAAGGAAATAAAATCTTGACACTTTGTTGATAAGAATGCAATAGTTTGTTTGAGATTTTGTGTTAGTTTTGTTTTCTTTGAATCATTGTTTTTAAAAGCTTGCTTCAGAGCAAGCAAAGCGTGTGATGCCCGCTTCGCTTCACTAAAGTGTGCTTCGAAGTTAATTTCAGGTTTATTTTGCAATTTTTAAGTATTTAATTATTTCAGCAACTGTTCTAAATTATTCAAATATTAATTTGTAGGTTCACCCTCAATGTTTATTTTCAAGTTAGGTTTTATATTTTATATCAACTTTTAAGTCATACTTTATATTTTATAATTGTTAATAAATGTATTTATGCATTAATATTTTATATAACTTATTAGCACTTTAGTTAATAGAAGTGACGCTTCCCTCTGCACTTTACGTTTTGAAGAAAAGATAAAGCCTTGCACGTTGCACTTTCATAACCATTTTTTGTACTCCAATTCCTCACTTTCAACAAAGCTTAAGCAGTGTAATGACTGCATTAGTTTGTTTATATATTAAGAGGTTGTTTGATTTGCTGCAAACGGAGTGCACTGCATCTTTTTTGCGGGGGTTTTAGAAATTTGGGTGTTTGGTTGGGCGATTTTCTAACTTAATATAAAATTGTAAAGCATTTGAAATTCATTCTCTAGTTCATCTTCAATGTGTTTAGAATTCATTGTGCTTGGTCGAATTTCAAATTCACCATTTTGTTTAAAGTGTTACACGCTGCCGCCACCGTCATCCCCCTGGCCACTAGCTACTACATGTAGGCCCTTCTCTGCCTACTGCTGCCTGCCTCCCATCGACGCCAACATCTGGCCAGTCTCCGCTGCCCACCAGTCATGTATTATCTTGATTTTATTTTTCTTCAAACCAAACAGAAAAAAATATGAAGTCCTACATTTTTTAATATAAAATTAAACAACTTACAGCTATTCTAAGTACAATAAATTCCTTTTACAGTACTTTCCTTTTTCAGCAAACCAAAGAGTCCCTAAGCACAATTGATTGGTGACATTTAAAGGTTTTATACTTGATGTTATTGAGGTGCCTATGAATGCTATTTTTTCAGTATATATAAAGGCATACCAGCCCTGAGAATCTAAGATATTAGATCTGAATGTTCAACTTCCATGATCAACGTTTCATGTGGATAAGCCTAGACGATTGATTTTGTAGCGCATCTGTTACAGATTGAACTATAGGTTCTTTTCTGATTCTTCTTTTGCCCAATGCACCTTCAATTTCCTTCAATTGAAAGAAAATGTTCAACAATTGCTGAATCCATGGTTGCTTGCTGGATGCTCTACATATCTGAAAACAGAAATGTACTGACATTGGAATTTATTGAGCATGCAGCATGATTAGACGGAGAAACCTTATCATTAACAAGTTCCAGGGCAAGGTATTAAAACGAGTCCGCTTCACGTTTGTTTCAACCTTCGGTTGGAACCCTCTCCTGAATTCTGCAATAAAGAAAACTGTACATCCTATGCTTGAGGCTGCTTTTAAAGACATCCACCTCAATTACACTCTAGTACTCATCCATTGGTCATAACTGGCTGAGGCTTCACTGGATCAGGTTGCAGGATTTGCAAAGTTTGTGGCTGCAGACTTCAGCATCCCAGCTTCAAGGTACTCATCGCAGCTACTTCTTTCTCCATATTGTGATATAGCAAAACCTTAGTTGTCATCAAATCTTTTTAATCTCATCAGTTCATAGCATACACTAGCTCATCTTTGTATGAAGATGCAGAGCTAAATTTCCTCAACTGTTACGCTGGTAATCCATGATCAAGAAGTTGTTAAAAAATAAAAAATTCCTTGGCAAAATTAAAATCCGAAGTTGGCTCAAATTCTGTAGCTAATTTCAAGCCAGCAGAATCTCAGCAAGATTTGTTTGACTAAATCTTTACATGTTTTCAAGTTAAAAATTTGAGACATCTTTGTTTCCTAAATCCAAGTTGAAGTTATTTAAATTCCACCACCTGAAACTATCTATAAAGGAAACTTGCATTTGGTTGCATGGATAGCTCTTTGTATTTTCTCCTATTGGTTAACTGCAACAAGTGATCAATGAGATGTCTCCTATGAAGAAGCGACGGTGCGCGGGTGCTTCAACAAGTTACCGACTGTAACTAAGAAGGGCTCAACAATGAGCTCTTGAAGATGGGATGTGGGTTGATCAACAGGGGGATTTGCTGTGAGACATACCAAGGGTGATGACAGTATTTAGACCGGCATAGAAAGATGGACATAGTGGTGACTAGTGCAAGCCTAACAAGCTTCCATGGCACATATCTGTTTTAGACACTTTGTTTACTGATCCACACAATTCTTTTGTATTTGCTTATCTAACATCTAAACTTTCATATTTATATGTATAACATTTTGGTGTGATCAAGTTGTCTATGAAAAGTGTATTACATCTTAAAAAGTAAGTAATAAGTTATATATAATAATGTTGATGATTATTTTTAAACTTGTAAGCGTACTTGCTGGTGAATGGAGAGATCAAGAGAATACATTTCCTTGATTTAGGGTAAAGATTATTAAAATTAAATAAAATTTTAATTGTATATAATTTTGAGAAATTGGTCGTGCTCCTTGAGAAAAATATTCGAGTTTTGAGTGTTAACAAGAAAAAAAGAGTTATTTAAGTCTGATTCTTGTAATTTATTAATTACATCTCGAACCTTCAATGATAGCTATATTACATGAGGAATTCATTGTCCCCATTAAACTTTTTTTATACCTTCTTCTCAAATAAAATTCTATTATTGTTTCCAAAAAGGATAAAAGAGAATATAAATAATGCAAAGATGAAAATAATTTTTATTATTTTATTTTATCTTTTTTTTATTATTATTTCTCTGCAATTAAAATGAAGGAAGCCCTACATGCACACCACTCAATTCTTATGTATTTGCATGTCTAACATCCAAACATCGGTGTGAAAGGTGTCCTTCCCTTTTAAAACTTAATATTGGTGGTATTTTTGATGTGATAAGAAAGATTCGAGTGATATAAGTTTAAAATGTAAAATATAGGTGTTAGATATATACATAGGCGTGAAAGTTTAATGTTTTTTTTTTTAATTTTATTTTTATTTTTATGTGAAAGTTGTAGAAAATTTTATTTAATCAAAAAAATAATTACAAGGGTATGACCAATAGTTCTACTAAACCTCAAACACATAAAACTCACACAAAGCAAATGAACCATTAGCCAGCAATACAACTCACACAAAAAATTTAGAAACTATTAGCACGAATAAAAGAGATATTCAAGCAATCTTCTTTAAGCAACTAGAAGGCTGTAAAGGAATCCTATTAGAAAAATAAATCGCCAGAGAATCCAGTCTCTTATCGTAGGCCAATTAGCACATTGATTTCTTTCTTGATGAATAAACAACCACTGAACCTGCACATGATTAAATAAAGCAAATTTTTTTATATGAATAATCAAATGCCAATGATACTCCTTTTTCATATTACAATAATTCCACCGCTATAAAGAATCCATTTCTATCACAATTTTATCCCAATCAAATCCACCAACAAGGTTCAAAGCAGCAATCACCGCCTCAGCCTCTGCACAAATAGGAGATAAAGCAATAACCGACGTAAAAAACCACAACAAACAAACACCAGAATAGTTCATGCACCCAACTCCAATACCAACAAACAAATTATTTCAACTATCATCCATATTGAATTTCAAAACGTCATTCTCAGTTTTTTTCCACATAATCAAATTATTCACAGGTTTATAATTCCTAGGAATCGTAATATTTAACTTATGAAAATCCTTCAACAAATCTAAACTAACGGGTTTCCTAAGCCTGTCATATCTTAGCATTTTAAAAATAAAATGTATAATGTAAATAAAATATGAGAGCTTAGAAACTATTTTACCAGCATGCTTACTATCATTTTTTGTAGTCCTTAAGAACCAAAAGACCATAATAGGAGTAGAAGCAAAAAACAAACGACCTGTATTATTTCAATACAAAATCAGTCCATCAATGGAATAAACCGAATTCTTCTTCCACTTCCTGTCAAACAAAGAAAATACAATATTCCAAACCTCCTTAACAAAGGAGCAATTGCAAAAAGGATGCTCAACCTCTTCCACATGAATCTTACATAAAGGACACCAAGAAGGTAATCTAATACCATTTAGTTTCAAAATATCATCTTTAGGAATAATTTTATGAAGTAATCTCCAAAAGAAAGGATTGAGAAGGTTTCACAAATGAATTCCAAGCCCAATGCAAGTCAAGACCCCTAAAGTGAATAAGAGAATTGGAAAAAGTAAAAGAGGTAGAATTACCCAAATTACCTTTGATCTTAATACAATCCACCCCAAAATTGTCAAGAATTTTAGAAATAAAAAGAGAATCTTATTTACTCACCAAATCAGTAATTTTAAGAAGATCCCAATTATTATTAGACCAAAACTCCTTCACTGTCATCTTAACCTCATGAGGAACATCATAAGAATCAGCCAAAGGTCCATCACCCAGCCAATTGTCATACCAAAAGCTACATAAACCCTCTCCAATATCCCAACAAAGAAACTTTTTGGTGCAATTAAAATCTTTTAACATTTCATTCCAAACAAAAGAATCAGAAGGAGAACTAGTAAAGACCAAAGGATGAACATTATTACAGTACTTTCTTCTCATCGTAAGAGCCTATAAAGACTTGTTATCTCTGAAATGCACCCAGAGTTTCATAAAACTGATTTTCATAGAATCATTTAAATATCTAAAACCTGAACCACCATATTTGTTAGGTTTACATATTTTAGACCATCTCATCCAATGGATCCTATTATCCTTGCCAGCCCACATAAACTTCTTAAAAATATTCTCTAGCCTATTACAAATACAAGAAGACATCTTCATGAAAAAAGTGTATAAAGGGGAATAGAGTTAAGAACACTCTTAAGTAAAGTAACTTTAACACCAAAAGATAAAAGAAAATTGTCCCAAGACACAATCCTTTTATTGATTTTATCAATAATATTGTTCAAAAAATGATTCTTTCTCATGCCTTTATCTAGATTAAAACCCAAATAAACAACATGAAGCTACCCTTTGACACAACTGGTAACATCCTGAATCCATATTTTCTTCTTAATAGAAATTCAATTAGAACAATAAAAATTACATTTACTAGGATTAAACATTAATCCTGAAACAACTTGGAAATGTTCCAATCACTTCCATAATCTTTTAATAGAACTTTTATTAGCAATAGTAAAGATAATGAGATCATCAGCATAGGCAAGGTAATTAATCCCAAACATCCCTTTATCAACATAATGCATGCTATGATAAGTATTAAAAAGCTTGTTAAGATATCTACAAAGATAATCAAAAGCCAAAATGAAAATAAAAGGGGAAAGGGGATCTCCCTATTTAATCCCGTGGAAGATTTTAAGAAGCCACATTTATTGTCATTAATAAGAATAGAATGGTAATTGTTCTCCAGAATCCTCTGAATAATACAACAGGAAGCATGATTAAATCATTTGGCTTTACATACCTCAAAAATAAATTCCAAATTAAGAGTATCAAAAGCTTTTTTAATATCTATCTTAAAAATAGTATTTCCACCTCTGCCTTTTTTATCCAAACCAAGAATTAATTCTTGAGCAAAGAGAGCATTCTCCCCGATAAATGTTCCTTTAATGAAAATTGATTATTGTTCAGAAATCAGTTCATCAAGATAATTTTGTAATCTTCCAACCACAATTTTAAAAATAATTTTAGAGAAAACCGTGTTGAGACTAATAGGTTTGAAGACATCCCACTTTAAACCTTCTTTAGTTTTAGGGATAAGGACATGATTAGGGGCTTTTAAATATCTGATTAAATCAATCCCTTTGAACACATCCTGCACAAAAAGAATAACATGCATCTTGATCACCTCCCAGCACACTTTATAAAAAATAGCAGGGAAGCCATCAGGACCAACAATTTTAGTACTTCCAATACTTTCAAGATCATTTTTAATTTCAACCTCATCAGGAATGCCAGATAAATCGATACTCCCAAAACAAGCATAGTCATAAGCAAATAGATTCACATCAATATTATCTAGAACACTATTATTAGATCAATTGATAAACATATTCATAAGAATCTAAATTGATAAACTCTAGTCTTAGTAATCAATTTAACAGTAAGAAGAATATAAACATGGTCCGAGCAAACAATAGAAAGATGAGTCATAGAAGTAGTAGTAAAATATTCTATCCATAAAATATTAGCAACAAATCTATCCAGCTTCTCAAAAACTTTACCATAATACCAAGTGAAGGGATTTCAAGTAAAACTAAGATAAAAAAAACCAGCCTCCAAGTACATCATTAAAATCAATGATAAGCTTTTGATTAGGATAATTACCACATATTTTCTCATCCACAGAAAAAATAACATTAAAATCACCTCCTGCAATCCAACATTCATTACATTATCCATTAATATCTTTCATCAACAAAAGTCATTAAATTTTGTTACTGATTAAGACATTTAATCTGGTTTGGTAGTACAAGAGTGTTGTTTTTAACTAATATTTTATGTATAATTTTAATAGACCCATAATAAGGCACAAGAAAAATTAAAGTTAATTCTCAACAATATCAAATGATATTTATAATTAAAATGGAATTTAAACGCCAGTTTATCGAGCCCAATCCCAACAAAAAAAAAATATTCCTATTGTGTGGACTCCAGCAGCATGACTCCCATTATAACTAGTTATCTCCAATTCTAAACCCTTTCATCCCCAGCGAACTACAAAATTTCGAAAATGATTCAACAAAAGATCCTTTCCTCATCACCAAGGCCGCTCGCCGTCGCTCCACCGCCACCAAACATCCTAACTAAAGGCTTCCCTTCTCCGTCCTCCCTCCCCGAACAAGGCGATACAGCCGAGAAAGCGGCTAGCCCCCTCGCCGGAGACACCTCGCCCCGAGTCTCACCGAAAGCAAGTCCCACTCTCGCACGCTGGTCTCGAGCTCGGACTATTCGCTCCGGCCGCCGGCTCGATCGGCCGTCTCTCGGGAACAAGTCATCTTCCTCTCTCTGCTCCGGCGAGATATCGCCGGAGCAGAGCGATAGCGAGGAGGACTCGACGCCGCCGTCCCCGTCGGACGTGAAGCCGATTTATATGCTCTCCGACGGCACCGGATGGACGGCGGAGCATTCCGTCAACGCCGCTTTAGGGCAGTTCGAAAACTGCCGTCTCGATCATCGTTGTCCTGTTAGTACCCATCTCTTCTCTGGGGTAAGCTCGTCCTTTTCTTTACAAATTTTCCTAAATGAATCATTTTTATAATATATTACTGTTCATCCCTAAATTGTGTAGTTAAGACGTGGGAAGAGCTGCGCACATAAACACAGGGTATATGAGGGTTACATAGGGGTTATATCTAGGTTATAAACCCTTTAAACTACTTATAACCTCGTTGTAATATCTCTGTACCTCATGTAATCTACTTATAATTTTTGGTAATTCCCTTGTAACCTACTAATGCATGAAAACAAAAGCGCGGACTTATTGGTAGATTATAGGGGGTTACAAGAGAGTTATAAATAAGTTACAGGAAAATTGTAACCTAGATATAACCCTTTGTAACCTTCTTATATTCTTTTACGCATGCATCTCTGTGTACGTCTTCCATAAATGCATGGTCTTTCAAAAAAAAAAAAGAAAAAAAAAACCCAAAAACCTCCTCCACAAAGCTGGGATTTTTATAGCTAAAAAACTGGGGGGAGAGCGTAATACTAATTATCAGAAAACCATGATTGGTGGTCAAATCCGAAATCCATTCTCCGTTCCTAGTTGGCTGCACACAAACCACGGTTCAGCTAAGGTTTCTCAGGCCCAATTTCGGATGGCGTCTTCTTCGGAGTTCGCCGTTCTTCTTCAGTCGTGCATCGATTCTCAATCCCTGAAACAGGGGAGAAAGCTGCATATTCAGATTCGGGAAGCTGGTTTAGAGATGAATCCGTCTTTGCTACCCAAACTGCTGAAGCTCTACAGTGTATGTGATCGGGTTGATGATGCCCGAGAGGTGTTTGATAGAATTCCTAAAACAAACTTGGATACCATTGCCTGCACTGCGATGATTGCCGGTTATGTTAGGAATGAGGCTCCCGGCCAAGCGATTAGGCTGTTTTGTGAAATGCTTGAGCTTGGGCTGGATCCAGATTCTTATACCTTTTCGGCAGTGTTGAAGGCTTCTACTGTTTTGATTTTGTATTGTTTGAGTACTAATTTGCATTCACTGATACTGAAGTTTGGTTTTGGTTCCTTTGTATCTGTCGGGAATGCTCTTATTCATGCTTATGGGTGTTTTGGAGATGCTTCTAGTGCACATAAAGTTTTTGACAGAATGCCTGATCGGGATGTTGTGTCCTGGTCCTCAATGATTCATGCTAGTTCCTCTGCAAAGCGCTTCGTTGAATCGGCCGCATTATTTTCTAGGATGCAATTTAAGGAATTTATAAGTCCTAATGAAATTACACTTGTTTCATTGTTGCCTGCTTGCAGCTTCTTCTCTTCTTTCAGAAAGGGCCAATCAATCCATGCTTATGCCGTTCGGAATGGGTTCGATTCTAACCTTATTGTTTGTTCTGCTCTCGTCACAATGTATTCCAGATGTGGAAATCCTGATGGAGCTTTTAAAGTATTCAGTCGTATGGAGAAATCAAATATTTTGTTATGGACTTCAATGATTGAAGGTTTCTCAATTAATGGGAGGTTTGAGCTTGCTCTTGAATTGTTCAAGGAAATGCTGGGCCAAGGCTTGAAGCCTAATTCCCTTACTTTGATTGTGGTGTTGTCTGCTTGCAGTCATGGTGGGCTGGTGGAAGAGGGATTGGAGATTTTTGAGTCAATGAAAGAGAGATTTGGTTTTGAGCCTTGTACAGAGCACCATGCCTGTATTGTGGATATGTTGGGGAGAGTGGGAAGGCTGAAGGAGGCTGAAAATTTTATTGAAAGAATGGAAGTGCCAGTAACAGGTTCTGTGCTTGGATCCCTCCTTGGAGCATGTCAAGCACATTGCAATGTGAAGCTCGGGGAGAAGTTGGCGATGAAGCTTTTTTGGCTTGAACCATATAATGAAGCCAACTATGTGATCTTATCAAACATATATGCCTCAGTGGGGAGATGGGATGATGTGGGTAAAGTGAGAAGATTGATGGCTGTTAAGGGAATGTCGAAGAGATCTGGTTGTAGTTGGATTGAAATAAAGGAAAAGGTATATGTGTTTGGAGCTCATGACCTATCACATTCACAGTCAGAAAATATTTACAGAAAGTTAGAGGAATTAAATTGTTTGATAATAAAGGCAGGTTATGTGCCTGCTACGAAATGTGTCTTGCTAGATGTGGAGGAGGATGATAAGAAATTGCTGCTTCGTAGCCATAGTGAGAGATTAGCTATTGCTTTTGGTCTTCTAGATGCCCCTCCTAATGTTCCTATTAGAGTTACTAAGAACCTTCGAGTTTGTAAGGATTGCCATGATGCCATTAAATTGATATCAAAGGTTGTGGCTCGGCAATTTATTGTAAGGGATACACGGAGGTTTCATCATTTTTCGCAAGGTTCTTGTTCTTGTGGTGATTATTGGTAACATAATTTGGCATCAGGGGCTTAGATCTTTCAGCTTTACTTCGTCTCAGAACAGGTTGTCATTACATCATGGTTCCGGCTATTCTGCTGGCTCACTAAGATCAGAGGACCAAGCAATTTCTTATGTCGACTGTTTTAATGTTTTCTTTTAGTAATCTAAGCCACTTGTCTCTCTCAGGTTGAAGATGTGGATAGACTGATGGAGATCATAAAACAAGCAGCAAAAGATGGCGCTCTTGTCCTTTACACCCTTGCAGATCCTTCCATGTCTGAAGCTGCAAAGCAAGCCTGCCAGCTCTGGGGAGTACCATCAACGGATATTCTGCGTCCCACTATAGAGGCCATTGCTGCCCATATTGGTGTGGCCCCATCCGGCATTCCGCGAGGTGGTCCTGGTCGGAATCCACTCTCAAAGGATTACTTCAAACGCATAGAGGCTATCGAGTTCACCATCAAGCAGGACGATGGAGCTTTGCCACAGAACTTGACAAGTGCCCACATCGTCCTTGTCGGCGTCTCTCGTACCGGGAAGACACCTTTGTCTATTTATCTGGCACAGAAAGGTTATAAGGTGGCCAATGTCCCGATTGTTATGGGTATAGATCTCCCAAAGTTCTTATATGAGATTAACCAGGAGAAGATTTATGGTTTAACCATAAGTCCAGTGGTGCTTCAGACCATCAGAAAAGCCAGAACTAGAACTCTTGGACTCAAATCAGACTTGGTGAGTAACTATTCAGAGATGGAACATGTCAGGACAGAATTGGAGTTTGCTAACAGACTTTTTGTGAAAAATCCCGTTTGGCCAGTGATAGGTAAGTGAATCTGGATTGTTTTATGTGGTGCAAGTTTGGGATTAGTTTCTCTTTCTAATTGATCGTGTATTTGATTTATTTCAGAGGTCACTGGAAAGGCCACTGAAGAGACTGCTGCTGTGATTGTGAGGATTTACAATGATAGAAAGAAGAAACGTTTTGCGCCCCACATATCGAAGAGATACTGAGGAGTGATAAGCGTGTAGCCTTCAGAGATTGTAAACAGATATGGAGGTTGTATAAAGGTACTTGTTTTTTATTTCCATTACTGTTTGATGAGGTAGAATCATCTTTATTTGTTTTATTGTTATTATTTGTTGTTGTTGTTGTTGTTTAAGTTCAAACATAAACTTATATTTGATTGCTTATTAAGGGCGAGAAGGCTATTTACACTCTTTCAATGAGTTATTTGTTGCGAGTATTTATGTAGAATGCATTTATTTTTAGAATACAAGGTAAATGTTTATTATACTGAGATATTTGGTTGCTTGTAAAGTAATTTTAGGGAGATAGGTTTTATTGTTTGGTTGGGAGGTAAGATGTGTAATTAGTACCATGTAATTTGTTACTTGATCGTGGCCGTACGGAGATATTTGTAAAAAATTGAGGGATTCTGTATGCATGTAAAATTTATTTTACATTTACAATCAAATAACTAGTTAGAGAACTTCTATTACCCTATAGTGGAAGTGGCATTTCTAGAATACAGGAATAAGTTGTGTATATTTACTTCAGTTAAATATTATATTGGTGGAATCTTCATAAATTTGGTTACTTTATTCTTGGTGTGAGATAACAATTAAGTAATCTCCTACTTTAATGGATAAATCCATAAAGTTATCATTATAAAGGTTGTAAGGATTCGCTCTCTTTTTCTCTTTAATCCATTCTTTTCAGGAAGATTTACATAAATACCACTCAATTCTTATGTATTTACACATCTAAGACTTCAACTTTAATTTTTATATATATGACCTATGCATGAAAATGTGTATTTAGTGCTATTTTTTTATGTGATATGAAAGATTTGGGTGGTATAAACGTAAATATAAGTTTTAGTGTTAGATATGTAAATGCATAGGAATTGGGTTGTATGTATTTACATGCCCCTTCTTTTATAATAAATATGAAGTTATGGCTTGGGCTGACTTGGCCCTCTCTCTTGTTGCTAGATCAAAATGACTGAATGGATTGTCTTTAATTCCTCATTGATCATATAAATCAAATTCTCGACGCATCTATTAAAGTCTATGTGCTTCGATCTTCATCAGCAGGATTACCATATCTTCCGATTACATTATTTTTTAACATCGAAAGCATTATCGATAATTTTTCATTATATAAAAAGAAAAAGACTGTGAGCTCCTTTCTAAAGTGTTAAAAATTCAGCAGGACTTTATTCCTTTCCTTCTCCAGCCCAAAGCAACAAGAAACCACCATAACTGTCCTCTTCCCTTCAAAGTTTAATCCAATTCCCAACTTGCCTTCACCCTCAGCACTACATCATGTCTTCTTCCTCTCCAGCCACCGTTGCTCTCCACTCCCAACTCCATGACCAACCGGCCCGTTTCCGTATCACCAGAACTCACTTCTATGCCCACCGAGTTCGTGAGAGACTCACAGGCCGCATTGCCATGTTTCTATGCTCCATTTTCCTCACCATCCTCTTCATCTCAGGCATCATCATCCTCATCCTGTGGCTTAGCCTTCGTCCCCACCGCCCTCGCTTCTACCTCTCGTCTTTCTCCACCCCCTCCTTCTCCACCTTCACCTTCAACATCTCTGACCGCAACCCTAACTCCAAAATCGGCATCTACTACAGCGACATTAGTGCTACTGTGTTTTACAACAACCAACAGATAGCAAATGGTATCGTCCAATCTGCATTCATCCAGCCGCCAAAGAACACTACGGAAATAGTTGGCCAGCTCGTCACAACCAGTGGACAAAATATTGCTAGAGTTGCGAGCATCAGTAGGGTGACATTACGGCTCGAGCTCAATTCAATTGTCCAGTTCAAGCTATCCACATGGGACACACATCACCACAACATGCACATAAGTTGTGACTTGGCTGTGGGGTCTGATGGAAACCTCTTGCCAGAGTTCCAAGGGGAGAGGTGCTCCCTCTACTTCGGTTAATAACACAGCGTTATCAGCTTTATGTTATTGCTTGTATTGCCTTTTTTTCCTATTTATTTTAATATTTACTATTGTTGCGTTGATTCAAATATTAATATTTGTCTAAAGATGGGAGGGACTTCATGGTTATATATATATATAGTGACAATATTTGTTTCATATTTGTTGATTAATTAACTGATTCAAGTTTGGTGGTTTCAAGAAGAGACAACTAATATTGTTGTTGCCTGCTAAAAAAATTTGTCTGTAAAGTGCTAACTGTTTGTCTTAGTGTTGCACAAAAGCTACACGCAGATGTATTTGAGGAGTAAAGCACATGAGAGGCATAAGAGTTTTTGTAGGAACTCCAAAGAAGGAAATAATTATGGGGCATGCTCTAGCCAAAAACTACGCTATATAAAATAAAGGTTACAAAAATGTCCCATCCCAATCAATTAAATAAGGCAGGCGTACAAAGTTTGAACTATATCATTTCGATCCTTGTTAAAGTGCTGGAAGATGATGAAGATATAATAAGAATTGGTAGACATCAATATCAATCAATGGCGATTGGAGAATAGCCGAAGTAGGCAATAGTTATTAGAGAGCAATGGTGTTAGGGCAACATGCAAATTCAAGTACAAATGATTTCATCCCAAAACAAAAACCCAAATCTCAGCTCATATAAAATGGTTAATAAATTTTACAGCAAAATTTTGAATAAGTTATCATTGAAGAGGATAACTCAGATCTTTTTTTGTATGTTATTATTATTTAAAACCTTATATTTGAGTTTTATTCTAACAATTCTCTCCTTTAACGCAATTATATAACAACATATTTTGAATTTCTTTATGACTGCCCTCAAAAAGAGATATCAAATCTCCTAATATACTAAATGAAAGAGAGTTGTTTATTCACATAAAGCCAAGATAACATTTATGTTTAACACCTCTGAGACACTATTGAATCATATTTGTTGAACAATAGCATCGAAAATCAACATGCTGGTGAATCCAGCCCATTCCAAATGAGTCAAAAGGTTTATGTGCTAGAATGATTTGCACAATATGAAATCGATCAACTTATTTAGACCAATCATTCAAGTTTTTAACACATGCACTCCTTTAATCATGGCTATAAATGTATTCTTTTTCAATGATTCCCTAAATCACAATACTTCAGCACAAATACTACTAAAACTGAAACGACAACTCCAGTCAAAGTTGGAACCCTTAAGCATATATCTACTCCCAAATAATCAAGAAATTCAAGTTAAAAAGGCTTAGAAGACCATTGGGGTCATTTTCTATTTTAATTTTTCATCTTTTTATTTTTATATTTTATTTTTGTTTATGTTTTTATATGAAATTCGACCCCACTTAGGGGGTGTTTGTTAGGATACTTATAAAAGGGATTAAGATAAGGATTTAACGTAAATCCACCAAATATCATAAATAGGTTAGATAAATCTGCTGTTAAGTTAAATCCAATTTTTACTTGTTCCGTTTATTAAATTCAAATTTATTAAATCCATTTATTAGTCGGATTTAACGAATTTAGTTTGAGAAAAAAATATTTTGGGATATATTTATGCAAAGCACATCAAATGGACTTAACTAGATTTAACATTAATTGAGCCAAATATTATTTTGGATTTAATAATATTTAGATTTGACAAATTCATATTTACTAGATTCACTAAATTCTATTAACTCTTTTGTGAGATAACTGCTTGCTTTTGTTATTGTTGTATTTTTTTTACTTGAAATAAAATGAACTCTCACAATATCTTTTAGATGTTTTAAATATTTTTAATACTTTTAATAAAAACATGAAAAGAAAAACACTAAACAAATATGTTTTTATAATAAAAGAAAAAAAAGTGAACCCCAAACACTCCCTTAGTATTTCTTAAGACAATGCATCCTGATATGCTAAGAATACAAAATTGTTATAAAAGAGGTAAAAAACATAAGAGTGACACAACTTGACCCTTATCATAAATGATCACATTTACATTGCTTAATATATGCTTCTAAGAAAAATAAGAGAGGCTTTTTGTACTGTAAAAAACTTCAACTTAAGCCACAACTCATTCACAATTATTTCCTCTAAGATCTCAGTTAGGACCTCATCCAATAAATATAAGCGGATAGTCGAGACTCGAGAGAACTTTTTCGTCCATGTATTTCTAATCTGCATTCATTGACTCCTAGGCATATTCAAATATCCTGTTAATACGTTCACAAGTCCTTGCTGGAGCGGCATATCTTATATCTTAGATCTCCAAAGCCCAAATTTTATTAAAACATCAAACTATTAGATACCATGCTATCTCATCATCATATTCCTCCTTATTCTGACATCAACTGATTAAAAGAAAAAAAATATTTATTTCATGCAAGAGCATTAACCAAAAAAGAACACAATAAACCAAGTAATAATTATGAGATGAATTGCCATAAGAAGACATTAAAATCTGTGTGGTTCAATCAAAGCAATAACCTGCATCCAAATGAGAGGAAAGAACCTGATTTTTATTAATGTTTAGTGTTATTCGGGCTATTAAATTTATTCTTCATGAATTATTTTGAACAACAACTTTCCATAATCTTAAGTTCGTTTTTTTTCCCCTTCCAAATTCTCATACATTGAATTTATCAACATACCTGATATGTACATGTCCAAATTACCTTAGCCAATTCTACCTTATCAATCCCTTTCTTGAAAATAGTCTTCCTGAAGTTATAAGTTTTGATTTGAATGATAAGATTTATAGTAACCTTTTGAACTAATGCATATCCAAGAATATAATTCAAATTATTTTTTTGAATATTATGCTTATCTTACAATAACAATGGATCTTATACCTGAATTATTGAGGCATATCCTAATATTTTGCTGCCTGAGTTTTTCAGCATAAACAAGCAGTGGAAAGCAAATATAAAAATAACATGTAAAATGATGGTAATTTACAGGCATCCAAAATCGTAGCATTTAGCTGTGATTAAGTAAAAGAACGTTTCATTAACATTATATTGCTAATTTAAGCCAAATCAAGTTTTAAAATCTTCAATTTTTCTCTGAAAGGATAACAGTTATTGCATCAACAAAGCAAATCAATCATAATCAATTACTGACGAAATGCTAAATGTAGCATTAAAGATCTTCTGCAGCAAAATAATAAAGATATAAATTAAAGCGAACCATGAATCATATAAAAAGGCATAAATCAATAATATATATATTATTATTATTTTTTTTTATGATTAAAATATTCAGGACTAAAATTCGTACTTTTACTTTACTGCATGGTCTTTGGTCAGATTTTAAATGAGTTGCATGCATGGCTATCACCCTCGTCATATTTAATAGGGTTTCATTTTATGATTGATTAGCTCACTGCACCTTATTGTTTGTCATGAGGAGAAGCCATCGTACTTCTCCCACCCGACTGACCCAATATAGAGTTTTAGTTTGGTAGTTGTCTAGTGTGCTTAGGGTGTTAGAAGACTCCCGACCCAGACGGGTGTAAGTTTTTTTTTCGGGAGTATTTTCAGCTTTGTAGCTGAACCTCTTTTTCTCCTCTTTTCCAGCAACATTTTTGCCATTTCGGTAGGTATAAGTCTCACCTTTTGGAGTTCCATTTGATAGTCATAGAATAAAGTTTCGTTCATTTGACCTTAGAGCTACCGAGGTCTCCGTGGATGATTGATACCAATTCTTACTATTACCAGATTAATACTGATATATTTATACTTGTGGTAATTAGATTATACTTATATATTAAATATAAAATTTCATTATTTACAACGGCACCAAAAACTTGATTCCGATGTAAACATAAATGGAACAGTGATATTTAAATTTAGGAATTCTACGCAAGTATACGTATCATTATCAAGTAATATAGGATTTTCTGATTATGCCACGAAATATCGATCCAACGGGGAAAAATTTTGGAAATTTAAAAGATAAAAAAATTTTTAGATCACAAATTCTATTTAGAAAAATACATTTAATTAAACAGTTTCAGATAACAGAAAACTTTAAAATATGATTCTTTTTAGTATTTTCTTAAATTGTAAAATAAAGTAAATAATTTATTAACTATAACAAGATTTTTGTAAGATTAAAGAAGTATAGATGAAAATATTTTTTTCTTATCATGAATGAGTAATAAATATAAGATTTCTATTGTGAAAGTATTCAAAATGTGTCGTGTCAAATAAGAGCAATTTTATTCTTTACCCTTACTATAGATGCTATAAAGAACATTTACTAGTTTAAAATTAGAATATTTTTGAAGACGGGTTAGGTAAGGAAGATACTAGCTTTCACTCTAGAGTTCTCTCTGTTAAAGTTGCAACAAAAGTAAAGAAGAAGTGAAAGAGAAGAAGAGAGGAGAAGAGGAAGAAGAAGAGAGTGCAAAGTGGCTAGGGTTACATTCTATACCCATCAAAGTATATTTCACTTATTTTGCCTGAAATTATATGAATTACTTTCTCATCAATATAATCTCATGTGATTTCTACTATTGTTGATTGAGACAATACTCTTTAGCATCTTACATGTTCTCACAACAAATGTTAACATCTTAATTGGTCGAATCGAGATGTAAATGAAGTGCGGTGATTAAATCGCTTGACTTCTTCCAACATTAAAGATCGATACTTCTGACTTTCATCCAACACTTAATTAATTTTCATTTAGGGAAAAAATAAAGAAATTATTCGAATTCATGGAAAAAACATAACAAGTTGTTTTAAAAGTAGAAAACATGTAGAAAACACAAGAGTCAGCTAAAAACCAAATGAAGTACTAAAGATAAAACTTATCTTAAGTTGGTCTCCACAAACTCTTGAAGTTCCTTTGAATTTCTTCCTTTCTCTTACAAGACTCCATTAGACGGTGCCGAAACTAGAGGATTTAAATCTCTACATAACATTATATTTTTACTTAGGAATCGACTCACCTTCTCTTTCACTAGGAATAAGAAAAGTGTGAAGAAATAATAAGTAAGAATCCTCTGACTTCTTACATTAACTACTCGTAAAAACACTATGTTCTCCTTTCTAACAACCTCTCATTTACCTACAAAAACTCATTTCTTTTATACTTTCTTAAAATGTGCCTTAGTGTCTCTTGAAAATGTGTCCATATTCGTGAATGTACCCAGAGATGCATCTTTTAAAGTGAAATTTGAATGTCTTTTGGCGCTCTTGATCGGTTACTCGTATTTGTACCGAAGGATGCATCACACACCTCTTCAAAATTCGCCAAAAATTCACTAAAAATGCAAAGTAAATACCTAGAGCTTAAGCGCAGGATTTTGGCGCTTAGGCGTGCCTTCTTTGTCTGCTGGCGCTTAGGTGCCAGATCTAGGCGCTTTGGCGCCCCGATTCATTTAATACATTCTTCATTTGCTAGAATTTAATCCTTTTCGCTCCTTTTGACATATTTGGTCCATTTAAGTGTACACGAAAGAAAAAAACACACAAATACCTTCCATTAAAGTGTAATATCATCAAAAATAAGTATAAATATGTGCATAAAATATTATATATTTTAGGTATATCAAATTTCTCCAAGCTTAAAATGTTACTTGTCCTCGAAGTGACACTCTGATTTTGAAAAGGAACATAAGCGAATTATGTGAATGAGTTTTAACGAGGAAGTCCCCAAATTTTGTTATAGAAATGTGGTATTCCAATTTAGAAAAAAACTATAGTGAATGAGACCAATTTAAAGTTTAGAAAATTTCTAAAGTGAAAAAAATATGAAAATATGAGCTCTATCTAATTAGGAAATACTTTTAGATTTTCCAGAATATAGATCTTAGGAATTCTATCTTCATTACTTAAAAAATTTCATTAAAAATAATTATACTGACTAAATTAAATTCTTAAGCTTAGGAGTTTCTTAAATGTATGCATTAAAAGATGAGATGTGGAACGATTTTGATTAGAAACTAATCCTCAGCTTCTCCTCCCATATTATACTTTACATTTTTCTTTTCTTTTCTTTATCTTTTTTGTTTCTTCTCTGAGATTACTATATCTGGACAGAACTTTGTGAGATTTTGAATTCCATTCTTCCTTTCTAAAGCAAAAAGTCGATATATATCTTTTACTTAAAAATATAATAATAGTATTTGAAAATTATTTTTAATAAAAAAATTGAAGTATTAAAAATAAAAGTACGAATTAACATATTTTTCAAAAGTACAATATCTCTTACTAAAGATAGTTACACCATACTTAACATCTCTTCACTAAGAAAAAATTTAACTTGAAATTTTTCTTCATTGCTATAAAGTTTTAAACAAATTTTCTTACACATTTCTATATTAAAGAAATTTTATTACCTAATTTAACTTCATACACATGATCATTTTTCAAATCAATTTGAGAACAAATAAATTTCATGTTTTGAAAATAGATTTTTCATCTGACTTAAATTTTTACAAAGATTAAACATTTTAGCATGTAACATATAAAGACGAGAATGAAAAATAAACATTATGCTTACAAGAATTTTCATATCCCAATTATGCAGTACAAAAAAAAAAATTTAAAAATAGGAGTAAAAATGATCAAATTTCATTTTGATTCCACAACATTTATGAGATTCAAAAGACTTCTATGCAGTGGAGGCTAATATAAAAGCAAATTACACAAACTAACATAATATCATAACCACAACGGAAAATTCATGGTAGTAAATTGAAATTTAATCATGAAATTTTAAATGAAGGTTGGCCTCTATCTAAACTTCCTAAAGTAGCTGGAATTAGTTGACAAAAACCAACTTGAAACACATTTAAAATAAAAGGGTTCAAATTCATAGTACCACATCAACATCGCATAGATATACATCATGACAAAACAATAAAAACGTGTTCACACCACGAAGCTACGAAAAACCACACATATAGTAGTTCATACATCAACACAAATAACGGTTGAATAAAATATAACACAACTCTACCTCTACTCATCACTTCTACGTCATCTTCATCATCATCATCATCGTCATCATCATTCCAAAAACTAGCGAACCAAATTGAGTGTACGAGTGGATAACGAGGAAATACCACACTTTAATCACCTGCAATAAGTCTCTTGAAAAGTGTTGTATTTCTCCTCATAATCACTATGTGTCACTAAATAGGAATCAATATGATCAACATAGTTTTCAAGATTTGATACATTATCCATAGCATAATCAATGTTATCCATCATCATTTGCGGCATTTTAGATTGTGAATCGGAAGTTTGGATACGCCATGTAATGTGGATGCTCGAGATGTAGAAGCATGTGACATGGAAGCTCAAGGAACATCTAGAAAATTCCCCTCTCTCAGCCAAAAATCGAATGTTCAGAATAAGTCTTCATATTCACACTAGTAATGGGCTTTAGAGGTTGAAGAATCTCCTCGGCTTATCAAATCTAACACCGGCTTGCTCACATAAAGAAAATATTAAGGAAGGGAATCCCAAACCTGCGAAGTGGCGGCTGCAGCGTGCACTGCGGTGTCCCGATAAATGAGAGATCCAATATTGATCGGCTTTTACTGCTGAATTCAGTAGTTAGGTGTAATCCTCTTCTTGGTAGCTTCTCTGGCACATGATTTATGGAGAGTAAACGAGCAAAAATAAATTAATGCCATGCTTTTGTTGTGTGGCATCCATCTTCTATGTAGGAAAGTTTACCCTTATACCACTGGTAATCTTCCAAAGACCTCTTTTAGCAGTTAACAAAGAAATAATCTCATCTAACTCCTCCTCGAGTAGGATTGTAATTAGAATAAAAAACACAACGTATCCATAGGCGATTGGTAAAATGAATTGATTACCTCTTGTTGAAAACACTCTTGTCTTCCCTCTTTATCATCATCAGATCGCCTTCTGATTCAGGGACATTTGCATAGAACTCCTAACCACAGAAATCACCGCGATAGTAAAAAGAAACAACGAGAATCGATCCCACACTGCGGGCAATTAAATCTTCTGACTACTCCGCCGGATTTTAAAATAATGCTCGGTATTAACTTTCTCGATTGTAGTGCATCGACATAACGATCTTGAGCAGAACTCACAAACTTGTTTGAATCGAATGTAGCCTTCCCCTTGCTCCTTTTCATTCTTGGTGCGATATCTAAAAATTACGATAAATTCATAATAAATTCCAAAATCATGCAACTTCCATATGTCTTAACCACAAAAGCCTAAACTCACTTTTCCATGTAAAATCCATCGATTTTCATCAAATTTCCAGCATAAATAGTAAATTTTCAAATTTTCCATAATGAATTATAAATCCATGGTGAAAATAAAAATTTTTACATAAAAGAGAAGCTCTAACCTTGAGAAGTTGAAATCCAGTAGATAAAGCTCGAATCTGTAGAAATCTTCACTTATAGGGATGCCCTAGGTGTAAAACTGTGAAAGATTGAGGAAGAAGATGATGAAATGAGGAGAAAATGGTGGTATTTGACACTTAAAGCGTCGTAACCGGTTTTTGTCAATTTGGAGCTTAAGTGCGACTTTTCGATGTAGGCGCCGAGGGCGTCGGAGTATGTAGGGGCTTAAGCGTAGGTTTTGGTGCTTAGGCGCCAGTGCAAATTTTTTGATATTTCTAAATTTTGATTAAAATGCACTACTTCAAAGTTAACCACCCTCACATGGTAAATAAGTCATAAAAACAATTTCTTCCCCTTCTCCTCTCTTCTTTCTAAAAAATTCTCGACTTTTTCATAACTTAGATTCAATCCACCTTGATAACACGAATTTTTTCATACGAACACAACACTTTCATTAACATATTTTCAACAAGTACAAATACACTTCACATGTCTACTCTCTACTCCAAAAAGTTTTGGATGAGGTACGCTTTAAATTCATGATAATACGAGACAAACTTACATAAACACACAACAAAATTACACACAATCACATAAGCGAACAAACACAAACAAGCTAAACAAACAAACTAAACAAAGAACTTAGTTCATTCTCCATTAAATGAATATATCCTTGACTTTTTAGTTGTTCCTTACGAACCATTTGACACATATATTTGATAAAATGAACGATGATGAAGAACTGCGATAGGAATCCTCTTCGATCAATGATTTTCGGATACATCACCTTATTAACTTCTTGATATAACCGGAATATGTTGAATTGCATGTTGATTTGTCAACCAATACGCTAAATGTGCGTTAGTTTCATTTACCTTTACCTCGATTGAAGCCACATCGACCTCGTTGCTTCGATCTTCTCATTATTCTTGTCGGCATATTTTAGGTTGTGTTTTATTTTTGAAAAGTGGTCGCCTAACGAAGTTGTCGGCGAATTTTTAATTTAGTTTAAATAAATAAATTGAAAAGTAGTATTTGATTTTGAAAATAATTTTAAGTTTGAAAAATTTTAAGATAAAAAATCGTAGTCTACATGCATCCAAGAATAGTTTATATAAACGAATCTGCACACCACAAGCTAGTGTATACATCCTAAGGATGAACACCTTTGCTTGATGGTGGGGCTCGATTAAATAAACTAGAAGATTTGTGACATCCGTTTGGTACGACGAACCAATTTTATAAGCGACGAGTTCCACTTGCTTATTATAAATGAATTAAGCGGGGTTTATATTACTGAGTTCTTAAAGTTCCCTATAGAGGGCAAGCCCTATAGTTAATTACATCTTAAATGACGGGAATCATTTAAGAAAACTCTCGTAATGATCGATTGGTTTTTGCTCTCGAGAATTTCAAAGTTTAAGGTTTTTCGAACGATTGGATTTTGGAAATTTCGTAGGGAATAGCTGTAAGAACTGAGTTTATTTTAGGAGTCGAAGGAAGAGTAGTAGGGGAAAGTTGAGGATCAAGAGGAATCTTGACAACACCGAAGCTATCTGATTGTTGGGCTTTGAATTTTGAAAATGAATTTATTTAAAGTTTCGATCTTGCCGATTAATTATAGGAATTACGTTTTACATGTGTCCTTTTGTGAGTTATCTGAAATAACACGAGAGATAGAGGATTTACTGCCGTGACGGACGACGACCTCCGGAATCCTAAAGTATTAGGGCTTATATTGCACGACAAGGTTGTACGAGGTCTAAAACGGTGAGGATTTATGTCGCCCCTATTCGGACTACCTCGAATCTTATGGCTTGTTGTTTAAACTAAAGAATAGTTTGCGTGTCGACACGAGGATTTTCTTGTTGTGATGGCGCGTCTTTGCCCTCGAAGTCGTGCTCCGTGCTCCACGCCGTAGCAAAGTTACGAGTTTAGGTTTAAATCACAAGTTAAAGTGAACATGCAAATCGTTTTATTTCATCTTATTATTATTATCGTTTTCATTTTCTTATTGTAGAAACAGTGTGTACGCGTGTGAGTGTAAACGAAAGAAAGCGAGGAAAACAAGTAAGCGGGGAATATCTTTATAGCCAAACAATAGAACGAAGTATCCGCAATGAGGTTATCTTGAGCTAAACGGGAATAACGTGCTACCTTGAAGCAAAACATCTTGTAGTATGTATGCGAAATAGCGAGGCTATTGCTTAGTATATCTTTGAAAAGTAAGGCATGCGTAACGGTATGGGCGAAAGTAAACGAGGCTAGACTAAGCGAGGTAATATGCTTTGAAAAGTAAAGCGGTATAACGATTAAAAAAAGTAAAAGCGTATGTAAGGAGTACGTATGCTCTGCTGCATCCGCGGTGCCTTTGTTACTTGTTTATTATTTTTTATATTTTCAGTATAGTAGATTGCACAAGAAGGATAGAAAAAGCCAAACTCGATCCGGCAGCACCTCCCCTTCGAAATTTTGGCGCGCCCCTTAACCTTCCCCGAAAGGGGGTTTTTATAGGCGAAGGAGAAGATACTTACTTTGGCTTACGGGGCGGTGAGTTGAAGCCATCGTCGACAAGGGAAGTCGTGACAAAAGGAAGAGGGGAAAACGTCGCGACGGAAGGCCGGGAGGCGTGGAGTAGGGCAGCGAGCGCGGGGAGTAGGTGGAGGCGAGTGGAAGCGAGGGGGCGAGAAGCTTTACCGGAGTACGGAGGAGGGGCCAGAAGCTTTTGCGAGGATGGCGGCTAGAGGCCGCCTTGGCTCGATTCGCGAGAAAAGAAAAGGAGGGGCGGATGGTGCGTGAGGGAGATGAGGGTTAGGGATTTTAGTTTTTTTTTTATTATTTATTTATTTTAAAATAATGTTTTAGTCGAGATTTCGCCGATTCGGACAAATTTCGACCGCATGAAACTATATCAAAATTAGTGTCCTTCCAGTAATTTCGACGTTCGGACGCAACGGCGCGGTCCGTTTCGTCATCCGGGGGAGCTGTTGGACAACCTCGTTATCAAAACGAGGTCGAGTCAAATTTGGGGATTTCGCGATTAAATCGAATTTGGTTGAAATTCAAGGTTGAGCTGGTAGCGATCGAATGTTGTGTTCGGTTTAGGGGAGTGTGTCGAAAGCGTTTAAAAATTTAAATTGAGAAGAAAATGGCTAGCGTCGGGTCAATTTGGGTCAAATCCGGAGCCTAGGTCGGGCTTAGGTCAAAATTGGGGTTTTTTATGAAATCGGCTTAAATTGACAAAATTGGGGAACATTAGTGTAGTTGAATAAAATGAAATTGAGAATATTTGGAATTTTAAGAGTTTTTAAGAATTTTGGAATTTTTGGAATTTTGGGTTAAAAGAATTATTTTGGGTATTTGGAGGTTATTTGGAGGGTATTGGGGTATTTTGGTGGGTTTAAGGTTTTAGAATGTGTGTGTGAGAGTGTGATGTGTGCACAGTAGACCTCACCGGACAGGACCATCCGGGGTACTCATAAGGCAGGGAAAGTCTTTATGGGAAACTCGTCCTTTAAACCTCCACATATTGGTCTTAACCCTCCAGTGGCTTTAGGGTTTACAATCGAACATGTGGGGTTTGAAGGGGAATCGAAAAGTGTTTGGAATTTCTAAGTGGTGGGTCTCATTTCTAATCCTGCAGGATTAGTGAAGGAAAACACAAAAATTTCAGATCTGAGGCCAGAAGAGAAAAGACGATACCTCGTCGAAAATGAGGTCGAAGCAAATGGGCCCACAGTAGGTGTGGTGTGCGACCGAAGCACACGCGCGTGTTGGCGTTGGCCGAAGAGATCGGCAAAACCAGCACGGACGTCAGTGTCGAACTTAGGACAAAGTAGAAGAGTTCCAGGCGGGGAGTGTCCAGTATATCTGCGAAGTGGAGATTCACGAACTCTCGGCGGGAAAAAAAGGAAGTGATTTCGAATCACAAGATTTTAAGAGATTGGATCTTAGATTCGTTTATTTTTATTTCGAGTTTTAATTATGAGTTTGAATTTCGATTTGAGTTTCAATTTTGGTTTTATGCGGAGAAAAGAGTAGGTAAGAGCACGAGAATACATTTGTATGCGAAGGAAGCATAAACGGGAACACATTCCGTATGTGTATCTTGAGATGGATTTAGGCCCGAGCTATCCCAAATGCGAGGAAGAATGGGACAAGCTTTATCCAGAAATGCGAGTGCTTTAATTTCAATTTCTTCTTTGAGAGGATCAAATTTTCTTTAGATTGCGAGAAAGAGTGGGAATTTATGCTATCCAGTGCGAGAATTGCGAGAGAAGGGAGTAGGGCGAAAGCCTATTCCGGATGCTGAGATTAACGAGATGGGGGTAGGGCGGAAGCCTATCCCGAATGCGAGATTCTTTGAGAAGGGAGTAGAGGGTGGAAGCACATCCCGAATGCGAGATTCTTGAGAGGGAGTACGGCGGAAGCTATCCGTTTCAGATGCGAGATTCTTGAGAAGGGAGTAATTTATACTAAACGAATGCCGAGGAAGAATAGGACAAAGCTTATCTGAAATACGGAGTGCTTTAATTTCAATTTCTTGTTGAGAGGATCGGAATTTTGAGATTCTTTGAGAAAGGAGTAGGGCCCATTACTGTCGGATGCGGGAGTGTGAGAAGGGAGTCGAGGCGGAAGCCTATCAGGAGTGCTGAAAATATCTTTGAGAATTGCGAGATTCTTGAGGATATCTTGGTGCTGAGATTGCTGAGAAGGGAGTAGGGTGGAAGCCTATCCCAAGTGCGGAATTGCGGAGATTATGTGAATGCGAGAGACATTGAAAAATTTTGCGACTTATGCTGAGGCCAGAATTTTGTTGAAATTTATTTATGCGGAAGTTGAGGGAAATTTTCTTTGAGGTCCATGGGAATTTCTTTGAGGATTCGGTTTATGCGGTGGTTGTGAAAAATTTTGTTGATATTTGATTTATGCTATGACTATGAAGAATTTTGCGAGATTTGAGCATGCGAAGTTTGAGAAAGATTTTGCGTGTTGGGAATACGAGTTTTATGAATGCGGGCGAACATATTCTTGAGATTTATGAATGCGGAGATTGTGAAAACATATTGTAAAGTGCGGAGAATGTTTTTAGAAGTTGTACGGTGTTGAATTTTATCGAAATGTTATGCGAGAGATTTTTTTGAAAATTCACGAGTGCGAAAGTTCTTTTGTTTTGTTTAAATGTTGACTTTTATTTTGTTTGATGTAGAGTTTTATTTAGTTTCATTTGTTTAAGATGCGGACCCGGTTTTAGACGAGTGCGGCATCGATGTTTCATAGAACAAGACTCGCTGTCTTTGAAACGTTGCGATGTACGAAACACTTCGAGGTATCATCGATTGAAATGTTGTAGATAATAGCTCACTCTTTAAGTTCTTTATCGGAATTTATATTCTTTCAAGCACCTATAAAGATGTGTTATCTCTAAGGACGTCGAGTTTAGGAGGCTGCAACTCCGTAGCTTTGTTCGTAGCGATTGTCATTTGATTTTGTCACCGATTTCGTAAAGGGTGTTCACGGCTGTATTCGAGAAATTCTTGTAACTTTCTTTAGTGACGTTGAAGTTGTAGTTGTTGAGCCTTTGAAATTGTACAAGTTGTCTTTGAGAGAGGTCGTGCAAAAGTTCTTTGAATTTGACATTGAAGTTGTAAGTTCTTTGTGCGAAGGCTATGACTTCGAGAGTTTGAATTTCCGTTAATTCTTTAATAACGTTGTCATTTCTTTAATTCTTTCTTTAAGGCTTTAAACGAATTTCAAAATTTCTGTTCATGTGATTAAAATATTTTCACCGTCCAAAAGACATTTTCGAGTCAGTCAATTAATGGCCAGGCCAAAAGGCATAGAATCACTTGACTCTCTTCGAAGCATAATATCGGAGGAAACTTCTTAAGGTTGTCTTTCAAGTTTTATTAATCGGGGAGGATTAAAACCTTGATTTTGATTATATGCTTGCCTCCGAAGCTTCTTCTCGGGGAGCATTCTTTTTTTTTTCTTTTTCATTGAGCTTTTCGCTCGTTTTTTATTGAGGATTACTATATACGATGGAAAGCGCGTAAAGATTTTGAATGTGTGATTGAGACACGATTTTGATTTTGTGCCCTTTCAGGCTTCTCCTCTGTTTTTTTTTTTTTGGCTCCTTTTGTTGCGAAATTCTTGTATACGGCGATTACATATTTTATTAAAGATTTTGAATGTCGAAACTCCTACGGTAATAATTCAGAAATGTTTGTAACATGAATCCTGGGATATTCTGACTTATTCGAAGAAGTCCGGACCCGACCACATGGCGGGAAATTAAAAGGCTCGTGATATCCGAATCGATTATTCGTATTTGACCACACTACTTCATTTTGAAATCAATTTAGGACCTAGTCAAATTCCTTAAAGTAAACGACTCGGTTGTTAGAGCATTAATTTCATTCTTCCCTGAAACCATAGTACGGGAAAATATCAATTTAAGTTTTCCCGAATATGAAACGATTACGGACGAAAACAAACTCCTTTTCTTTCATTCATTGCGGTGGGAAGGATGGTACGGACCAATGCGATCGTGCTAATATCTTCTTTCGGCGTAGTAGTTCAATGTAGCAAAAAGTGTCGCATCCGTTATCGGAAATTTACGCAAAACCAATTAAAGCAAACAAAAATCGCGAAATTATGTTGATAGAACTTGTTAAAGTTCATTTCAAATATTCATCGGTGTTACGCTTCCATTCTTGAAGTTTTCTCCATCCATTCTTTCGGCAATCTGACCTTGATAGTGTGCCCAAGCATTCGCCAGTATAGGCGATAGTTGGGATGATTCTTCTTGTTAACTCGTAGTTTCTTTGCCTCGAGGCAATCTGAACTTAGGCTTCTTAATCAAATTCTGAAACATCTTTTCCTTTGCCTCATCTTTAAGGCCATACTCTTTGCTTAGTTTCTTGGCCGTAGACGGACTGTCTTCCATCATCAAAAGAGCGACCACTTCCCATTGAGATATTCTTGATAATCTTATTGTCGAAATTTGTTAATCTGAATCTGCATTAGTACATGCCTTTATCCACCTTTGCCATTGTCTCGGACTCCTCGAATGTCTTGATTGGCTCTAGCTTTTCAAATTTTCTGGAAAGGCAATTTATTTGGCTTCCTCTTGCAAACTCGGCTTTGCCAAGTAGTTTCTCGAACGTTTTGATTGTGAATCCTTTGAGGAGAAATCTGTTGAGTCATGGATGCTCTTTTTAAGAGAATTTCATTGCATGTTGCTCCATAGGTATGGCTCACACTTCGAGCTTAAATTTCTCCATCGCAAAATGTAGTCTACCAATGTTTCGGTCGACTTCGCCAAAGCCTCCACCAAAGTCCACCGATGGTGATATGGTGTACGCTCCGAGCGAACCGCTTGTGAAGAGGTCTTCCAGATTCTCTACGAACGATTCTCACCGAACCATTTCGCAGCTCTGCGCCACGATCGAATGCAACCCCCGAAGGGAAGTTGTTCACGGAGTGTGACACAACAATGCATCGCTACACCGCGTTGCAGCAAACTTGCTCGAAAGTGTGCAACATGCTGTCGAGGGGAGTTTAAAATTTTCATCAATCTTGAGGCGAGGTGATACGAAACCTACGGGATATTGAGACGACATCAAACTCTTCGAGGTATAGTTTACCCTTGAGAATCGATGTTCGTTCTTTAGGCGAACGAGGCTTCTCTCCTGCTGTTCACCATTTGTAATGTCTTGATACAGTAAAATCGACGTCTCGGACGCATCGGTGCCGTTCGTTTCGTCATCCGGGGTCACCCGGACTAGTTCACCGATGGTCATGTCAATTTCAATCAATTTTACACAATGCGACAATTGAAGTAATTTTGGTCCATCCTGGAGTCGTTTAACGTGCAAATCATTAACCGGTCATCGCGTAAACAATAACCATAGTCAAACATATTGCTCTCAGCAAATATTCAAAAATTGTACGTAGCGGGGTTCACTTATGGCTTTAAATTTTCTATTGGAACTCAACAAGAGCTTCAATATGTCGGACTTTTAATCATCTCAACTGAGTGTCGAGGATTTAGAACCGTTCATATGAAACTTCAATGAGCGAAGAAATAATATGAATTTCTAAATATGTTGGGTCATAGTCTAGTCTTTTAGGAGAGTCAAAATAGAAAATCCTAAAGCTAGATCCTAGGCTCTAAGGAGAGAAAAAGAAATACCTCAAAACTAAGGTCAACACCCTCTAGATTCCGGGAATGGATCTAGAGTTACTGAGAGGGGTCTTTCTTGGAGGGCTCTGCTCAGGACCATTTTACTCATCACTGATGCGACAGATGGTTCGCACTTATTTTTATCTTGTCATCCTCAAATCTCTGCAGATGAGCTCATCAGTGCACACAAGGAATAATTCGAACAATTGGGGGGAGTGGCAAGCACAAGAATAATGTTGGGGATATTGATTAAATCTCAAAACAAAAAAATTTTGTACCACAGGAAAATTGCAAGTCTCGATTATAAAATAGAATACACGCCATTTAACACGTCACGTGTCAACATCCTAATACTCATCAAGATGAAAAGGCCGTCAAGTAGCTAAGAACATTAAATAATCCATAAGGTGGAGACCAGTATCAATTTTGTTATTTTCACCAACCGAAAGGGCATTCGACATAAAAATATTTTCAAATAAAGAAAGAAATCTCAGTTTTTGATACACCAATACAACTTGGGTCGCTACTTATAAGAATGAGGTGACAAGAACTCAAATAAAGTTATCGGGGTTATCGAATAAGAATTACAAATCCAAATTATCTTATCGGAGTAAAAGAATGACATATAAATTCTTAACTATACTCTAAAAAAATTTGTGTGTTGCTTTAAATTGTCATTTTAATGAAATTTTCATATTATCTCACGAAAGATTTTTGTGTATAGAAAGTCACCTCGAGGATAAAGCCTCCATCCCCTAGAAGTTAAGCTCAAGAGGTAAGACTAGACGGGATGATACGAAACCCCTGACAGTTGAGCTCAAGGGGCAAAATTCGATGGAAAGCAACAATGCCACTTAACGTCGAGTCAAAGAGGAAAGATTCGAAGGAATGAAATGGTACCCTTGGAAGTCGAACCAAATCGGCAAAACTTGATGGGAAGCTACCACACCCTCAAAATTCCATTACTTTTGTTGATCTTCAGGGGGTCTCCGAATATCATCACCGTAGAAGCATGAATATTTCCCCCTCAAAGAGCAACAGAAAAACTCCAACATTTATTTATTTCCATCGAAACACACAAAATAACAAGTAAGAAAATCCCTAGTTACCTGTTAGATAAAGATAACGATAACTTTTTTCATCTCAGTGCATGAAAGAATAGTCCATTGCTCGAGTGTTGTGCAAGACGATGACGACTTTCTTCTGCAGTGCAACACGGAAAAAGATCTCTTTATTTGTCTGCTTTGTAGGACTGGGGCGACTTTCTCTTATAACGTAATATGAAAGAAGATTATGTTGCTCGTCTGCTATGTAGGATGAGCATGAATTTTTCCTGCAACACAACACGAAAAAAGATCTTGTTGTTCTTCTGTCGCACATAATGGGGGCAACTTTCTCTTACAGCGCAGTGTGAAAGAATATCTCATTGCTCGCCAGCTGTGTAGGACGAGGACAACTTTCTTCTGCATCATGCCATGAAAGTTGATCCCATCGCTTGCCTACCACGCAGGGCAATGATGACTTTCTCCTTCATCGCAATGCGAAAGAATATCTCGTTGGTCGTCTGTTACGTATGGTGAGGACAATTTTCTTCTGCGCCTCAAAGCAAAAGATGATCCCGTTGATCGCCTAGTACGCGGAACAAGATGACTTTCTTGTGCACCACAAAACAAAAGATCCCGTTTGTTGCTTACTACGCCGGACATGGACGATTTTCCTTTGTATCAAAAACTCAAAAGAAGTTTTCGTTGGTCGCTTGCTATGCAAGGTACGATCGACTTTCTTCTGTAGTGCAACTCAAAAGAAGATCTCATTGTTCTTCTCTTAGACAGATCAGAGCCAAGTTTATTATTTTAGGAATTCACATATCATCTGCTACACAAAAATGTAAACTTCACATCTACCCTCCCCTTTATACCTATTTATAAGCTAAAAAATCATATGCATTTATGATAAAATTTAATTTAATATATTATTAAAAAAAGCTAAAACCCACTTAAAAATTCTTGTCATTTAGTTCATTGACCTTTCACCTTTTAAATTAATAAAATAAAATAATTATTTTTGTTAACAAAAAAACAAATGAAACTGCCTCACTTTTCAAACCCCAACTATCTCACCATTTTTCAGTTCATTCCCGCAGTTGTCTTTTGCAATTCTAAATTTTGGTTGGGCCCCATCAGACAGACATGCACAAAAAAATTTTCTTCTTGTAACTACAAAAAAATATAACATCAGGACTCCTCGTGTAAAGCTATATGCGGAGTTCAATAAAATCACGCAATGTGGAGCGTGGCAGAAAAAAAAATTGTCCGGTAACATAGGAAATATTCCTTCCGTGTTATTCCACGTTATTCAGATATTATTGTATGTTATTCATGTGTTATTGATGTGTTATTGTGTTATTATAACACCGAGAATATTCTCAGAACAAAATAACACCTAAATAACACACAATAATACATAAATAACATACAATAACACATGAATAAAGCGAAATAACACGAGGGGAATATTCTTTGCGTTACCGGAAAAATTTTTTTTCTGCCACGTGTCACGTGGCGTAATTTCATTGGACCACGTGGTTCTACGTGCGGAGTCCTGATGTAATATTTTCTTCATTACTACTCCGCATATTGGGGAATCGATACAGTCCCCAGCATAGCGCAATTGTGTTTAGTCAACCAAGCTTTAGATAGTCAATACAAAGACATATATATGTATACCTTGAAAATTGAAGTGTTTCATATTCCACTATTTCCGAACAACGATGTTGGTCTTGCCCAAAAATATGAGGCAACTGAGACATCATAAACATATTTCCACATTCTACACGAAAGTCGTGGTTAACACGGATTTCTGTTGAGTAAAGAGTGTTCAAACTCCGATTAAAAGTCAATCAGAGCTCCGATTTCAACAAACATACAATTAAACTATCTGACTCGATAAGAGCTATCAAATTTGGTCAAGTCCGAGTCGGAATAGGGTTAAATCACGTCATTAAATTGCCTTTGAGAGTTTTCTGGACACATTTAGATGGTTACCCAAATGTCAAATCCGACGAGTTCATAGTCGAATCGAACGCCGACAATTCGAATCCAAACAAGCTGAAGTTCACTAAATTTTGACACTGCTAAGACAATAAAACATCCATCAAACAATGTATGGTAAAATTAAGGTCTCCAGGCAGTCTGATCAAAATGGTTCATAGTTTAGTATTAATTGCACCCAAAACTCTATAAATAGAGTTTCACCCCTCTTATGATGGCGAAGAGCTTGAAACTTGAAGAGAGAGTTTTAAGCATTGAGAAATAGCTGAAGTCTAGCACCACTTTTGTCGTTGTCAACCATTGTAAACCAATGTCAATTGTCTTCGACCGTCGCTAACCACAATCGACCAACGCTGATCGTCGTCAACCATCGCTGATTGTTGTCGACCATCAGAAACTGTCGTCGACTACCGCTGACAGCCGTCTCCCATCATCAATAGCCGTCGCCCACCGTCGACAGTTGTCAGCCACCACTTGCCGGCCGCCGGCGATAGCTATCGGTCGCTGGTCATTTCTCGCAACAACTTCATTTGTATGTCGACATTGTAACTTAAAAGACCTTATACCCCTTTCTTGTCCGTAGAACTAGTGGTTGTAACTGTAATCATTACTTCATATTGAATTTCTTCAGCTGAGTCAATCCTCGCGGTTTTTCTATTTACAAGTTTTCCTCATAAAAACTTATGAAATCCCAGCTACTTGTTTTATCTCTTCTAAGTGTGTCATACCACGTTAAGAAGATAATACATTAAAGCTATTTTTATTTTAACCTTTTATTTGCCATTGTTTCACTAGAGGAAATATCAGAGGAAAATCAAATTGAGGTCCTCAATGAAATTTGTTAATTGCTAAAAGAGGTAAATTGTCATGCCCGTAATGAAACTCTTTATTTGGTACTTTGATTTTACTGGAATGATAAATTACTTTTCAATCTTTTACTAGCAATGTTTTTTAATCTATTTTATTTTATACTTTTAATCTCGAAATCAACCATTAAATTGGCTTTTATGGTTCATATTATTTTTTGTACTCTTATTGAAAAAATGAATTTCTTTTTCTAATCTTTTTTAGATTTTCTGTTTTCATATTTGAAAACAAAATAAATTGGTTTTAATTTGTCCACTAACTAAGAATTTCAAACTTTTTAATACAAAGGAGATCAAAGCCTTAGACATCACTTTGCGGTAGGAGTGTAAATGAACCAAACACGAACGAATAGAGCTTGTCTTCGTGTTCGGTTCGTTCGTGTTCGGTTCGTTTGAAATAAGCTTGTGTTCGAAATTGTTCGTGAAGTCACTGTTCGTGTTTATTCTTAACGAACGAGTCGAACATGAGCCGAGCGATGAGTCCGTTTGACAGCCTTAATATTAATATATAAAAATAATATATTATATTAATTATATAACTTATATTATATAAATATATAATATCAATATTAGTATATTACTAATATAATATATTAATATATTATTATTAATAATTTATTATATATTATATATATTATAATTTATAAAATTTAATATTTTAAAATATCATAAATTTTTTATATATAATTATTTTAAATTATTTTATATTTCGAACAATAACGATTCAAACACCAACGAACACATCACTGTTCGTGTTTGATTCGTTTAACTAATCGAACAGAAAAAAAAATTGTTCGTGTTCGTCTCGTTTACTTATCACGAATCGAACACGAACTGTTCGCGAACAACGAGCTTTTTTAACAGCCCTACTTTGAGGTTTTCTTTGCATTTTCATATTTTCTCACATCATTTCACACTACAATTTTAGCTTCTTTCCTACTAATTCTTCAACTCATTCCATGCCAATGAATGATGCTTCTATCAAGATCAATTCAAACTTGGCCTCTAATCTTCCTTCTACCAAGAGATGTTTGAACGGTGCCCACGGCGCCATCTGTCTCGTGCTCCATTGAGCTGAAGTCGGGCCTGCCATATAATTTTGAAAACTTGAGTTAGGGACAATATTAAAAGGGCAATTTAGTCATTTGTAGGGCTATGTTATGTGTTTGATTTTTGTCTTGAATCTAGGGTTACGGTTTGAGAGAGATCAACTACCTCCCGAATTATATATGTTCATCTTTTATGTATTTGGGTTGTGTTGTTTTGTGCGGTGAAATAAAAGATTGCTTTTAACCTAATCTTTTTGGAAGTCATATTTTTCCTATCAAATTGATGCTAGAGTAGGACCAATTCTTTCGCGATTCACAACCGCACGTTCCATTCCTTTCGAGCTAACTTTTTCCCATCAATTTGGAACTAGAGTCCAACTGATCCATTCACAATTCACAGCAGCACAATCCATTACTTTCATGATTCACAGTCACACGTCTCCTTCATGATCAAACCTCGTGATGCAATCGTGATTTAAGCAATCGAGGAAGCCAACGAAGGGATCACGACGTTCAGAAGTTCCACTTTCTGATTGAAAACCATTCTAGGAATAATGGCGGCCAAAAGAATAGATACATTAGAGGAGATCTTAGAGGAAGAGATGAATTAAAATAAATATGGAATGGATAAGACTTGTTTTTCTTTTTTTTGTATTTAAAAAATGTAGATTCAAAGAAAGTGTGATATTGTTATATTGGAACCTTATACATTTGGCTTTGTCTGTTTCTTTGGGAAAAAGTCACAGACTTTTATCTTCTTTTATGTTTTTTTTAAACACAGAAAGAGTTTGTCAACTCAGAGGATAATCAGATGCATTCCAATTGGCCAATCATATGAATGAATCAAATAGGTTCAATTTATTTTTATATACAATATACATTACTATTTATAAATTTAGCACTTTTTTCATCTATTTTTAAAATCCACACTTAAATAACAAAATTCAAAAAATAAAACCCAAATTCATAATTTTCATTTTTTATCAAATTTCTAATTATTGACTGTGACACACACTTTCTTA
The DNA here is from genome assembly GCA_022702705.1 of Papilionanthe hookeriana x Papilionanthe teres. Classification (NCBI taxonomy): domain Eukaryota; kingdom Viridiplantae; phylum Streptophyta; class Magnoliopsida; order Asparagales; family Orchidaceae; genus Papilionanthe; species Papilionanthe hookeriana x Papilionanthe teres. Next base: position 8,333,708 of record CM040435.1, read on the forward strand.
ATAAATAAATAAAAATAAGATTATTTTTATGAGTTTAAATCATTTTTCTATATTTAATTTTTAATTTCAAATAATTTTGTTTTTATTTAAATCACTATTGTAACGGCTGATATAATTAAAATTAAAAATCAATAACGATAAAATGACTTATTTAAGATTTATTAATTGACTTATTTGTATTTAAGATTTAAAATTTTAAAATACAGTAAAATATGCTGATAAAAATTATCAGAATTGTCTAAAGCTATAAATCTCTCTCATGATTCATTTTTTTAATAAATTTTAAATATTTTAAGCTTCTTTTAATACAAAATTTTCATGTAGACTCAGGCGCATCGGGTGCTGCGGGGGTCCAACTGAGCGTCGCCGCCGCCACCACCGCCTCGGAAAGCCCAAAACCGCGTTGCATGTTTAAATATCCACCACCCGCGAGACAGTTTACCAATTTAATTTTTTTTTTTTTAATTAAATCTGGCCACCGGTTTTCACGTGTTGTTTTGTTTTTCACGTGCCATTTTTTTACCTTCGGGGAATTTTTTCATTACCCCGAAACCTAAATCGTATCCATTTCTTCCAATTTTTACCCCCAATTTGTGATTTTTTTCTTATTTCCTTGAAAAAAATGTCGATTTTACTTCGATCCGTGGGTAATATATATGGTTTCTTGTTTGATTAATCTAATATGAGGTTAAGGTTTTCCGTATTAGAGGAATGAGGGGAAAGGAGTAGACGAAAAGAAGTCGACAGCGGAGAGAGGAGAGAGACGTGAACTGGCGGTCGAACGCTTCATTATCTAATCGCAAGCGATTCCCTTCATCTTCCCAATCTATTTCTTCCACCTTTGGCTCTTTATAAATGTTTCTTTGATTGTAGATGTATGTAACCTTTTTTTTCTTCACCTAAAACCGCGGGCTTACGGGCAACTGAACGGAATCATCCGAATCCGTCCGAATCCAGGGCTGTCATCTGTTTCCGTGGGGAATCCTGAAGGAAAGTTTCGATTTTGACCGTTAATCTCCTGTTTTGGCTTTTACTTGATGCTCAGGTTGGGAAGTTAGAAAAAAAGAGCGTTTCTGTTTTCTTCATTTTGCTGCGGGGATAATTGGGACAGCTCGGGGTTATGATCGGTTGCCAAACGGTTGGGGAAGCATCAAGTGTTTCTGCAGACGCTAGGGTTCATTCCGATTCTGCGAAGGATTTGGGGTTTTGGGATGAGGAATGATGTGCAGAAGGTGCAAGGAGCCGTGCCGAGGAACGGTAGGGGAAATGGGTTGTTTTCCCTGCGGACGTATTTGAGAATTGTTTCGTCAGGAGCCTCCACTGTCGCATCGACGGTTCGGTCCGCGGGGGCTTCGGTCGCGTCCTCCATTGCTGAGCGCTATGAAGAGGCCATCCGCGACCAGGTATGATTGAGATGGATGTTCATTTGTTTGGCCTTTGTAGTTTTTTAAGCCTGCTTTTTTTTTAAAAAAAAATCTTTAATTTGGTATAATCTTGTTTTTTGCTGATTAATCTTAGGGTAGAGAAGGAAACTTGTCTCATCTTGCGTGCTAAATGTGGGTTTTTGGCAGTGCGCAGCACTTAAGAAGCTGGTGCTGAGATGCATGATTTTGTATGAAGAATTTGATCCAGTTTATAGCAATGAATTTTGATTGTGCTGCGTGTAATAAGTGCTTGGTTGGATTGTGACAAATTCAATTATATTGCATTTTTTTGACACACCACCCATTTCTTATATATTTACATATCAAACTCCTAAACTTTTTCTTTTCTTTAAAATTGATACCACTCAAATCTTCTATTTGACATCAAAAGTGCCACGATTTTAACTTTTTAATGGTGAAATACACATTTTTATGCATAACTAAGGTGGCATATATTTAAGAATTGAGTGGTCGGTATATAAATGTTTTTGTTTTTAATTAAGTTTGTGTTGATTTCTTAATAGCTTTTGCTATTTCACACATTTTTATATTATTTTTCATGGTACAATGCAGGCATGTTTTTCATTGCGCATCTACATGAACTATGATTGCTTTTTTGAACATATTAATCGACATTTGAAATCCATTGCTTGTTTAAAGTATCTTTAATTCTACATCTTCCTAACAAGTTTTTGATAACTGAAGTGAGAATTCTGGTAATTCATTGATATTCTCAAGGTGCAATGGGCTGGCTTTGACAAAGTGGAATGCATAGGTGGTGTTTTCCGGCAAGTACTTTTGCTTGCCTACCACCACGGTTTCCAGGTTTGGGATGTTGAAGAGGCAGATGATGTGCGGCAATTAGCTTCCAGACATGATGGACCTGTTTCATTTCTTCAAATCCAAAAGAAGCCTATCTCATCTAAAAAAACAATTGACTGTTTTGCTGATTTTCGTCCGTTGCTTGTGGTTGCTGGAGATATTTCGGTTGGTGGCGGGAGCAATTTTGTCGGTGTGAACCATCCAGGCAATGGTGGTGTTGACTCGGTTGGTGAAACCCAGTTACCTACGGTGGTGCGTTTCTATTCTATAAGGTCTCATGACTATGTCCATGTTTTGAAGTTTAGAGCAGCTGTTTATTCAATCAGGTGTTGTCCTCGTGTTGTTGCTATTTCTCAAGCTTCTCAGGTATTCGTTGTTTCTTTTGATTTTATTAACACATTCAGGGGCTGTTTTGTAACTACCTTAGTCAGCTTTAGTAAATCTTGTAAATCTGGATTTAAAGCAAAACTGAGAAGAAAATTAAGAAAAACCCGGATTTATGGAATCCAGGATTTAAATTCCATTTAAGTTCGTTACCAGACTGGCCCTTAAGTTGGTAAATTGTCACTCTAAATTAAAGATTTATGTTTTTCAGATCCATTGTTTCAATGCTGCCACTCTAGAGAGAGAATACACCATTCTTACGCATCCTGTGGCTTTCGGATATCTCGGTTCCGGTTCTATAGGGTACGGACCACTTGCTGTTGGCCCCAGATGGTTGGCATATAGCGGGGCTCCTGTTATAGTTCCTGATACTAACCGTGTTAGGGCCGAGTATTTGGCCTCTTCAGGATTGTCTTCATCTCCTACTGGAAGTATGGTGGCACATTTTGCAAAAAAGTCCAGCCAGCAACTTGCTGCTGGTATTGTGACTCTCGGTGATATGGGATATAAGAAGCTAACCAAGTATTATTCAGAACTTATGCCTGATGCAAATGGATCAATCAAGAGTGGAAACTCAAACTTTAAGGCTAATGGAGTTCTGAATGGAAACACCACAGACGCGGAGGATGCTGGAATGGTATGAACATCTTTGTTATCAACCTTTGTAACTTTGTTATTTAGTATTATCGCATCTGAACTACTTGTTTATGCCTGCAGGTCATTGTTCGTGATATTGTCTCCAAATCCATTATTGCGCAGATAAGGGCTCACAAAAGTCCTATCTCTGCTTTATGTTTTGATCCGAGTGGGATTTTATTAGTCACCGCATCCATTCATGGTCATAACATCAATATATTTCATATTTTGCCTCCTCCTTCATCAAGTTCACCAGTTTTTACTGGAACAGGGAGCTCTGTTCATCTTTACAAGTTGCAAAGAGGGATCACAAATGCGGTAGTTTTACATTAATGGTCTTTTTCTTACTGATTTAATAATTTATGCTGTTTAATTATTTTGTCATTTGTGATCTCAGGTTATCCAAGACATAAGTTTTAGCGATGATAGCCAATGTGTCATGATCAGCTCCTCACGAGGAACCAGCCATTTATTCGCAGTTTCTCCGTTCGAAGGGACCAATTTGCATAATGTGAATTGTTCTGATGGAAGTTATAGAACTGATATCAATCAGCCTCGAAGTTTAGGTGTATCAAGACTTAATCATTCAAATTCTTTTTCTGGTCCCATTACATTATCTGTTGTGAGCAGAATAAAGAATGGGAATAATGGGTGGAAAGGTGCCGTTAGTGGTGCGGCGGCGGCTGCCACTGGCAAAGTCAACCCCCTTTCCGGAGCTATTGCTTCAACATTCATAAACTGCAAGACTTGCAGTCCTTATGTTGATGCAAATTTGTTACGAAAAAATTATTACTTACTGTTGTTCTCTCCTTCTGGATGTATTATTCAATATTTGCTGCATCAGTTAAATGGAGAAGATTGTAGTATTGATTCCTCTGGTTTGAGTTCTATTTCGCATGGTCTGTCACTTGAATCTGATTCAAGATATGTTGTAGAGCCAATACAGAAATGGGATATATGTCACAAAAGAAATAGAAGAGATAGGAATGATAACATGGATGTTTATGGTGAACACGGAAATGGTGAAAATGCGAAATTGTTCCAGAAAGTAGCAAAGAAAGTAAACAGTGTTCATCCAACTGATTGTTCCGATGCGAAGGTGAAGATCAATGCAGAAGAAAACAATCATTTGTATATATCTGAGGTTGAGTTGCAGATGCATTCAGCTCAGATTCCTTTATGGGCTAGACCTGGGGTAAGTTTGCTGCAATCTTTTTTTGTTTGGGACATTTACATACATTGCACACAATTCTTATGTATTTAAATATCTCACACCTAAACTTTCATATTTACACACTTAGCACTCAGATTTTTAATGTCACATAAAAAATAGCACTATTATTACTTTTTTTAAATTAAATAAACCTTTTCATGCATAGGTTTAAAGTACTAAAGTGCTATGTTTGTAAATATGGAAAATTAGATGTGAGCTATGTAAATACATAAGAACTGTGTGCTTGGCATGTGAATTTCTCTTTTTTTTTAATTTATTTATTTTTTTTTGACTTGTTATGAATAATATTGTAGATATTGTTAATATATGTAGGTATATGGATGAATGATACATTTTGTCTGTTTTTTATTTTTCAAATTTCAGATAAAATTTCAAGTGCTGATGGATGATACTGTGAAAATGGATGAAAATAGTTACTCGAGTGGTGAATTTGAGATAGAGAAATTACATTATCGAACAGTTGAATCAAGATCGGAGGATCTGAAGCCGATTCTTGACTATGTTCATAGATCCAACTCCAGTCAATTAAGGTTCCAACTTTTGCCTCTTTAAAAAAGTTTTCTATTACAAATCACTTGTGCTGGATTCTTTCAATTTCTCTTTTTAAAATATAACTTGAAGCTTTCATTCCTATGTGTACTATAATATATGATTTTTTTCCCTCAAGTCTGACGAACATTGGGCTATCTTTCTATATGAGCCTGATTTACAATTTATGTTTTTAACATGTGTAAGATTTTAAGCTCTGTTTGAGCCCAGATTAATAAGTGCTTGTCTAATATTTCCTTCATATAATATAATTATATACCACAACTTTCATTATTTTTAGTAAGGACTTGATATTATTCGGTTATATATATATATATATATATAAACGCAAAAAAAATAAAAATAAAATAAAATAAAATAAAATAAAATAAAATATATATATATATATATATATATATATATATATATATATATATATATATATATATATATATATTATAACTATGATTTCCATCACTCTTTACTTTTAAATATTTTAACTAGCATGAATTTAGTGTCATCCCGATTTTCTTTATTAGCTTGAATCCATCCGATTTGATTTTTTTGCATGAATTTGTATGTTCCAACAATGTGTAATTTAAGAAGTTCTAAACCAATTAAATCACATAAAGTATCGACTTTATTTTAAACAAAACATTTTAAAAAATAGAATAATTATGAAATAAAAGTTTTATTTTTGTAATGTAATAATTATTCATGAATTTCTTAGATCATGATAGTGGGAAGGAATGCTAGCGATGACAAACTATTTGTCAACAATAATTGAACAAGTATTATTCCTATGTAATCAAGAATTCTTAATTTATTGGGAAACCATGAAAGGAACAAAGAGAAAGTAATGAAATCTAAACAAAATAACTGCATGTGTTTGTTTTAATTTTTGTTAATAGTAGAATTCAGGTTGGTTGGTTGAAGTGGAGGAATGCGTCCGGCCTTTTGTGTGATAGAAAAGTACCGCTTAGACTGAAAGGAAAATTTTATAAGATGGTGGTGAGACCTTCAATGCTCTATGGTGCTGAATGCTGGCCTTTAAAAGAGAAACATAATGTTAAGTTAAGTGTTGTCGAGATGAGAATGATTAGGTGGATGAGTGGTTTTACACTTAGAGACAAAATCCGAAATGAATATATCCGTAATAGGGTTAGAGTTGCACCAGTGACGGATAAAATTAGAGTGAGTCGCCTTTGATGGTTTGGTCACATTAAACGTCGACCACCTAATGATCCGATTAGGAGAGTAGATGTTTTAAATACAACTTATGTTAAGAAAGGCAGAGGCAGACCTAGGAAAACCTGGGCTTATTGCATAAAAAATGATCTTAATTTATTGGAGTTAAACGAAAATTTGACACTAAATAGGACGCAATGGAGAAAAAGGATTCATGTAGCCGACCCCACTTAGTGGGATTAAGGCTTTGTTGTTGTTGTTGTTGTTGTATCATTGTAGATCTTTCTTTTTGTTGAGAAGGAAAAAAAAAAAAAACATACAAAGGATATAGTAGATCGAATTTAAGTAAAAGAAAAGTATTAAAGACTTGGTCATATCATGAAGTCTGAATATTTAAAATAAATTTTTTATGATCTCAGTCTTTCAAATTTTGATATAACCCATCTTGTTTGAGGTCTTTTGAGGCATACGCCTCGAAAAAAAATGCTTCTAGTTTTAACTTCATTGTCACCGGTAAGACTATTTGTTCGTAATTTACCCTTCAACATTTGATGAGCCTCAATCAGTTTACGTAAAAAAAATGTATTATATTATATTATATTAAATTATACTTATATATCATTAATCTTGTACGACATCTCAAAACAATTATAAAAGCAATCTAAGTGTGATTACTTGATTGTGTTATTAATTTGTTATTTTATTTACATTTTATTTGATCTAATGTTAATTTATATATGGAGCAAGAAGAAAATAGTATAGTGATTCAAAAAGATTTGAAGCTTACTAATGAAACAAAATCAAATTATATATGATGATTTTGAAGAAGATGAAAGCCAGAACAAGGTTACCTAGGATATTGATCTTTGTAGCACATTTAAATTTAAATGAGTGCTTAACTTTTTTTTATTTCAAACTCTATTTTATATCAATATTAAGATTGAGATTTACGATCCATCTTTTTTATAAGAAACTAAATCAATGTATCGAATATTTTATGTTATATTTGTGAATTATTTTTAATTTTATGAGTTCTTATTTTTTAATATTCTGAGTCTTACGTCTCAATTTGTCTCAAGACTTGCGCTTCAATCTGCTAAGAAAAAATCCTTATTTTATGATTTCACATTTTTCAATTTTTATGGTATGTTAATTTTTTTTAACTGATATTCAGCAGTTGAAATTGAAGTTTTTTGAAACAAATAAAAATCATTTGTTTATATCATTAAATTTTAATTTCTAAAGAAATAAACTATAGAAAACATGCAACTAGGCATTCTTCTTTGAGAGTTAAATGTAGAGTAGGGTGATAGGGTTCCCTATAGAAATTAGCGCAACAAATAAATTTATTTCATGAACACCAACAACATAGTACAAATATAGGATAAACACCTATAATTCGAGAGGTAAGAGATCTTTCCCAACTCTTACAATTCGAGACATAGGAAATCTCTTCCAAACCTTAACCTAATGACTCAAGACCCAAACTCATGCATAGGGCTGTTAATGATCCGATTTTGAGCCAAGCTAGGGTCTGCTCAAAATTTGCTTGAAAAAAATTTTATCCAAAATTTTGGCTCGTAGCTCGGCTTGTTTATTTCAATCCGATCTTGATCCAAGCCAAAATTCGAATCAATGCTCGAGCGATTAATGATCTTTGAGCTAAATTCGCTAAATTCATAACCATAAACTATTAACGATTTGATTTTGAGCTGAGCTTAATATGTCTCAAAATCAGCTAAAAAAATCTGATTCAAGATTTTAGCTCGTAACTTGGCTCATTTATTTCGATCCTATCTCGATTTGAGTCAAAATTCAAATCAATCTTCGAGCGATTAACGATCTTCGAGCTAAATTCACAGCCCTACTCATGCTTCCCTCTAAACTTAAACACATTAAGCCTATTTATGCTAAACAATAATAAATGACAAGAGAAAATCAGTCTTAGGCGCACAAAAGACAAAATTGTCCTTAGGCTAGGCACCGACGTAACATTATTCCCCTCCCAAAACACACATTGTCCTCAAGGTGGAAAAACTTGATCATATTGTATGGTTCTCACGTTGCGTCATCAGCTGCCAATCTTTTTCATTTAATCAAAAACTCATAGTGACCCTCACTATTTTGAAATATTGTTTTGTGCACATTCTTCGATCACATTTGAATTCAGTGCCACCCTTCAAATCTTATAATTTGAGAGGTATGAAATCTTTCACAAATCCTAACCCTAAGAATCAAGACCTAATCTCATGCGCCCCCTATACCCTAAACATATTATCCCTATTTATACTAAATAATGATGACAAAAGATTAATTACCTTCAAATATTTAAAAGACAAAATTTCCCTTAGGTTAGGCAACTTCATGAAAATACTCCCATCTCAAAAGATACCTTATCTTAAAATGGAAAAAATGTTGCTAAATTAGGTTACATGGCATTATTTTCTGACAATTATTTCCATTTAATCAGAAACTCATAGTGACCCTCACTATCGTCTTGTGCTCATCCTTTAGTTGGCTTATCGATATCGTAATAATACTGTCATCTCAAACAACTCATATGATGGCTTATCGATCTCAGAATCTATCATTTGTCTCTTCTATGATATTCGACTCGATCATGAATCTCAACCCTGCGTTCTGAACTGCCCTTAGCGTAGCATTTGGCGTCACCAATATCTTGCATAAATTGGGATCACTACTAGCGACCAAGATCTTGTCTCCCACTTGAACACTGCAACTTCCCAATTAGTACCTTAAAAACTCTTCCCCACTTGTCCCGTTCGCATCATTACTTCTGAATCGTCTTCAGTTTGGAAGGCTTCCAAAACATTAGGCACCGGGGCAATTGGATGAAGTTCTATGTCGGGGATCCCCCATCCACCCTGATTCATCGTCCTAGGATGAAATTCTTCGAAGCGATCTTCTCCAGCCCTGAATCACAAATCGTTCTATTCTGCCTATTGCCGCTCGTCCTATATCTCATGATGTCCCGCAATTCCTTCTACTGTTGCCGCTTGAATCTATTCCCTATTCTTTCATTTGATACCCGAGCTGTTGATCCGTCTAAAGCAACGATGCTACCCTGATGAAGTGTGAATCCCTCTGATTGTAGCAGACGGAAGCAGTTTTGTATGACGCTCGATGATCTTCATTTCTTCTGAGGCTATGAATCTCCACTCCAACGATCATTCCATGGACAAGAAACACTCGTATATTTCAGATTTGATGAGTCTCATCTATTTCTCTATTTTTTTCCTCCACAACTTGCACTTTCTTTGCCGCCATTTTTACCCATAAAAGTTTTTATCACAAAAGACGGAAATAATTTAAGCTGATATCTTGCCATTCCTTCAAGGTAATTTGAATCATAACTGCATCACAATCTGTTTGACCCCAATTCAGTCGTTTCCAGATAGGTCAAATCAAGCGAATGTTCACTCTCTATACAATGATCCCTTTCCGTGGTCCCGATTGTGCTTCCTTGTGATCTCGATGCTGCGATTTGGCTTCCTGCGATCCCATATAGCTTGATCATGAATTTACACAACAAGCCTTACCCTCTATTACGTCTCGCATTCCAGTTGGCTCTATCGCGATCTTTTGAGCCTTTGTACGCTGCAGTCCTTTCAACTCCTAGACAATCGCGATCTAGTTGAACTTCCCCATCTAGTGCGATTTGCGACTGCATTGTAGGTTGCAATCATGAAGGAGCGTCACGCTTGACTTGTATGCCACAATCCTCTGCCATTGCTTACTAGTTAGTTCTAATCGCAACTGTATCGCCATTGGTGTTGAGGCTACATCACGACACAATTTTGCTGTTGCTTTCCTCTTAACTCTAATCGCAACAGTTTCGTGAGGTTTGGTGCCGAAGGCAATGAGACTCCAATATGTAAAATATGATTTCCTAGAAATTGAACTATTCGATTCCAAATTGATGGGATTCTCCATAGAAATTATAGGGTTCTCCTTAGAAATTAGGGAAACAAATAATTTTATTTTGCGAACACCAACAACACAATACAAATAAAGGATAAATACCTACAATTTGAGATATAGGCGATCTCTACCAAATCCTGCAATTCAAGAGGTAGGCGATCTTCCCCAAATCCTGCAATTCTCCCAAATCCTGCAATTCTCTCACAAATCTCTTCCAAACCCTAACCCTAAGACTCAAGACCCAATCTCATGCATTCCCTTAACCCTAAAAATATTAGTACTATATATAAAATTAATAATAAATGATAAAAGAGCCATAACATAGGGTTCTTGAAATCCTTCGTAAACAAAATGAATAAATGAGAACATAAACCATGATAACATATACAATATATATGAAACTCGTGCATTTCTGTTTTATTAGTTCATGATAATTAAACATTATTATTGCTATGTAATCACAGGAGATGAGCCTGAATTCATATTTCTTCTTGATGCCAATGAGATGCAGAAGATACCTTTCGATGAATCTCTATTGTGATTAAAATGTGAAATGCATAGTTTAGGTTTTATATATGTTTTCATGATTCTACCCAAGACTAATGGGGAGACAACATGTTTCAGATTCGGGTAGGGATTATATGGAGAGAGCTTGATGGAAATTATTAAGGATTGGGGCTTTATTTTTATAATTAAGGGAAGATTTGATTTTTATATTCAAGGTTCAAATTTTTAGTTGAGTGAAATCGCAGATGATTTTTATATAGTAGTTCATAGATGGATGAGTGACCAATTATGCAGTGCCTTATCATTAGTTTGGTATTAGGACATCATCGATGATAATTTTGACACATAAAGTGAGATTTATTTTTTATTTCCGTTGAAATCCAATGGCTTGGGTAGAAAAGATGTATTCTTGTAATCGGTAGCGTGTTTATAATGATAACGAAATATTAACATCAATTTTTTGCTTCATGTTATTTAAGGTGGAATGTGGCCTAAAAGGAAGAAAATAAACCAGAGTTGCAACAACTTATGTTGAAAGCAAATTGCTGAAGAAATGAAATGCGTGTTGATTGATATTCCGTTTGCTTTAGAAAGGATTGCGAAGCCCTTCAACATCAATCATTCCGGAGAGGAATTGCTGATGCAAAAGCTTAAGAATAATGTGAAACTATATTCACCTTCTTCTATATAAAGCTCGAAACACCCTGCATTTTTTTGGGCTTGGTCATTTAATGGGAAGGTTTCAACTACCGTGCGAAGCCAGTGAATCAATAAATGAATAGATAAAATCTGTTACATTTGATCATTAACTGCGATATAACTTTCCTTGAATGTTTTTCTTAAGAGTGATATTTTATATGAGAATTATTCTTTTAATATGTTGACACTTATTATGTTGATGCTTTTATTGCCTGAACATCAAGTTAATTTTGACAAATGTTTTTCTTTTGTTTGAATTTGAGAGAAGTGTCAAAATAGTCCTTTCCTTACAGGTGATCATTTTAGTAGTCTTAAAGTTTATAAAGTGTTAATTTTATCCTCAGACTATGTAAATATTGGCTGAAATAATCATCGTAGATGACTATTTCAGCACCAATTTAAAGAGTTTTTGGACTAATTTAATACTTTTATAAACTCTTAAGATTATAATGGCCTCATGTAAACAGTCAGGATTTTTTTGGCACTTATTTGAAGTTTGTACTAGTCCAAATATGTGATTTATCTTTCTTTTATAGAAGTAACCTCAACACCAACATAAACTCTTTGATGATGAAATCAACATCCGTATCATCTGAACATGGGATGCTCTCCCGCCGGAGCAGCTCGAGTTCTTTTGACCCTATGCCTGATAGCCCGGTGCTATCGGAGTTATGTGATGGCAACAGCACCAATTACTTCGACAGGTTTGCAAACTCAACGGAAGCCCATGAGGCCTTTGTAAATACTCCTAATGAAAGGCCACACATCAGTCACCAGCTCGAGCTTGTGAATAGTCCGGAGGAGCTGGAGACGGCGGCCTTGCTTGAATTTGTAAATAGCGATAAGAGCCCGAATAATTATAAGGAGCTGAAAATAGAAACTTTGCCTGAATTTGTAAATAACAATAAGACTGGGGAATTCGATAATCACATTGATGAGCTTCATAGCGCAGTTTCTTGAGGTACGTACCGTTCGATCATGTCATTAAGATATTTTAAAAATTTTATTGATTTTTTGCTAAAATATTGGTTATCCACACACCATTTAACAGATTGCAAGAAGCTTAGGAGCTTTATGGTTTTTGATCTTCCTCAGCTGTGCAGCCAACCTATTCTTTTATTATACCGGAAGGCATATTTGACATGTCCTGTGTGGTAGCGCTACTTTTAGTGGTGGGAATGTAAAGCAATGCGAGGTGGTTATAAATGTGAAGAGGAGGGAGGTTATCACTGTTATTTCACCCATGAAAAGTGGATTCTATTTCGGGTATGTCTTTGTAAATAATAAATTTATCTCAATGTATTCAATAAATTCAACTATAAGCTGTAAATAATGTTATGATTTGCTATTATCTTTGTTGTTGTCATTTCTCTGTTAACTGAATTTTAGATGCAATTTTACATGTCGCAGTTGTCATACTTTTTTCGTAGTTAACATTTTTTTTTTGGGGCAAATGCGTGGGCAAAGTGCGATATATTAAAGAATGAATGTGAGGGGAGGGAAATGCACAATAGATTGAAGAAAGAAGAAACAATGTACTAAAGCTCTTAGGCGATTTTGTTTAAAGTAACAACAGAGAAAAGTTAGGCAATAGCAACCCAATAAAAGTCTGTAGTATTAGGTATGTAAATACATAGGAATGGAGTGGTATGTACGTAATAATGCAAATGCCCCACGCCCCCAACTCACCCAGTTTTGGCAAATCAATAAACATGGTGAAAAGTATAGAGGATCTTTGCCTCAAAAGTTCTGCTACTGTTAATGTAACCAAATAGATTAATATATATATATATATATATTAAGAAGGTGTTGGGGCGTGAGGTCCCCAACCTACTCTATGAGATCAACCCCTGCTACCACCTGGCATAAGGCAACACTGCATCACCAGGGGATTCAAACCCATGGCTTAAGGGGGCTGATGAGCTTGCTTGGAAGACTTTTACCTTAAATAATTCCATAATGATACTTTTGAAATAAGTTTATATAAATAAATGATTTATATTGAAGGTTGCAGTAGGCAGCATGATGTAGCATTATAAAATTTGCATGTGTACTTATACTTTGATGATATATATATATATATATATATATATATATATATATATATTAACTTATAATTTTGGGGCATTTACATACATAGCTAACAATTCTTATGTATTTATTTATATCTTTCACCTGAACTTTCATATTTGCAAACATAGCACTCAAAAGTCAAAATTTTTAATATGACAAAGTTGTAATATGACACATTTTAAAGTGGAATACACATTTTTTCATGTTTAAAACACCAAAGTGTAATGCATGTAAATATAAAAGTCTAGATGTGAAAAATATTACATCCGGAGTCTGGATGTACGGACAACGGCCCTGGATGCAGTGAGGAGAGCGGAGGTCCGATTCCTCCCCTCTTCTGCTGCATCCGGGCCGTTGTCTGTTCAGATGTGAGATACATAAATGCATAAGAATTTTGTGCAGTGTATGTAAACTATTATTATTAATTTTTCATTTCTTTTTCGCTTTCGGTGTTTGACTGTTCCCAAACAGTAATTTGATGCATATTGTCTCCTCATTGCCTCATCATGTGGTGTAAGAACCCTCACCCAGTTGGACACAATAAATCCTCTAATTACCCCCACAAAAAAGGGAAAAACTACATAAGTACCCTTCAATTCTTGTGTGTTTAGTTAACGAGTCATAAATCTTTATTTACATACATGTCATTTTATCTAAGGATGAAAAATCACATTTCAAATTTTAAAATTTGAAATGATAGCATTTTTAATGAGATATGAACAATTTGAGTATAACGAGTAAAATTTAGATGTTTGGGTATGGAAATGCGTCGGAATTGGGTGGTATTAATGTAAATGCTCCAAAAAAAGAAATGGTATTTGAATCAAATTAAAGTATGCAAAAAAGCTTGAAAATATTTGAATAAATTTTTCTCATGATGCATGAGAACATTATATAGAGTTCACCTGTGGAGTTGAGTCAGTTGGAAGCATAAATTTATGGCAATAAAGGCTATAAAAAATTATAGTTTATTTGAGAGTAATTTTTTTTAAAAAAAAAAACATGTTAAAGTGAACTTTTTATATGTTCTTATTTTGCATTTAAAAACAAAAATCAATTTGCGTTTACATATATTAAAAAATTATTAGAAATTTTAGAGAGTTTTAAAAATAACTAATCATTTAAAATATTTTATTTTAAATTAAAATACAAGTAAAATAAAAATATTTGATCCTCATTTAAAATTATGCCATATTATCCTTCTCATAGCCTTAAAAAATGTTGATATATTAATATGCCAAACTAACAAGAGAAATATAATCGAATACCAATTTGCATAAGATGTTGCAAGTCCCTCCTCTTTTCTTTTTTTGAGAGAAGAATAATATGTGTAATCGATCGTGCTGATTAGAGGTGTACGCTCGAATACCTTTTGAATACCTCCAAATACTCTCAGAGTACCCTAATCTGGTTGCTGATCAATTGAGTGACCAGTTCAACATAGTCAAACTCTTAAAATTTATTCAAATAAAATTATGAGAATGGATTGCTTAAGCTAATCTTAATCTAAACATTATACTATGCTTTTTTATTTTCATTAAGGATTATACCATGTTTGATTCCCACATTATAACCTGACAAAAAAGGCTCAGGTTCTCATTGACCAAACAATCCTTGGTATTATCAGATAATAATTTTATGGGGCATTTACATACATACCACCCAATTCCTACGTATTTACATAACTAATTTCTAAACTTAATTTTTACATTCATACCAACCAAATTATACACATCACATAAAAAGTAACACCATTTGAACATTTATAAAGTGTAATATACATTTCCATGTATAGTTATGTCTGTAAAAACTAAAATTTAGGCATAATATGTAGAAAAAATATTATATCAAGACTCCGCAAGTATAGCTATGTGCGGAGTCTGATCTCAGCCGCATATCAACCTCACACTTACCGAAGGATGTATGGGAGTGGACTCCACTGTAGATTTTTTTTAACAAAAAAAAAAAAAAAAAGTTCATATGAGGTTGATGTGCGGCTGAGATTAGGCTCCACACGTAGCTCTACATGCGAAGTCTTGATGTAATATTTCTTCATATAGAAACATGGTAATTATGTGTTGTGTATGTACATGTTTCTAATTTAATTAAGAGGAAACGGAGGCCTAGATAAGTAAGAAGATTTAAGAATTAAAACAGAATTCATAGGCATGGCATAATTAGGAATGTTTGATTGCTTTGACAAGAAAATGCTGTCCTGATTCTCATTTTATGGGGCGACAAAAATAGTAATAATAAATATATTCCTGATTTTCTTTATCCAAATTTAGAACGTATAATTCCTCATATTATCAGGATATAAGCATTCAAGAAATGATTAGCTAGCTGTTCTAATATATTTATTAGACAATTTCTGTATTTTATGAAACAAATATTGCAGAGGAGAATAATGAGTCCTCTTACAATCATTTAAGAAATTTATGCGATTGTGTTGGCTAGTTTAAATAAGGCAGGATAAAATGCTACATCATATGAATTTAATAAGGCAAGGCCGGCAGCCACACGGAAAGAGGCGAGTGCATAGGTTAAGAACCTTGAATGAACTCGAGTATTCTACCTCTTGACCAAGATGCTTTTTTGTTTAATTTAATATTATTCATGAAAAACAAAAAAAAATCATATCCCTATGTAAGCCATCTTAGCCTTTTTTTGATTGAGAGCTTAGTGTCCCACTCAATGACAAGCTAAATATGAGAAGGAAAACTTTAGAAGAGGCATGCAAGAATCTTCTAGAGCTAAGTTGGACAAGAAAGCTCCACACAACTCTAGAAACTTCTACCCAATTCTAGAGGACAAAGGAAGGCAACACTCCATGAAGAACTCAAAGAGGGAGCATGGAGAGTTCAAGAAGAACCTAGAATGATCTAGGATTATGTATATATGTAAGAAGTGTATGAAATACTCAAGAAATTAGAGAATTCTAAAATATTATCATGGCTTAGAGGGGGACTATAAATAAAGGTCCCTCCCCTCATTTGTAAGCAACCAACTTTTGAATCAAAGCTTTCAAGTATTCAAGTGTGACGTGTTCCTCTCTTTCTACTATTCTTCTTAGAGCATTATGCTGGCAAGTCCGAGCGTTGTGAGAGTTAGGCTGATTTAGTGCTAAGAAGAATCTTTGTGTGAGTTCATTAGCTCAGCATCAAGTGTTGAATAAGACTGATTCAAGAGCCCACTTAATGAGATTTGATTATGAGTAATTTGACGGTAATGAAATGTGACTTGAATTATGGCCAGTTTCAAGTGCAATTCATTCAAGTTGATTCACAGTAGCTGGTTGAAGCCAGTTTATGCCCTTAAAAAGGGTTTACTGTCCCAACTAAGGTGAACAGAAATGCACATTTCTCTTTTCCCTTTTTGAGAAATTGATGAAAGGAAAATTAAAGTTGAAAAACCCAAAGTTGTGTGTTTTACATAGAAAACCATAAGCATTTCTGTTTTTTCAATCTCCTTTTATTCCCCCTTCCATCTTCTCATCTATCTTGACATCATACTTTCTTTATCTAATCGACCTCTAATATTTTCTTTGGCTTGCAAAATCTCCATTCTTTATTTTATCATACCAATAAATAACTTTCTTGCTAATTGATACAAAACTTATTAAGAAAACAAAAACCCTCAATTTAAGAGATTGATTTGAGATTATAGAAGTTAATCTCAAATATCAATCTTTGAAAAAAAAAAAAGAATGTAAGCTACCCAAGGAATGCTGGGAGTAGAGGCTCTGGGAGCCTAGAAGAGAAAGAACTAAGCATGACAACGACAGAAGCTATACTCGGTCTCTGAGCTGGGTCTTCTTGAATGCAAAGTAGCCCAATTTGTAGACATCTCAGGACTTGCTCTGCCATATATCGATCTCCAAGGCTTTGGTCCGCCACTTTCAGTGCCTGCCCTTCTTTCCAGTTTTTCCATACCTGCAACACAAATTAGATTGATTATTATTCTGTGTTAATCAACTAGGCTGCTACATAATTCCATAAAGAATGATCCAAATGATAAATTTATGCTTACAAAGCTTAGTAGATTGACAGAATCCACTGATTCATCAAGGCAGATGTTCCTTTGCCCAGTGACAATCTCTAGTACCAACACCCCATAACTATACACATCTGATTTTGTGGAGAAGTACCCACGCAGTGCATATTCTGGCGCCATGTATCCACTACAAAGGAAAGAAAATAAAGATGTTTCTATCAAATCTATTTTTAATTGAACTATGAAAGGAAGGATTTTGAGTTACAATAGAATGCCTACTATGTGCCGGCGATTCTGCTTGTGTTTCTTTGGGCTTCATGTATGCCAAGGAGTTTTGCCAGTCCAAAGTCAGAAATTTTAGGATTCATGTTGCTGTCTAACAAGATGTTGCTAGCTTTCAAATCACAATGTATTACTCTAACACGTGAATCTTCATGGAGATAAAGAAGACCTTGAGCAATTCCTTCGATGATCTTATACCGTGTTCCCCAGTCTAATTGCATTTTACAAACCGGATCTGTTTGATTCAAATGAAGTTTTTCAATACAAATCAACTATCTTATTAAGGGAAAAAAACTTAAAAAACAATATAACAGTTATGATTTAATCTCTCAATTTAGCAGTCTTGTATCAAAATATGTTATTATGTTCAAGTTAACTCATCAAAAACAAAATAAAAAATTAGATAAACAAAAGAAGCATACCAAACAAGTGTTTGTCAAGGCTTGTATTAGGAACAAATTCATAAACAAGTATCTTCTCCTCCTTTTCCATACAACATCCCAGCAGACTCACCAGGTTTCTGTGCTGAAGCTTAGCAAGGAAAGCCACCTCGTTTTCCAGCTCCACCACACCCTGCCCCGAGGTTCTGGACATCCTCTTCACTGCTATTTCCCGTCCATCTTTCAGAATCCCCTGCTTCAAATTATTCGGCTTAGACAATCATAATGCAGAATCAAGGATAGCTTTCACTGTTTTTTCTCACCTTATAAACTGTCCCAAATCCTCCCTCTCCCAGCTTATATACCTCAGAAAAATTACTTGTGGCCGCATTGATGACACCAAAATTTAGCAGTAGTGCTTTCCCCCTCCTCATCTCCTTGTCATTCGCGTTAAGTTCTACAATTTAAAGCAACATCATTTATTTCGTACAGAAAAAAAAAAAGGTTTACTGGATGTGATCTGGATTCAAATGCGAGAAATGAGGAAGAACTCTTACTGATCGACACTATCGATAACTTGGCCTTCCTCAGTAGAAGTATGACGATGAAGAGTGAAGAGACCATCAATGCCACGCCTTCTAAGATGACAACAATAAGAAGCATATCTGTTTTGCCTGCTGAATCAAAAACAAAACCGTAACTTTCAGAATTGCTGATGAATACTATTATAAATAGAAAGTTCAGTCATAAAATTCTCGTAGCTAAATTGCGTTCAAGATTTGAGAGTAGACTCACCTTGTCCACCGGCACCGTCACTGCCATTTTCAACATCACCGCCGGCAGCATCCAGCTCCGGCGATGTAATATTCTTGATGAAATGTTGATCGAAGAACAGATAAACCTCAAACCTCACAAGACAGCCTAGTTGATAGTACCTTCCCCCTTCCCTCGTCAACGGCAGATTCGACACCCCATATAACAAACACCAAAAGCAGTCCCCACTGGGCAAATTCCAAACGCACCACCCCATTCCATAAATCTTCTGCTTCTGCGCATCCCCGGCCTCCTCCACTCCCACCACAAACCTATCCGTCGACATTGACGCCTCATAAGCGATCCGCCCCATGAGCTCAACAACCCGCAACCCGAAGTCGTCCTGATTCGACGATATCACCTCACTAGCGGAAGACCCTATAATCCCGTTCCAAAAGTAATATGGGTAGCTATTGTTGCTGTAGGAAAGGAGGCATAAATCCTGGTACAGGATGGCGGAGATGCTCTGTCCGCAGCCATCGGTGGAGTTCCCGCCAGCGGCGGCCAGCTTTGAAGAGGAATCAAGGAGACAATTTGCACATGCTAACTGAAAGGCGTCTGGACGGCACTGAGCAAAGCCAAAGATTTCGAAGCTGAACATTGTGGAATACAAAGGAGGGGCTTTTGGAGCTGAGGCAGTGATATTTGCAAGGAGGAGGCGGAGATTATATTCGTAGGAGCTTGAAGAGTTGTACAGGCCGCTGGAGCATTTCGAAAAGATGGGTCCGTTCTGCGAAGCAATTCTGGGGGCAAAGAAGAGGATGATGAAGGAGATGGTAAGATGCATGAGGGAGAGAGAAGAAGAGAACGCAAAAAGGAGAAAAAAGACGACTCTTGAAGCTTAAAGGGAGATCCCAAAGCAAAAGCAACAAGGTGGAGAAATTATTAGGTCCGCTGAAATGAGAAGACAGAGGGGGTCTCTCCCGCCCAAGATGCATGAGGGATGAGACTCGAGTCAATTGAGAATTGGTCAATGGCCGCTTCAAGCTTTCAAACATATATAAAAAATATAAATAAAATCTCTTAATTTTCCCATGATTTTGTATTTTTGTTTACTCTATTAAAAATTTTGTGTGCCTAATTTTTTGTTATAAATATATTATTTTTATTATTTTGAGGATTTTTAATTGCAAATAATTTAAAATATTAATTATATTTTTTTAATCATTCAAATTTTAAATATAATAATTATCCAAAATTTTTACTTAAACATCTTCACTAATAGATAAAGGAGAGAAATTCTAACAAATAAATAAATAAATAAATAATTATATTTAAAAATTGGATGATAAGAATAATAATATTTAATATTTTAGATAGTTGGTATGCAGAAATAGTATCATCTTTATTATTAATCAATAAAAAAATTAGCTATATAATTAAATTCATACAAATTTTATGATGGTGTATATGAGTGAAAAAAAAAATTGATCTTACATGTCAACACGAAACTCGACTTAAAAATTTTGAGTTAGAGTCACACGAATATTCTTTCGAGTCAGGTTCGGTACATATAATTTGACTCGTTTATTATTAGAGCAGGGTTCGGGATAAACCCGAAAACCTATGCATGGCCTGAATAAACACGAAAGTTCGGGCCGGGGTGGAGTTAGTGCAGAGCCATGCTCGGTTTTAGGACTTAGGTTTCGATCTGTTTATTATTTGAGTCGGGACATTTTCAGATCGGATTCGAACCCAACCCACCGCCCCGAATTGACATCCCTAACGTCAAATGACATACAGAGTAGAGAAATTTAGAACAAAAAAATTCTATATTTAATATTTTTTTATTTAAATAGTAAAAAATATATATTAAAAAGAAAACAAAATATGACTGTGTGCTTTTTATTGAAATTATATTAATTAAATTAAAAAAAAACTAAAAAAATTTAGGCCTTCATCGTTCCCTCTAAAACCCAAATTATTAACAATAAAAATTGGACGATATGCAAGAAGATAAATACAATAATTACGGTCAACGGATTAACAATAAGTTTTAATAAAATAATGAAAATAACTTTGTTTAAAAATAATCTCCTATCCTGTAATTATTATTTATTATTTGCGGATTGACGCGATTATTTCTTTCTTTACACAAATTTTAACAAAAAAAAAAAAATAATAATGGAATTGCTCAACTGCTACTAATTTTTTATTATTCGCATATTTAACATAAATTAATAATTTATTTACATTTTAATTCAAAATTAAATTTTTATATCTTGATTCAATTCAAATTTTAAATTAGTTTTTATCAAAACAAAAACTATGAGTCCGTTTGGGACAGCTTATTTGGTGCGTTGGCGTTTTGAAAATGCACCTGATCTATTTGGGTAAAATGCGTTTTGGCAGCTTATGCGTTTTCAAAACGCAGAAAACAGTTTTTTCACATCGCACCTAGATAGGTGGCGATAGCATTTCCTACTGTCAGCCTAGACTGTTCAAAAAAATAAAATTTTGTAATAGTTACAAGACTTAAATCTTATCAGCAGATTATTTTTAATCAACTTATTAGCAGATTATTAATAAGCTGCAGCTGCGCCAAACAAACTCTATTTAATTTCCATCTGTATTTGCAATCACCTGCGCTCTGTCCTCATTTGTGGTATATATGTAAATTATGAGAAAAAAATTATATATACGTATTTTGGCAATAGCCACTAAGTATCATATATAAAGTTTAAAAATCAGACCAAATTAGTTGGTTGAATTTGTTTAAGTGTGAATCAATTCCTGATTAATTCTAACACTAAAAATGTCTTACATATGAATAAGAAGAAACAGTCGAGAATTGAAGGTTAGTGTATTGAATCGATAGACCATCTAGGGTTTAGTTAAATATTTGACATTGCCATCTAGAGTTTGATTGTGCTGAATCATCTTAGACTTTTTTTGCATATATTTCTTCCTGATGCTTCCACTAAAATTTAATCATATAGATTTGCTTTCTTCTTAAGTGTCTCACATTAAATGCCAAAATATACTTACCTCTATAGTTCAAGTTAGGTCGTATCCAAATCTCATTCCGATGAACTCTATGCTCGACATCAATAACCCACTTTTCAGTACATGTATGTTCACCTCATGTTTTATGAAGTTGACACTTCTTCTTATCCACTATGCCCTTATCTATTAAGATCCATCTTAGGAATTCCTTAAAAAAGACTTGCTCAAAGGAATGCTTAATGACTGGACCTAAACTTAGAACTCAAATTCATAAATGTCATCTCCTTAGTTTAATATGAGTTCTATGAGACAATTTGGTCTTTAACTCATTGAACTGAAGTTAAATTGACAATGATTTAGTTATTAAGAATCGAGAGTCAAACACCTTCATGGGACCCAAAATATTCATAGGACACCCTTGAGACTCTTGACCTTTGGAGTTTAATTCAAACCCGTAAAAGCTTCCTAGGAGCCATTCGACTCACTTTGATTGACTTTGGTTGTGGGGATAAACAAAATCTTCTCTTTGCTCAATACTTTGGTTCAAAATGAACTCAAGTGATATGTAGGTCACTCAAAACTATGCTCGAGTCAACCTAGGTTAGCATATTCGACCTGGCCCAGTAGATAAACCTACAACCCCTTGAAATTAGTCCAAATTAAAACCCAACAAAGCTTAATATAATTTGAAATTAAAACTAAATCTAAATCAAAATTTAAAATGCACTACCTAAACATAACTAAATACAATATCACTTAAAAATACTTAAAAATAAACAACTATAATCTTTGCTTGAAAATAGACAACCAAAATCAAACACAAAAAAAAAAAAAAAAAAACAATTATAACATAACTAAAACCCAAAATTATAATACATAACTAAAATCTAACATATAATGATCTAAAAGTAAACACACAATCAAATATAAGCTTAACATACAACTTAAACAAAAATAAACTTAAAATTGAAACATTAATTAAAACAGAACAAAGCAAAATTTAAATTTAAAATAAACTAAAGCTAAATTAAATCTAAATTCAATACTTAAACTAATCTTAAAATAAAATCAATCATATAAAATTGAACTTAAAACTCCAACTAAAACATAAATTTTAATTAAATCTAAAAATAACCAAATAATAAATAAATAAATAAATAAATATAAATTCAAATTAAACTAAATTAAATACAACTTAAACTTAACATAAAATTTAAGATAAACATTAAACAAAACTTAATCTTATTTTCAAATTTCTCTTAGTAAGCCTAAGCACCAATGCTCAGCATCACTATCAAGTAGAAAAATTATTGGGTAACCTACAATTCCCTTAGTCTTAAATGTTGTCAATAGACTTCTTAAGTATGATACCTATCTTCAACAACTTTAGGCTCCACTTCTTCTCTAGAATTAGAGGGCATCAATCTAAAAATCAATGCAAATATGTTTCTTCCTTCTCTACACTCAAAGAAGACATTCAGTTCAGAGCATTGTCCACTAAATGAGATATTAAACTAACAAATTGTGTCATAAAATCTTATATTATAGCTCACATTGTGCTATGTACCCTCTCAACATGATTGAAACTCTACCCATCTATCAAATCTTGATCATGGGGATTCATTCTATCACAATTCTTGCACCTGGCATGCATATGAAATGAGTTAATATTATACATATCAAAGAAAAATAAAAAATAAAATAACCTCGAGCTACTCAAATCTCTAGCATTTTTTAGTAATCATTTATATGAGTATAAATCAATTTCTCGAAATCTATTGTTCTAATATCAATACAATAATCTTCATGATCTGACTCAATGCAAATTGTCATATCAATGTGTGTTGTATCGTGTCAAGGTCACAAAATCTTAAATTCTCAATATTTATTTTAACAATGATTTTTTATAAATTTTAACAAAAACGCAAATCCACTAATATCATTAAAATATCATAAATTAGAAGTAGTCAAGATCCATGCATATAATATCATTGATTATACAATCAAAAGAATATTTGCACAACAAATGTGACATAATTACTTTATTAACAAAATAAGTCATCATCATGATTATTAAAAGAATAGATCTAAAGTAACAACATACATAAAGTCAGACTCTCAACAATATTCAATAGTCTCTACTCAACCAAGTCTTATTTTCCATGAAATAACACATATAGATAAAACAAAGATAAGCACCACAACTTAATAGATTACTCGAACTCAAGTATAATTTTTAACACATAAAAGAGAAAAAAATAAGATACTTACTAGAATAACAACATATACAACAACAACAACAACAAAGCCTTAATCCCACTAAGTGGGGTCGGCTACATGAATCCTTTTTCTCCATTGCGTCCTATTTAGTGTCAAATTTTCGTTTAATTCTAATAGATTAAGATCATTTTTTATGCAATAAGCCCAAGTTTTCCTAGGTCTCGCCTCTGCCTTTCTTAACATAAGTTGTATTTAAAACATCTACTCTCCTAATCGGATCATCAAGTGGTCGACGTTTAATGTGACCAAACCATCTAAGGCGACTCTCTCTAATTTTATCCGACACCGGTGCAACTCCAACCCTATTACGGATATATTCATTTCGCATTTTGTCTCTAAGTGTAAAGCCACTCATCCATCTAATCATTCTCATCTCGGCAACACTTAACTTAACATTATGCTTCTCTTTTAAAGGCCAACATTCAGCACCATAGAGCATTGAAGGTCTCACCACCATCTTATAAAATTTTCCTTTCAGTCTAAGCGGTACTTTTCTATCACACAATAGGCCGGACGCATTCCTCCACTTCAACCAACCAACCTGAATTCTACTATTAACATCCCCATCTATATCACCATCGCTTTGAACAATGGACCCAAGATATCTAAATCGTTCACACCTTTTAATAATTTGATCACCCAAAGTTACACTTCTGTCACTAGACCTACTATTACTAAAATTACATTCCATGTATTCGGCTTTAGTTCTACTCAAACGAAGACCTTTAGACTCCAATGTAGACCTCCATAATTCAAGTTTTTCCCGGACTTTTTCTCTTGTCTTATCCACCAGGAGGATATCATCAGCAAAAAGCATACACCAAGGTACATCCTCTTGTAAATGGCTAGTAAGACCATCCATAAATAAAGCAAAAGATATGGGCTTAAAGCCGATCCTTGATGTAAACCAACGAAATAGTAAAATACTTGGTCAATCCTCCTTCGGTTCGAACACATGTAACGGCTCTAGCATACATATCTTTAATGACTTGAATATAAGTCAAATCAACACCTTTCTTCTCAAGGACTCTCCAAAGAACATCTCTAGGAACCTTATCGTAAGCTTTTTCTAAATCAATAAAAATCAAATGTAGATCCTCCTTATTATCTCTCGTACCTCTCCATCAAACCTCTTAATAAATGTATAGCTTCCATGGTAGACCTGCCCGGCATAAATCCAAATTGATTATGAGAAATCTTCGTAATACGTCTTAACCTATGTTCAATTACCCTCTCCCATAACTTTAAAGTATGACACATCAATTTAATTCCTCTATAATTTGCACACTCTTGTGCATCTCCATTATTCTTAAAAATGGGGACCAAAATGCTCTTTCTCCACTCCTCAGGCATCTTTTTTGTTTTTAAAATAATATTAAAAAGTTTAGTAAGCCAGGAAACCCCCAAATCACCTAAACATTTCCACACTTCAATCGGGATATCATCAGGTCCTACAGACTTTCCCCCCTTGGTTTTCTTTAAAGCCTCATCAACTTCTTTTTTACTAATGCGACGGTAAAAGTGAAAAGTTTTATTATTATTAACGATATTAAGATCACTAAGGTCGATCGTACTTTCAAGCATCATTAAAAAGTTTATCAAAATAACTCACCCACCTATGTTGAATATCTTTTTCTAAGAAAAGCACTTTTTGATTTTCATCTTTAATACACTTTACTTGAGTTAAATCTTTACTTTTCTTTTCTCTTTGTTTGGCTAGTTTATACATATATTTTTCACCTTCCTTAGTATCTAACATGTGAAAAAGATCACTAAAAGCGAATTTTTAGCGTCACAGATTATTCTTTTACACTCTCAGTGGCCATTTTATATTTTTCCCAATTCTCTACGCTTTTACATTTAAACCAATTTTTATAACATAACTTCTTATATTTTATCTTTTCTTGCACATTATTATTCCACCACCAACTATTTTTATTTATAGAAACTTTTTCTTTTGATTCTCCAAGTACATCTTTAGCCACTTGTTTAATAGTATTAGTTAATTTTTCCCACATAACATTCGCGTCTTCATGAGCATCCCAAATATTTAAATCTTGAATTTTACTCATAAAAATAATTTTATTTGTGTCTTTTAGGTGCCCCCATCTTATTCTACGAAGTTGAATCCTAGTATTCTTTATTTTACAACTCTTCATCTTAAAATCAAGAACTAATAATCGATGTTGGGTACTTAATTGCTCACTTGGAATGACCTTACAATCCTTACAATCTCGACGATCTCTTCTTCTCATAAGAAAATAATCAATTTGTGTTTTATTAGATCCATTCTTATAAGTAATAAGATGCTCATCTCTTTTCTTGAATAAAGTATTAGTAATAATCATATCATACGCTAAAGCAAAATCTAAAATGGCTCTACCTTCTTCATTAATCGCTCCATAACCGTAGCCACCATGAATATTTCGAAATCTTCTACCACTCTACCGACATGTCCATTTAAATCTCCTCCAATAAAAATTTTTTCTTCGAGGGTATCGAGTGTATTAAGTCTTCTAAATCATTCCGAATTTATCTTTAGAGTCTATATCTAAACCAACTTGAGGAGCATAAACACTTATAATATTAAAAATCTTGGTATCAATAATAATCTTAAGTGCTATAATTCTATCTCCAACTCTATTAATTTACTTCAAATGAACTAAAGGAGCATCTGAATATATTGTGTTAAACATATTAAGTATAGTGTCAATACGAGAACTAGTACCAATGATTAATATATATCAAATAACAATATTTTAACATATTGTAGAAAATGAAATAACATAATATTAAATAACAAACTTGATGTTAGTATGAAAGGATTAAGGTTGAAGGTACAAGCATTTCAACTTGGTGAACCAACTACATGTATAATTATGTTTCTTTCATATGGGTAGAAGAAAAACTCTTCCCATCCATGCAATTTATTTCTTAAAACTATATGACTTTATCACACGTTAAAACTTATTTTATACGAATTTATATGAAAATTGTATCCAATCAACGAAAAATTTGTTGAAGTTGATAACATAAAAGTTGTAGAATATTTACTAGCTTTTATATCAAAAAATTTTCTAATTCCACCAAGAATTGAGTGAGTCGTACCCAAAAAATAAGATAGGGCTTTATATTCCGATAGACGTTCCAATTTCACATACATGTAAGAAAATTGAATCACTTCATGCAAAATTGGTTGAAATATATGACATAAAAGTTGTAGAAAATTTTATTAAGTTTTCAATGAATTCAACATTGGTCAATTTGGTTAAGGAATTAGCAAGTTATGCCTAAAAAGTAAGATAGAATCAGATATTTCAGACACAAGTTTCTATTTTGTGAAAATCAAATAAAACTATGACATATCAACACAATAGGGTATGAAATTGATAACATAAAAGAAGTATAAAATTTGTCATCTTTGCAGTTATTGTATCAAAATTGTCCAATTTCATCAATAAATAAGTGAGTTGTGCCCATGTAAACCACTTAATGTTTTGAACACAATGTTTTTATTCACTTAACTAAATAGAAAAACAATTTTGATGCATTTACTTAAACAACCAAACACCCACTTAGTCAACCTCTATTATCTTCTTTGGCCTACAAAGCTCCATTCTGTTACCATACCAGTAAATAACAATCTTGGTAATTGATATAAAAAATCAATTAAGAAAAGAAGAGCCTCAACAAAAGAGATTCATTTGAGATTATAGAAATTAATCTCAAAGATCGCTCTCTTAAAAATTTAAAAAAAAAAAGAAGGAAAAAAGGGGCATCTGACAAGCTATCCGAGGAATGCTGGAATTATAGGTTCCGGGAGCAGAAAGGAGTAAGAACTGAGCATGACAACCACAGAAGCTATACTCGGTCTCAGCGCTGGGTCTTCTTGTATGCAAAGTAGCCCAATTTGTAAACATCTCAGTACTTGCTCTGCCATGTATCGATCTCCAAGGCTTTGATCCGCAGCTTTCAGTGCCTGCCCTTCTTTCCAGTTTTGCCATACCTGTTAACACAAATTTGATTGATTATAATTAATGTCTGTTAATCAACAAGGCTGTTATATAATTCCAAAAAGGAGGATCCACATGATATATTTATGCTTACAGAGCTTAGTAGATTCACAGAATTCACAGACTCATCAAGGCTAATGTTCCTTTGTCCAGTGACAATCTCTAATACCAACACCCCATAACTATACACATCTGTCTTAGTGGAGAAGTACCCACGCAGCGCATATTCTGGTGCCATGTATCCACTTCAAAACAAAGAAACAAAGATGATTATAAAAGAAAGCATTTTTAAGTAATCTATTGATGGAAGGCTTTTGCGTTGAAGTAGAGTATCCCTACTATGTGCCGGCCAGTGGACTTGTGTTTGTGTGGGCTTCGTTTACGCCAAAGAGCTTTGCCAGTCCAAAGTCTGAAATTTTAGGGTTCATATTGCTGTCTAGCAAGATGTTGCTCGCCTTCAAATCACAATGTATTACTCTGAAAGGTGAATCTTCATGGAGATAAAGAAGACCTTGAGCAATTCCTTCGATGATTTTATATCGTGTTCCCCAGTCTAATTGCAGTTTACAAGCCGGATCTGTTTGATTGGAATGAAGGTTGTCAACATAATCAAACTATCTTATTTAAACATAAAAAAAAAGTAGTAATTTCATCTTTGAATATAGCATACCAGTATCAGAATATGTTATTATCTTCAAGTTAACTCAACGAATAAAAAATTACGAAGTTGATAGATGAAGAAGAGAAGCATACCAAACAAGTGTTTGTCAAGGCTTGTATTAGGAACAAATTCATACACAAGTATCTTCTCCTCCTTTTCCATACAACACCCCAGCAGACTCACCAGGTTTCTGTGCTGAAGCTTAGCCAGGAAAGCCACCTCGTTTTCCAGCTCCGCGACACCCTGCCCCGAGGTTCTGGACATCCTCTTCACTGCTATTTCCCGTCCATCTTTCAGAACCCCCTGCTTCAAATTATTGGGCTCAGACAATCATAAAGCAGAATCAAGGATAGCTTTCACTGTTTTTTCTCACCTTATAAACTGGCCCAAATCCTCCCTCTCCCAGCTTATATACCTCAGAAAAATTACTTGTTGCCGCATTGATGACACAAAAATTTAGCACTAGTGCTTTCCCCCTCCTCATCTCCATGTCATTCGTGTCAAGTTCTACAATTTAAAGCAACATC
Organism: Papilionanthe hookeriana x Papilionanthe teres; assembly: GCA_022702705.1. Taxonomy (NCBI): domain Eukaryota; kingdom Viridiplantae; phylum Streptophyta; class Magnoliopsida; order Asparagales; family Orchidaceae; genus Papilionanthe; species Papilionanthe hookeriana x Papilionanthe teres. The sequence continues at coordinate 8,363,040 of CM040435.1, forward strand.
ATTTATTTGCATGAAAAAAAAAAAGAGTACAGGATTTGATCTGGATTCAAATGCGGGAAATAAGGAAGAACACTTACTGATCGATACTATCGATAACTCGGCCTTCCTCAGTAGAAGTATAACGATGACAAAGGAAGAGACCATCAATGCCACGCCTTCTAAGATGACAACAATAAGAAGCGCATCTTTTTTGCCATTTTCTGCTGCATCAAAAACAGAGCTGTACCTTTCATAATTGCTGATGAACATGATGAATAGAAAGTTAATTCAGAACATTCTCGTAGCTAAATTTAGTTCAAGATTTGAGACTAGGCTCGCCTTGTCCACCTGCACGTCCAGCAGTCGGCGACAACGTAATCTTGTTGAAATTTTGATCGAAGAACATATAAAGCTCAAACCTCAAAAGACAACCGTATAGATAGAACCTCCCCCCGTTTACCGTGTACCGCAGCCGCGACACCCCATATAACAAACAATCAAAGCAATTCTCACTTGTCAAATCCCTAATGCACCACACCATTCCATAAATCTTCTGGTTCTGCACATAGCCGGCATCCGCCACCCCCACCGCGAACTTACCCGTCAACTTCGTCGCCTCCCAAACGATCCGCAACATGAGCTCCACAACCCGCCGCCCGAAGTCGTACGGATTCGTCGACTTCACGGCACTAGACACAGTCCCTAGTAAAAGCGTCTTGTCTGTGATAAATAAGAAGTTTCTGTTGCTGTAGCTAAGGAGGCATAAATCCCGATACATGGCGGCGGAGATGCTCCCCCCGCAGACATGGCTGGAAGAGGAATCGTTGAGACAATTTGCGCATGCAAACTGAGTAATGTCTGGGCGGCACTGGGCGAAGCCAGAGACTCCGATGGCGGACAGAGCGGAGTAGAAATTGGGGGACTTTGAAGCTGAGGTAGTGAGATTTGTAAGGAGGAGGCGGAGATTAAATTCGTAGGAGCTTGAAGGGAGATAAAGATCGCGGGAGCATTCAGTGTAGATGGGTCCGTTCTGCGAAGCAGTTGTGGCGGCGAAGAATAGGATCAACAGTAGGGGAAGATACATCATGACGGAGGAGAAAGAAGAGAAGAGCACCAAAAGAGAAAGAAATTTTGATTCTTGACGCTCTGGAGGAGATCCCAACGCCAGAGTAACAATATTAAAGAGAGAAAAAGACAGGCTTCAAAATTGGCAAATGGCGCCCATTACAATAATAATAATAATAATAATAATCACATTGCCCTGGTGAATTCATATCTTTACCACTTAAGCCCTGCTTATTTATTTTTTTAGCATCATTTTTCTCTGAAATGAAATATAAAGGTCTGTTTGGAGCAACTATAACTGTTTGAAAAAATAATTGTGAAACTGTTGAAGAAAAAGTTATTATTCAAAAAGTTGCATTGACTATTACAAAAGTAAAACCGTAACTTTCTACTAACCAGTAGTCACCATAAGTAGTCAGATCTTGTGGAAAAACACAGCTTTCAGCTGTAGATTTTCGAGAATTCAAGCAAAATATAATTTTACTGAACAAAAAACTGCAGTGTGACATCACACCGCCGCTCCAAATACACTTTTAGAGTTTCGATAAACGATTTTAAGTTATTAGTATAAAGAAAAAAAAATAATTATTAAGACTAAGGTGCATGTGTTTAAATTTAATTAAAACTATATAAGATATTTTACTTGCAAGCTCTATATTTTATAGATTACTTTTCTTTAGTTTTAGGGAAATTTTACATACCTAGCACAAAATTTTTATGTATTTAGCTATGTCACATCTAAACTTTTACAACATCATAAATGACATTTTAGTGCTTTAAACTGATACATAGAAATATATCATTATCATATATACATTTCGTGAAATTTTTATATCATTATCATATATTTAATTAATAATAAAATACTTTTATTCTTTATTATATCAAAACATTTCATGAAATTTCAGAACCAAAAGCGCGAACATTATCAAACCATATCTTTTTTACAGTATCCCATAGAAATAATAATATTAGCCGTCGAAGTCAGTTTATGAATTGAATGGTCAATCAAATTTATCAAGCCGGACTAACAGATTCATTACATATGTCAACCCCATTTTGGAGATACATAAGGTAAGCATATGAATAATATTTTATAATGAGCTATGTTTAAATTGGGGTTGACATATGTTTAAACATTATGTTGACAAGTGATCATAATGTAATTGTTATGCCAATTATTCCATTAATATAACAATTCATTAGCAAAATATCGAAGAAACCCGACAGGTCAAAGAAATCGTTGTAAAAAAAGACACTAACGATTAAAATCAACAGCATGCGAGTCACAAACGTATATCGGCTCAGTTAACTAGGAGCATAGTCCAAAGACGATCGATGGATGGACTACAAAAGATGATCAGCTAACAACGATCGACTGGTCAAAGATTCAGCCGATTGATAAGTAGTTTTAGTTGGTTGGTCACTTGAACCTGACAGAGCCTGCCGAGATGCCTCACGCCAATCCAAATACTACCATCATATGTGATCAATCGATCAGAAGAACCGACCAAAAGACTTATTTTTTTATTCATCAATTTACACCTGTATTTAGATTTGTATTTATTATTATTATTTTTTAATTTTACAGCCAAATACAACCCCTTTACTTATTAAAAGTGTGTAAATGACTAATGTCAGTGTACATGAGTATACAGTGGTATGTATGTAAATATTTCTAAAAAAAACCTATTTGGTTGAATTCCAACTAAATCTAGCCTAATTCCTGGATAAATCTGGATTCAAAATAAACTATTAAAACTCTATGACATAATATTTTGTTAAGAAAAATATTATTTTGAGCTACACAATGATGAAACGAGCTCATAACCTGATGAATTTCTATAATGTTTTAGCAGTAATATCTGAATAGTATTGAAGGCCGCTTGTAATTAGACAACTTTCTTATCCGAGCTACAGATAGAAAAATTTGAAGCTTTATATAAACTCAACAACATAACAAATTTAGAATAGTTATGTAAATAGAAACTTTTGAGAATTAGCTTAGTCAATTTTTCAGTTATCTTTTCAAAAATTATGCGTAGGGGTGTCAAAAAAGCTTGTTGTTCGCAAATAGTTCGTGTTCGGCTCTTTAAGTAGCTTGTGTCTAGCTCGTTCGTTGAGTAAATGCTCCGAACATGAATAACTCTTTGTTCACGCATGCTCAGCTCGTTTGTGCTCGAAATAAAAAAATCATATAATTATTTATATACTAATATATTATATATTATATATATTTATATCTAAGTTTAAATCATAACAGTTCATGTTGTAATGTAATCCTACGTTTTCTGTTGCACTGATTTGGTTCAGGTTCGAATCAAACATGTTAAATTTATTTTTTTCAATTAATTTTAACTAATCAATTTCGAGTCGAACATGAATAAGAATATTTAAATTGAGCTAAATACAAATATTTTGTTCATGAGCCAATTTCGAACAGGATGGAATGAGCTGAACAAGATTCAAGACTGAACTAGTACATGCACGGCTCGGTTACCTAAATATGCGAACTGAAAATGAAGAGGTTGTGCTCATATAAAAATACCGTGCAATATTATAGGTGGGCTTCATCATATTTGGCCCAATAAGTACATTTCTATCCATGATTCTTGTACAATTAATGTATTTGTGGTTATGGGCCTCGCTAATGTTGAAAATGGTGACATAGTTTAGGTGGTTTGGAACAAATTTGTCAAACTTGCAAGAGAGTTCTAAGAGATGGATGTGTCGTGCAATAAAATAATATTGTGTATACAAATTGAATACATCTAGACTTTGCATTTAATATATATATTTTTTCTTATGTTCTTAATATATCATATTCATATTCTCATATATATCAATATTAATTAGTCCAATATATATTTTTATTTTCTTACTATGAGAAAAGTAATAATCATTGAATCTAAATTTGTTCGTACATATTATCATAATCTTATTGAGAAAAATAACTGAGAATCATGAAGAAGAAATTGCAGTTGGCTAAACAGGGAGAGCTGTAAGATTATATTTATTGCATTGCTTTCTAATGTTAGACTTTTAGCTTTCCACTCATAAACCTTTGATCTTCTGTCATACGCCTCCTTTTGTCTATTAGATTTTCTATTGATGCATGCAGAAGATATAAAACATGAAAACATAAATATTTATAAATCTAATATCTCATTACCTCTATTTCTAACAATGTTATTCTATTAAGGAAATATCCATTCAAGTTTCAACACAATAAACCATATTCATGCTGATATTATTTTTAATATAATTAATGCATATATTGGACTGTCTAACAGCTCGTGTTCGGCTTGTTCGCTAAGTTAACGAGCAGAACTCAAACAAAGATTTGTCTCGTTCGTGTTCAGCTCGTTTTGGCTCGAAATACTACCTATCAAATATCTATATATATATATATATATATATATATATATATATATATATATATATATATATATATATATATATATATAGTAATGAGTGGTATTTTAGAAAAATTTAATTGACTACAAAGCTCCAAAGATTTATAATCATGTAAAATTATTAATTAGAAAAATAGAACAAAAATATTAAATTAGATTTAAATGATATTTTGATGTAAACAATAACTTTTAAAGCTTGCCCCAACTCTTAACATCGACTCTTTGTTCGTGAACAACTCGTGTTCAGCTCGTTAAGCAAACGAGCCGAACACGAACACCTTTTCTGTGCTTGAAATATAAACAAGCTGAACACGAGCCGAGCCTGACTCGCTCATGTTCGGCTAATTTACACCCCTATGCATATATTGCATATAATTTTATTATTTCCATTCAAATACTTGCCTTGTGCATATGAATTTTTTAGAGGAATAAATACAAAATTCAAATTCCACCATCTTCCCATCCTCAATAACAATAATTAGAACAAAAATTGTAATAAAATAAAATTATACAAAAAAATAAATAATAAATGAGGAAAAATGTGTTTTATATCATGTTACACTCGCACAAATTTGTATGTACTAACCTTTACCCAACTTTGATAAATTATAAACTTGGAAACCATGTAATTACAAAATTTTCATTCAATAATAAAAAGATGTAAAATAAAATAAAATAAAAAGGAGGAGAGAAAGAGAGGCACCCTCTTCAAACACCAACCCTTGTCAATATCTCGACATGACAAACTCCATTCCTCCATCCAAAACAATGTCACCCTCTCAACTCCCTCAACTCCTCAGCTATCTTTCTCAACTGAGAAAGACCTATCAGGCAGCTCATGGATCCAGCAGCCTCTTCCTCCACATCACATCCTACATCCTATGCTTCATCGCCGCCTCCATCTCCAGCGCCGGCGGAGTCGGCGGCGGCTCCCTCTACCTTCCCATCCTCAACCTCATCACCGGCATGGATCTCAAGTCCGCCGCTGCCTTCTCCTCCTTCATGGTGACCGCAGGGTCGGTCTCAAGCGTCTTGTTCAATCTCTTCTTCCTCAACAAAAATTCAAATTCCCCATCCATAATCGACTACCAAATTGCTCTGCTCTCAGAGCCATCAATGCTACTTGGAGTCAGTATTGGTGTGGTCTGCAATGTCATGTTTCCAGAGTGGTTGATAACGGCTCTATTCGCAATATTTCTTGCTTGCTCTACTTATAAGATTTGCAGAGCTGGGCGTAAGTGTTGGAAGGAGGAGTCCGATCATGTGGTGAAGGAGTTGGGAGTGGAAGAGGTGGGGGAGCCATTGTTGGAGGGGAAGGAAGAGAAAGGAATTCCATGGAGGAGTTTGATGATTTTGTTGTTGATTTGGGTTACTTTCTTTGCCCTTCATCTTCTTGTCGGGAGTAAGGATGGCAAGGTATATATATAAATATATTATTGTTTTATTAGTTTTTTTTTATTTTTTTTTTCAAGATTAGATTTTTTATGGTATTCATGGCATATTTTCTCATTATTCTTATTTATTGGAGAAATCATTATGTATATAGTCTTATATGTATGCATATAATGTTAAGTTAACTTCACATATATTATACACATCTTAAAATAATATGATAAATTTAGAGTTCTTCTCATTCTAAATATCACAATGTTGTTTCAAAGCACTACTACTGACAGACTAAGTTGGACAAATAGTAATTAAAAATTTTATAAGAAAAAAAAATATAGCTTCGATATAACCAAAGTTAAGATGGACTTGATATTTCTTACTAAAATAAAATATTTTTTTCTTTTCATTAATATATATATATATATATATATATATATATATATATATATTGCATATCAAAGTAGAAACCATTTTATCAACAAATGTCACCTCATCTTTAGATTTCCTTTTGGATTGAAATTTTTCTCTATCCCTCATATAAAATCAAACAAAAAGCTTATTACATTTGAGCCTAACTTATTTCCACTAAATCTTCTCATTGATTCAATGAGGCCCCCATTTGCCATCACTTCCATTTTCTTCTTCTTCTTTTTTCCCCTTAAACTTGTTTAGCTTACATTTTGATTTGAATTAAAACATTTTTTATTGTAATAGTTGATTATAAAAATACTTTTTAATATTTTTTTTTTATTTTTTTAATGTTATTAAAATTAAGATAATTTTTTTAAAAAACAAAAAAACATAAAAAATATAAAAAATTATACTATCCAAATATGTTTTCAAAAACAAAAGTAAAAACAAAATAAAAAATAAAAAGTAAAAGTGATGGGGCCCCTTAGTGAATATATAAAATATATTTTGAAAATTTTAAAAAAGAAATTTGATTTTTGTATTTATAGTGGAGTGAATGAGGCTGTCATTCTTGTCTCTTCCTTTTTATTTAGCAAGCTTATTTTTCTCTTAAAGGCTGATGTACCAATAAAAATGAAGCATCTGCTTATAAAATTTTTAAAAAATCAATTTCTGATTAGACTAAATTTTGTTATTTTATTATTATTTTTTGTTAAATTCTGCTATCCACCTAAGACAGAAAGTGATGGCCATATTTATCTCAGCATCCATTATCAAACTCGTTAAAGCAGATAAATTTAATGCTACAATTATTTATTGCACTCAATGCCTAATGCATTAATCAGAAGAACATTCGATTTAAATTAAAATATTCATCAAACTTATGCATGAAATTTGATCTGTACTCAGCTTCATCACTTCTTAACGACATTTAGCAAGCAAATTTCTATCATTTACTGATGAATATGTCTCATTTTTTAAACTAAACATGCAGAGTATGATACACATAAAACCATGTGGAGTTGCATACTGGCTCATCACCATGTTCCAGCTTCCCACTGCTGTAGTTTTTACTCTCTTCATTCTGTACGATATCCGGAAGAAAAATGAACAGGTGAGCTCCAGATGATGTTCCAAATAACTCTCTAAACTTCAACTAAAAAAAGAGATGGTTTGCAGAATCTGAATAGTTGGGGTTGATCTGTATAGGGAGCAGAAAGAAATAAAAGAGTGAAAGATCTACCAGTGTTGGTTTTCCCACTGGCAGCAATCTTATCAGGAATGATGGGTGGCCTCTTTGGCATTGGTGGTGGGCTGCTCATAAACCCTGTTCTTCTTCAAATTGGAGTGCCACCTCAGGTAATTTTTATTTTGATGATTCGCATATATACCACTCAGTTCTTATGTATTTACAAATCTGACTCCTGCTAAGTTTCAATTTCTTTGTGCATGACAGCTTATTTTTATGCATGAAAGGTGTAGTTCACTTTTTGGAAGTGATAAAAGGGTGGTTGGACTTTTGATGTGATATGAAAGATTTGACGGGTATAAATGTTTAGGTAGAAATTTAGGTGTTAGATATATAAATACATAGTAACAAGGCAATAGTAATAGTATAAATTTTTATCCCACTAAGTGGGGTCGGCTAAATGAATGTTTTTTCTCTATTACGTTCTATTTAGTGTCATATTTTTATTTAATTCTAATAAATTAAAATTATTTTTTATACAATATGTCCAAGTCTTCTTAGGTCTAAAGTTCTATAAATTTTGAAAATAAAAGATGAAGCAAAGACTTCATATAAATGATAATATAATCATATAGCTCTGGTGCCTATCTGTACTAACATGTGTGAGAAGCATAGATTGTTATGGAGGTGACAATTTAAGCAGTTCAACATTGTCTTTTTGTAGAGGCCCTCATCTATATGTCTTTTATCCATGTGGTGATAAAATGATAACAAAATAAGTTTCTCTTATGGCCAATTGCTTAAAGAAGTGGTGCTATATATTTCCTTATAAGATTTACATACATCACACACTTCCTATATATGTATTCATATAACTAATACCTAAACTTTGATTTTTAATTATATATTTGGCTTGATATGAAAATTTTGAGTGTTGCAATCCTAGCAATCAAAGTTTAGGTGTTACATATGTAAATACTGAAAATTGTATGGTATACAAGTAAATGTTCATAATCACCCATTCATTCCCAATAAATTAAAAAATATACAACAGATAAGGACATAATACTAATCAGCCTATACCAGCCACCAAAAAAGTATATATTTATAAAATGAGTATAATACAAGAGAAGAACGGCTACTGCCATATGAGAGGACAGAAATAATTAAACTACCTATAGGCATCTCTATTCAAAGCCAGAAGAGTTTCTTATCCTATGTCACTATACTAATTAGATTGTGCAATATAACATTTCCTTACTCAAAGCTAATTTAGGCAATAGGAGATTCTTTATAAGATTATTTTGTTAGTTTTTCATACTTTTGGCTCCTGAAATTTGGAATTTCTATTTTTTTTCTTTACTGTGTCAGGATCCATTTGTTGGTCCTATGGAACAATTTTTTTGTATTTTCATCTTTATTAATATATTTCCCTACGGGCTTTTCCAAAAAAAAAAATTTATATAGGTATTCCTACACAAGTATACACTAATATTAAGTTGAACTAGACCCTGTCTCATCTTATAGGGTGGGATATGATGAATAATGACATATTCCAAAAATATTTATCGATTTTTCGTAAACCATATGATGTCAAAAGTTCTTCAAATTATTTTCTTATAAAATCTAGATGAATGTCTTTTTTAAATATGAGTCTTTGACTAATTCATTTTTTGGTGTTATGAGATATGTTTTGAGTTTTTGGTATTAGTGGAAAGATTTCAAAAAGATCGCTTATTGTTTTTGCAAGAGATTGTGAGATTATTTACTGACTTTGAATGATCTTATAATATCTTGTGGATTATTGCATAAAGTTATATCTTCAAACTTCTTACTTGTCATCACCATAAATAAAGCTTTAAAAGAAAGTATTTAGCATCCCACAACCAAAGATAAATAAAGAGAAATGACATCCTATATTCACCAATCAATAAAAAGGAAGAGAGAGAAGAAATGAACTAATATAGAAAATAAAGTAAGCACTTTTTTTTTTTAAATGGGGTTGAGGCTTACAAGATCTTCTACATTTTCCCAAAAAAGAAAAAAAAAAAAAAAGAGGTTGCTAGTTTTAGTTTTGTTATTTGCTAGAACACTTACAACGATAGATTGGAACATTGATATCTTAGCATTGCAGGAAGATTCAATACACAGATATAAAAAAAGAGCAAAAAGATAAAATATAGAATTTTTATATGAAAATTCTTCAAAAGGGAAAAAAAACATTAGGTTTTTCCTAGAAGAATATTTAAATATATATTTTTACTTACAAAGTTCATCTCCTCTTTTTTAATTGAAAATGATTAAGTTAAAATATTTGTTCATCCCCAGTTGTTACAATATGAATTATGAATGATAACACTAATTAGTGGATAGTGATTAGATAATAATTTTTTAAAATAATCATGCTATAACAAATGTAGTTAGACTACAAGAGTAACAAATACTAATCGATGATCCTTATGTATGGTCATCGGTTTAATATTGCTTCTCTCTTATGTGTAGACTTAGTTTATAGCTCACTATTCCCTATCCTATAAAACGTTGGAGTGTATTTATAGTTGTTTAGAAGAACATTTTAGGTCGAATGGTCTTTGAAGACATAAACTTATGCAATAACCCAAATACTCTATCGAATGCCCAGTGTTGATAACTTTGTTCATACGTCGATCATTCTTAACGACCACATAATTAAATGATTTAGTACTCGTTGGATTTCTCATGTTGCGCCACTCGATTTTACTATAAGCATGCTAAATTCAGAGATTATTTGGCCTTTTAATTAAAGCTCCAAATTTTCCAATTATACTTCAAGTATTTGATACAACTTTATCTGAAATTTGATTGATTTGTATTATTGAGATGTTTAAACTGACTATAAATTTACTGAAATAAAAGCTTAGATAATCTTTAATTTGATTCTTGAAGATACTTTACAAAATGTATAGAGATTCATTTCGGATCCTATGAAATTTTTGGTGATATATCACGTTCCACTTAAATGATAAGTTATTCATCTATTGGGAAGAAGCTATTGCAGTATAAAAAAAATAAGAGATTAATAACAAAGACAAATTCTTTTCCATCCTTCATCTTCACAGCACGTGATTATATTTTCTCTTGGTCATTGACATGAAAGAGTTTATCTATTTTATCTTCAATTTTGTAAGAATAGAAATCTTTCGGGTACCTCTTATTTCAATAGTAGTGAATATTTAATATTTGTCAAATCATGGGCAGTGGTAGATCTCTTTAAATTACAAAAACTTGTCCTATATTAATTATTTTGAAATGATTGTTCTTCTATTTTAATTTGGCTCTTGCTTGACAATTTATTAGTATCCTGATAATTGATATAGAAGTTTTTAAATGCAAGCAAGGAGTACGAAAAAAATTAAAATCAATTGGAAGATAAGGATAGATGATTATACGTATTAGAGAATGCTCCATCACTTAAAGGATATAGTTTGATCGACACAATAAAGGCATGAAAGTACCGAGAAATCACTAAGGCACCTTTCATCATAAATTTTCACTTCTATGATCCTACATCATTAACGAGACTACTAAAAGAGGCATCAAGAAGGCACTCTCTCATATGTTTCAAAAGCACTCCAAGTTCAACAAGTTGCATGATGTGCATATTTTATTGTCTAAGAAAACTAAAAGTAAAATTAATCACTGATCCCATCAATTTGTTCAACTGAATTGTGAGAAAGTTGAACCCTGTTAATATAAAATTTGATGATGAGTTCCATGCCTTAATTATTGATCGTATCATTGTTTGAGACTTTGTTCGATGTTTTCTAACAATTGGTAGAGGTTTTTACGGATTTTACTTTATGATACTTACTGATGTCAAAAATTGCTTCCTCAATGAGAGCATCATTTGAGGCAATAATGGTAATAGTAGGTCGATTTTTATTTTAAATGATGATTGTTAGAGCAGATCTTAAAATAAGGCAATAAAAATATAAATAGATAGATAGATAGATAGATAGAGAGAGAGAGAGAGAGAGAGAGAGAGAGAGAGAGAGAGAGAGATTGTAGGAAGAATCATTAATCAATTTACAATAGAAGTATCAAAATTTCCTAACTAGATCATGATAATGTGGCAAGTCTAACCATGTACTTAATGAAAGTTGCAAGATGAAACATAAATAAGGCTATAATCAAAGAAAGAGATAATGAAAGTTATCATAAAAGATACTCATGATGCATTAATACTCAAGGCAGATAATTTAACTAAATATAGATATCGAACTTAAAAGTTCAACTGTCCATTTTTGTTTCAAAATAAAAATATAATAATGAGTCATTCCACAAATAATTATGAAAAAGTATTCTTTATTGACATTGAGCCCTTGAATTTTGTGGCAATTGAAAATGTTATAATAAATATAGGAAATGAAAATACTAGGAATCTGAACAAAGTTAGGAACAAGTCTAGTTTGATAAGAAAATCAACCTTAACCAGCTAACTAATTGCAAAAGAAGATTACTCCACTTTCATGAAAATTGATGAAAGGCACCCTTGAAATCGCTTTAGACAATAAGATAGATACTCTCTGCACCACCACCAACATAGGAATCACAGGTGCTGCCACAAATTCAAAGACAATCAGTTTTATGAAATCAAATGTTATATCATATGAATGTGAAAAGCTTAAAGACTTTACAAACTAAATATAGATTCTAATTCTAAATTTAGTTGAATATACCTTGTGTAAAGATTGAATTTTTTTTATAACAAATGCAAGCCAATTTCCTTAAATCTACAAGAGAATCGAAGATCAAAGGCCAGTTCTAATGCACATAGATGCATGGGTTCACACTTTTCACTTTCCTAATCAAATCATTGTACCATGCATGCCACATTCATCGATTTTAATAGTAATAAAGTCTTAGTTTAACTTATAAAAAATAATTTTACTGTATTATAAACTCTTAGGAGGCACAAAATGGCTAGTGAATGCCAAATTAAAGGCAAAATAAGGTTTTTTTAATGGCAAAAAGTATGACTCAATAAATTCAAAAGTATGATGCATCTCACGGGGTCTAGATGGAGAAAGAACTCCATAAAAAATTAAAGAAAATAAAAGATGAATAAAACTCTCAATGAGCATATAAACAGTATGCTATTACATGCATACTTTACAAGGTCTTATGAGCAGACACAATAAACACGACTAAATATATGATTATTCGAGGACTACCAATTATATACACAATTTTGGGGTTCTTGAAGAGACCTAGAAAATGCAAGGTATGTTTTCCATATAGGAAAATTTTGAATCTTTAATATATATTTATGTTGATCAAATCATTATAGAAAAGCTTGACCCAAAATCCAATATATGCTATGTCATTAGATATGATAAAGAAAAATTCAATGATAGATTTTGGATAATGAAGGTAAGAAAATTATTTGAATTAGAAATACAATTTTCAATAAACATGTATTATAAAAAATATAGGTCCAACATATTGTAAAAGCGACCTTCACTCTAGAGCATATTGATCCAATTCTACTAATTGCTCCACTACTTGTGTCATATCTAGGACGATACTTTCATGCATAGTAAATTAACATCGGGAATATCTTAAGCAGCATCGCTATTAGTTGAATTTCACAATTTTAAAAAATAATTGTATTATCATTAAAAAGTTGAATATATAGTTTCCTCTGAAGTAATTAAGAGCAGGGTTCTATTTAAAGGCTTTCTAAAAGAATTCAACAAGTCATTAAAAGATGCAACATTCTTTTGTGATACCCAATCACATTCATTTTAAAAAGAACGCCTCTTTCTACTTTTGGACAAAACATATACAGCTTAAGTACCTCCATACCTTTATATTTTTGTACTAATTTTATTAAGGATTTTTGTTCATGCCTATATGTATGTATGTATGTATTTATGTATGTATATCTATCCACCATAATAATGAGAAATTCTTGCAATAAAGAATAGAAAAAGTGATAACAACAATAACGTTCAATCATCCACATTCAACTCTCATCTTCTTAGTTGGTCGTGTGTTCCATCGCAATCATGACCAAAATGATGTATTTATCTTTATAATTAACTTTATACATAGTAAAATATAGACATACCCCTTTTTTGAAGCATAGTAAATATCTGATCTTTATTCCGCTATAGACATAAAGTCTCCCCAAATTTTGTATACATTTATGTCTTGTATTTGTGACTTATATATGTATTTACTCCTTTGTTTTTATCTTATTTTTGCTCAAAGTTTCATGACTATCCTGCAATTTTTACGAGTGTACAACATATTCTTGATACATTAATCAGCTCATTCATTATAGGTAACAGCGGGAACAACCTCTTTCATGGTCTTGTTCTCATCATCCATGTCCCTGGTTCAGTTCTTGATCCTTGGCATGAAGCACATAGATCAAGCACTAATTTTCTCTGCCATCTGCTTCATTGCTTCCATTGTCGGCCTCCTCATCATACAGAGAGCTATAGAAAGATCCGGCAGAGCCTCTCTTATTGTGTTCTCAGTCAGTACGGTGATGGCTCTAAGCACAATCTCAATTAGTTGCTTTGGTGCGATTGATGTTTGGAGAGATTACACAAACGGGAAGAACATGGGGTTTAAGCTGCCATGTTGATGTTGAAAGTTGCATGAACTATAGATACAAGTAAACGATTTTGTTCTAGCTGCTCCCCTGTTCACCACATACTGCTGTTTTCTCATTTTGAATAAGAAGACCATAATATGAACCTTTGTCCTAACATAACAAATATTTTCCTTATTAATCAGAAGTCTAGTTCTAAATGTTAAGTAGGATTGAAATCGTGAAAACTCGAGTGATCCTCATGGCTGCAAAGCTGGTCTTAGGCTTCCTTCAGAAATGTGTTATTCCGTTGTCACTCTGATCTTATAAAGATGGATGAATTGTGCTATACTGCTATCAGTGGCTTGAAAGTGTTGCACGCAATAGTTCTTTTATAATTCAATGTGCAAAACAAGTAGCATTTTTACAAAAAAGAAAGTTCGTGACTTATTCATTAATAGTTGTTTGATTAGCCTAACATCAAATACCTTATATAGTTGTTTCTAACAAATATAATGTTATGTTCAATAAAAGTAATTGCCACATGTTAGATAGATACGGTAATTAAAATATGAGGAAATAATAAAATGATGACATAATATTTAAAAAATAATAATATTCATGAGATTGAGGATTTGTTTAGGATTAATTTTGTTTTTTTTTTTTATTTTATTTTAAAAAGTTGATTATTTTTGTATTTCTTACATGTTTTTTATTTTTATTTTTTTTTAAGAACAAATTAATATGTTTTTTGAATTTTTTTTGAAAATATTCAAAAAAAATTTATGTGTTTTGAGCGATTTTAAAAATAATCTTATTTCTTCATATCAAAACATAAACAAAACAAAATAAAAATAAAAATGACAAAATAAAAAAACAGAAATTGTCCCAAACGAACTCTGAGTGACCAACTAGAGATTGAGATTGGAGGCCACAATATGAGGAAAAAGAATAATATGACGAAAAGATATTGAGAATCATTGTCGAGAAGTTTGTCAAATAAGAAGCTACGAGAACCATGAATAAGAACCAATAAGGAGTTTGCAATAAAATTGACAAGCGAGACCAATGGGTCGTAGGGCTGTCAAAACGGCTCGTTGTTCGCGAACAACTCGAGTTGGCTCATGAAGAAGCTCGTGTTCGGCTCGTTCGCTAAGTTAACAAGTATTAACGAGCCGAACACGAACAAAGATTTGTTCGTTCGTGTTTGGCTCGTTTTGGCTCGAAATAGTATTCATCAATTATATACATACATACATTTATAGACACACACACACACTATATATATATATATATATATATATATATATATATATATATATATATATATATATATATATATATATATATAATTAAGTAAATAGAATAAAAATTATTAAATTAGATTCAAATGTTGTTTTAATGTAAATAATAATTCTTAAATCTTGACCCAACCCTTAACACCTTATGGTTACATGATTAAGGTCGTCAAAACGACTCTTTGTCCTTGAACAGCTTGTGTTCGGCTTGCTAAGCAAACGAGCCGAACACGAACACACTTTGTGGGCTCGAAATATAAACGAGCCGAACACGAGCTGAGCCTGGGCTCACTGGTGTTCGGCTCGTTTACACCCCTAATGGGGCGAGAACTACCAAAATGTAATTAGCTCCAATGGGAAAATGGAAGACCAATAAGCAATAACTCAATAACTACGAGAAACAATTAGAAGAAGTAAACTTTTGTAATAAGAAATTGTGGCAAATCTTGAACCAAACTATAAAATATGAAGAAAGATTTCAAAATGAGCTCGAGTTGAGCATGCATCACGATGATATAAGAGCTTGCGCTTCATAAAGAAGCAATGAGCAAGGCTAATTAATGACTCGGCTTCACTTCTAAAGCACGTTTTTTTTATTAACAATGTATAAATCAAATTTATGATATGAAAAAATAGTTGTAAAACAAAGGGCATTCATAGTTTAGGTCTTAAAATTAGAGTAAACATAAATCCTTAAAAAGTATATAGACTTGTGGAAACCTTCAATATAAGGAATATGGAAAAAAGCTTTCATGCTCTAAGCTTCATATAGATGGATATGCAAAAAATATAAATATAATTGTTGAATCCAAATCTATACGGAAGACACGCCTAAGAAATTGAGCTATGATGAAGAGAGAGAGAGAGAGAGAGAGAGAGAGAGACCAATAGCATAGTGATTAATAGTAAATTTTTGTAACCTTTATTCTTGATCCCATATTTATAGAAATGGGTCATTGTACAATTACACACTATATCTCTAAAGTACGTAGGTACGGCAAGGGTATTTCAATCTGTATATATTATGACATGTGGACCCCATGGATGTGGTCGGGCGGCTGTTAAGCCGAACAACCATCAAACCTGGCGGCTGCTAAGCTCGGCAGCCATCCAGCCGGGCGGATATGAGATCAAACGAATGTTAGCTAGGTGACTATGTGGCAAGGCGACTGTTAAGCTGGATGTCTGTGATGTCAGGCCGCCGTTAGGCCAAGCGGCTCAACCGCTCTGGAATTGGAGGTTCATTTTCCTAATTTGTCCATGTTGGAAAGTGACGGGTTCATCTGATTAGATGGATTACTTAGGGGTGATCTATCTTTTATCCGTCTGAAGTGCACCGTCTTCCCAGTACGTGGGGGCTGACCGGCTGAATGTGTGATCCTGGGTCTTCTTTAGTATGTCTGAGGGGCTACGTCATCCACGGGATGTCTTTGCAATTCGTGCTGACATTTTTCCGATGTACAATCTTATAATAATCATGTAAAAGGAACCCAGACATCTTATCACAAATATTTCATCGGGGTGTTCTTCTGCAGTGCATTTCTTCTATTCCTTCAGGTGATCGGCGGTCTGGAATCCAACATAACATTTTACAAATTGAATTGCATAAAGGTCAAACGTGTAATGAAAGGAATTTCACTCCTAATTGAGAAAAATCTAAAATAAGAAATCTTCCTTTCTCAGACATTTAACCGACCAAAGGGATAAGATAAACACAACACCAGATCAGACCTACTTACATAGTTATAGATGGACATGGGCACAACTATTAAAAAAAAAATAAAAACAGAAGAAGAAGGAGAAAAGAAAAGAAGCCCAATCATCCAATAACTATAAGCAATAAACTATTTAAATCCTTCTTTTTTCTTTATGATTTTATTGCATTGATATTTCAATTCATTTATTTTCTTTCTTTTTTTTTTTTGAGGAAAAATTTTAAAAATATCATCCTATAGCACAGCTTCTAAATAATCAAGGAATATGACAGCAAGGAGCTGCATAATGATGGAACACATGAATGAATAAAGTAACCCAATCATTGCAGAACACACTTTTCAAAGCAAATAAGTAGATCAATAGTGGCAGCCCATACTGGGGCCTTGGTCAAAACAAAGGGGCATTTAGAAAACAAAAAAGAAAGGGAGACAGCTGTAGCCAATTTCATAATTGTAAGGTTTTATGCAGTAGTTCTATTATACTAGTATTATCCAGGCCACGGTCTATGATACCTCATAATTTTTTAATGGCAGAAAGCAATATAAACTTTGGGAGATTTGCATACCTAACACCAATTCCTATGTATTAACTTATAAACCACCTAAGCTTCAACTTTTACCTATAGATCATCCAATATGCCGAAAACATACGAATAGTGATCTGCACAACAGTCCGTAAAAGTTAAAAGTTTTGTTGGTTGATGCGTTAATACATATGAATTGGGTGAAACCATCACAGCTTGTTCTTCATCAACACCTATACCAGTCGTCGATCAACAACTTCACCTGTTGATGAATTCTCACTGTCGTAGAATTTTTAATGGGATAAGAGGAGTCTGTCTACCAACTCCATGAAATACCTTCTACAAACACAACCCTCATTACCACTACGACCTCTTACCAAAATCTCTTTGTAATCATTCATGGTAGGGACCCAAAGATTCCAAGAGATCATTGCTGCAGCTCTATATAATCTCCTTCCCTCATACATTTTTCCTGCAACTTTTTAATTCGAGTAAAATCAGTAGAGATGGCAATTTTGCTGAAGTTCATTGGTTTGGCAGCCATAGCTCATTTAATCAACGGTGTAATGGCTGCAAACCTGATCGTCGGCGGTCCAAATGGTGGCTGGGATCTCAGCACAGACTTGCGTTCATGGTCTTCCTCACAAACATTTGCCCCGGGAGACACGTTAAGTCAGTCTTTCTTTCATTGAAAACTTTACAATTCTTAAACTAAATAAATGATGCTGTAACATTGAATCTCCTCTTTATGTTTTGCAGCTTTCTCCTTTGGGTCATTTCATAGCGTTGTTGAGGTACCGAAGGCGGACTATGATGCTTGCACCATGAACAATCCAATCAAGGTTTATACAGGCGGCAGTGCAGTGATCAAGCTAAGCTCATCAGGGAAGAGATATTTCATCTGTGGTACTCCAGGCCATTGTAGCCAAGGGATGAAGATGGAGATCAACATTGTCTCAGGTTCAGCAACTACAAATCCACCTGCGACTTCCCCTGTAAACTCAAAACCCGCCGTCTCTTCTCCGGCACCTGCTGCTAGTCCGACAGCAAGTGCACCATCCCTTCCAGCTCATGCCCCAGTGATACCTCCAGCTGCTCTATCGCCAGTTGTTGAGACATTGAGGCCTCCTCAGTCCTCCGAGGCGGCGGCCGGTCTTTCACCGCAAGTGACTCCAGGGAAAAACAGTGGGGGCCGGCCGGTGGTGGCAGGGATTGTGTTAGTGGTCTGTATGCTGATGGCCCTCGCGTAGGAGAAAATATTACATGAGGATGTGATGGTTGTGAAATGAGTGCAGATTATCAATATTCTTATAATTTTGAGATGATATTATTTTATTTTTCATTTTCTTAATATATTAAATACATTTTATTTTAAATTACAATAAATAATAACAATGACCTCAAATGTTTCTTAAATTTTTCGGTATAATTGTACTTCTGAAACTCAATCATAGTTTTATAATCTCCATCATTTTTTGTAATTTGGGGTATTTTTAAAATTTAGAGCTAATCTAAATTTAAAGTATTGTCATTATTTTTCCTTCATTCAATGTTTATAAGATAAGATCTTTTATTTTTTGGAAAAATTGATTAGAGATTTACAAATATATGATTAAATTACTTTTGCCGACAAACCTAAGGGAGGGGGGTTTCAAATTTAGGGTCTTTTTGGGACGGAATGGGTTTCAAATTTATGGTCTTTTTGGGACAGCATTCTGTCTGTTTTGCTTTTAGACCGCCATCAAAATCTCTTTATAGGAACCCTTTTCTTATTGCTTTTTATAAATTTCGAAGTTGTATTATTAAAGTGTGCTCACTGTCAAAAAGCTACGATCTGTCTTTTTGAAAATAAAATAAAATTGTAAGTCACTATCTTTTTGAATGATTTTTTGAAGAAGCAGCTTCACAATTGTTTCTTGAAACATCTGTAGTTGCTCCAAATAGATCTTTAGTGTTATAAATCAGCAAAGTCGATTAAAAAATAACTTTGAATAAAGTACTCATTAATTGTGCACTTATCCAACACATAATAGTTGATATTGTAGCTTCCCACTATAAGGTAACATAATCAAATTGCATGTTTTGCTTTTAGTCTTATCTTTCTCTAAAACAACAACAACAACAACAACAACAACAACAACAACAAAAAAAGAACGGTAATGCATTACTACATCAACAAGTGGCATGCTGCAAATAAAGCAGATGAGGCTATCGATAGTATTGACATGGCTCTCGTTGATGGGGGCCATAAATGCAACCATATTTTTATTTTTAGGAATTGATATGACACCAATAAATTTTTATCATCCGACACGAATCTCAATGTATGACACGAGTCTCGAGATGATTTTTTGAGAAAGAAACATTCAAACACCAAGTAACGGCCATCTAGAGCTCCAATTTCAGCAAACTTACAGTCAAACCAATTGGCTCGACGAGACAAACCTAATGATATAAAAACTAGTCTAATCCGAGTCAAATCAAGCTCAAAACAAGTCACTAAAACCACTCTTAGAAGATTTCCGGGCACATTTGGATGATCAAAAGAATGTCAAATCTAGTGAGTTTATAGTCGAATCGATCGTCTAGGAAAAATGAATCCAACGACCCCAAGATTTCTTAATTTTGACATCATTAAGACACTCAAATATCTATTCAAAGTCGTCTGATCAGAGGGAGTTCTTCTGACCGTCATATCAAAATGGTTCATATTCTTGCATTAATTGCTCCCAAAACCTTATAAATAGACCTCCACCCTCACATGGGGGAGAGGAAGCCTATAGAGAGTCTATCGTCTTGAGGAGAAGCTGCAGCTTAGCATCATCGATGCCGACTGCCGTCGACCGCCGCCAACCTTCGTTGACTACCGCTAAATGTCATTGACCACCACTTACCACCATCGATCACCAACAACTAGATGCTGTCAGTCGATGCTATAATCTAAAAAATATAGTTACCATTTCTCATCTGTGGGACAAAAAAATTCAGTAATCATCAATCAATAGTGGATTTCCGTAACTGTGCTAGGCCCCGTGGTTTTTCCCTTAATAATTTTCCACGTAAAAACTTTTAGAGTCGTCACCGCTTATTTCTCTTTCATCTGTGTGTTTGTTGAATTATCGTATAATACTAACATGATAATTTATTATTCTACCACCATAAATTTTTTAGTTTTTTTTTCATATTAAAATATAAATAAATAAAAAGTAATAAAAAAAAGTCTCAAATATCGTGAACAATTTCTTGTTTAGTAATGATCAAATGACGAAATGGACAACGACTTCTAAAATAATTATGAATTCCGTCAGAACTTTTGTGCTTCCCTAAATTTGGCTTTTCAGTTGTCACCTTACTCCAAATACGAAAGGAATCCATTTTAAATTAAAATAAAATTTAAATTAAGTTTCAAAGAAAATTAGTCTTTAGGTTGCATGGATGACATTTGTTGTTTGTTCATTTCTGAACTCATTTTTACATTTACTAAAATAATTAAATAAATTTGAACAAAATTTAAAATTTTATTTACTAAAATAAACAAATTTAAATATTGAGAATTTACCTCAAGACATAATAGTTAGAAGGTGTAGTTTCCTCCCATGAGATTAGGGGTTTGAATCCTGTATATTCTTATATATATATAGATACATACATATAGAAGAAATATTGAGAAAGTAGATTTGGTTCAAGTAAAGCAAGATAAAGCTATTCAAAAATCAATAAATGACTTTATAAGAAATATATAGTTGTCTTAAAAAAAAATTGAAAAGCTTGATGACAAGTTTATAATAAAAATTTTTTTGTATATATTATCTTCTTTAACTTAAATAATTTAAAATCACATTGAAATTTAATCATTATATTTACAAGGAGTAAGTCTAAGTTAAGCTTATATGATTTATATATTAAGTTAAAATTTTATTCTCATTTATTGATTAAATAAATTTTAATCAATCTTGCACCTTAAGCTATATCGGAGTTTGTGATAAATATTAAGTTATTATATGCTTTTTATGATTTTTTTTTTAGTATTGTGAAGAAAATTTACAGGGCAACAAGTTGGAAAGAAAATGTTTAAAACATTGTCACACGGTTATAGAAGCAAAATTACTGTAGCTGTGTGGGGGCATCACTATTCTAATGTAAGGAGGCCCTGCAGAAAAAAAACGTCTAGAAACTCGAGAGCTCAACACTACGATGCCCAAAATGGAGCATCACAATGCCCGTTGGAATGTCACAGAGCCACATCACTATGCCCTGACACTATAAGCCGGTATTGTTCAATTTTTGGACCCGTTTTGATAGTTCTAACGTAATTTTTTTCTTTCGACAATGGATAAAAGAAACTGATATATACCATAAAAGGGGATGGAAAGTCGCTTTTGGAGATTTCTAGTCTGTCTGTGTAAGCAATTTAGAAAGGTGTGTGTATGAGGGCGTTTGAAAGTATTTTTGCAAAGGAGCTCGAAATTTTCAAGTGACGATCATATCAAACCTGTTCTTTATCCCTTTTCCTATTCTTATGTTTAGATTTGAACTAGTTTCATTTATCGTTCGTAATCTTTTCTGTAACTAAGTCTCTTACTCCTTTAGGCTAGTGATTGTGTTGTGGTTTCCATTTATTCAATATTTATTTTGGAATGAACAATGATAAGTTGATGTGTTAATTTTGCACGATTCATTTACTTTCAAATTGACCACTTTGAATGTTAAAAATAATTGTAATATAGAATTGTTGGAAGAATAGTAGAAGCACAACTAAGTTAACACACATTTTCTTAGTATGCTAGGCATATTGTTGTTAGGGGAATGCAATCAATAATGGGCATTTTTACATGATTTAGGGATTTAAATTATAATATGAAACCACAATTCTGTTTATAATCTCGGATCTAAACAGCAGTTTTTGCTCATGATTGTCAATTATAATAAGAAAACTTGAATTAGACTTATACCTAAACACAATACTAGCTTAAAGGGATTTCTATTAAAATCTTAAAAAATAATTAAAAACCTTTTATCGTTTATAGTTTTTAGGATTTTTAAAAATCACTCTTAAAAATTATTTGAACCGGAGAAAACTAGAAAAATCGTAGGAAAATATGTAATTTAAATAGTAACCTAATACTCAAAATCTATATGTTATTGAATAGACACAAGCACTTGTGTTAACGTGTCTCACCACATCATGGATCAGCAGTGTCCCAACGACGGTAGTCTAATGGTGGCAAAGCTCGAGAATCCTCAAGAGCTTGGAGCTCTCTTCAATCTTCTCAACTTGACATCATTCCTCTTCATGAACAGTATGAGGATTTATTTATAGATTAAATGAGTGACATGATTCGTAAATACTGCATGAATCTGGATCGCTAAATCGAGAAATCATAAGTGATTCCTTGAATCAAATAATCTTTTATGAGTATTTGAGTGTCTTAATGATTTCAAAATTAAGCGATCTCAGATTCATTGGATTCATCTCACTGAAATACTCAACTTGACTATTAATTTGTCAGATTTGGAGATCATTTGACCTCTCAAAACATGTTTTAAAATTTATCTTTATATTTTAAGTGCATGATCTAATCTCACTTGGACTCGGATCGGATAATTCTTCATGTCATTTCGTTCGGGACACTTCATTTGATAAAAAAATATGAGGGTTAACATTTCCAATTTAGCTTTTTGAAGTTTTTTGTCCAAATGTACATCAAGATTCGTGCAGATCTATGAAAGAGAAGCATTAAATATCAGCAGCCAAGCCTCTTCTCTCTCATTCCCTAGAAAAAATATTAGGTGCGGACTCTAGATGCATCCAGAGTTCAGTGGCGGGGCACTACGTGGCAAGTGGGTCCTGACCCGACCCACAATTACGCAAATAATTAAACTTATAAGAGATAGGTAAACTTGACCCTAAAATAAGCTGCTAGTATGCAAGATTTAAATAATTTTTAGATACTAATAAACACACTATGGGTACTAGGCAAGTATATGTATCGTTTCAAGTAATATAGAATTTTATTTTTAAAACCCTAGATATCGATCTCACAGAGAAATAAGTGTGAATTAAAAGAAATTTAAAATACCGAAAATAAAAAGTAAATGCTAATTTTTAATTTTACTTTAAAACTAAACAAGAGTAAAATCAAACTTACTAGATTTTCTGAATTTTGCAAGAAAGTATTTAAGCAAACAAATAAAATTCTTAATTAAAGATACTTTCTCCTTACAAAAATTTAGTAATAAGTAGGGAATTCAAATTGTTTAGAACTTAAAAATAATGTATTGTGACAAATATGAGCATAAATATTCTTTACCCTTTGGCACAGGCATAAAGAACATTGGTTAGTCTAAAGGTTGATGCAAGATGTGTTATTAGTAGTGCTGAGTAGATTCTAGGCTCTCACTTCTAGATTACTCACTTTGTCCTCTCTATAGGACGTACCTGTGACCCTTTTTCCTCACTTCAAACCAAATTGATAGAATTTAGCCTGTCACTCTAAAAACATTCAATTTTACGTCCATCAAATCTTATCTCTCTATCTATTTGCACTCCCCTTCAGATGATAACTTCTGATCTTTCAAAGTGAAATGTGATACTTACAAGTTAAGAAGTCTTAGCCCACGGCCGGGTCATAAGATTTCTCAACAGGTTTTAACAATACGATTGACCAAGTTGTAAAGTAAAATAAGTTTAGGTAAAATATCATCACAATTTTAGGTAAGAAAGATAAAAAGTTCTTAAACAAATATCCAAACCTCTTGACTTAATTATATTATATTTATAAGGAGAAAGAGAAGAAAAATACTCAGAAAGCACTGGATTAACACAACAAAAGATATTCATAATCATTAAAACTAAAACACACAACTTAAGAGTTAAGTTACAAATACTTATCTGGAATGTTCACCAAAGCAATCCTTTAAAGTTCTCTGACTTTGTTGACCTTATAGAACTTTATGCTTCAGGAAATCACAAATCACTCACTAAACACTTACAAACTTGAACTTAAAGAGAAATAAACTTAAGAATAATTGTAATCAACTTTAAAACGATTCTCCTCTACTGTAGAATTAATTCCTATTTATAAAGCTAAAAAAATGACCAAGGGTTGCTTCATACATCTCTTCAAAATTCATCCAAATTCGTTGAATCTTCTAGAATATAACTGTCACTGTGCCAGTTCAAATGATCCATTATCGCTTTTTGCTTCAAGGGACACATCTCTTCATTGAAATGTGTCTAGATTCATTGTATACTTTATTTGAAACGTGCAATATCATATGGGGGCTTCTAGAATACTTTGGAACGGACAAAATTCAAAAATTAACTACTCCAACTATCTCTGGCGACTAGGCGCCAGTCTTAATTTGACAAATTTTCTTCATAAAGCCCCAATTTTTGCTCATTTTTTGCTTCTTTTCATAAAACTCATTTTTTTAAACTTGCAACAAAAAACATAAAAATACATTTCATTAAAATATCATATCTTTAAAAATATAAGAATAATTTATCCAAAAAAATAGTTAATTTTAAGGTAGATCAGATCCTGCCACCATTAACTCTGACCAATGCCAGTGTATGGCGACATGACCCACTTGTCACATGGAGCCCCACCACTAAACTCCGGAATTGCTTGGTCCTTATAAAAAAATGGAGCCAACAATTAGCACAACTAATTAGATTTTTTTAAACTTAGTCCCTACTTCTATGAATAAATTAATGCAAGATCCTTAAATTAATGTTCAAATTAAACTTAAATGGAAGGCCACTACTTATAGTGTTATACCCCTTTCTTTTTGGATAAATGGATGCACCGTCTCTGCCGAAAGTAACGGCGTTATCGAATCGCCTGTCCTTCAAACTTTTAAGAATTCGGTTCTTTCTGCAAGTGGGGGTCCCGTATAAGCATTGTATTTCAATAAATTGTATATATTAGTGCTCTGAATTTAGCTTCAACATTTTTCCAGACTTATATAAATTTCTTTTTTATTATCGTATGTATTTACATATGTAACGCCCCAATTTTTATTATTTACATTTTGAACATTCAGAGTTCTAAAATATCATCATTAGGCACTCGGCATAGGCCTAAAAATTAAAATTTAGGTATCATATATGTAGATATATTGAAATTGAGCGGCATGTATGTAAATTAAAGCTATAGATAAATCATTAGGTCATCCTAAATTAGTATGTGTGATTTTATTTGTATGCGTGTAAGCAAAATTCACAGCAGTAGAGTAATAGATTATTGATTACAGTTGCAAAGAGAAAACAATTAATAATGACACCAAAAGTATTTACGTGGAAACTGGAAAAGAGAAAAACCATGGGGACTGACCTAGCTGAAGACTTCCATTATTGAAGATGATTACAATTGCAACCACTTGTCCTACATACGAGAAATTATTATTAGATTTTTTCGAAGTTGCAACAATGAATGACTGGCGGCAAGCAATAGCGATTGACGGCTTCCGGTCAGTGGTGGTCGACGGTGGTTGGTAGAGATTGACAGCGGTCGGGAGTGGTTGGTTGTGATCGACAGCGGTCGGCGGTGGTCAATAACTGTTGGCGATGGTTGATTGTGGTTGGCGGCTGCAAGAGTGGTGCTGAACTTCAGTTCTTTCTCAAGCCTCAAGCCCCCCGATGAGAGGGGTGGGGCTCTATTTATAAAGTTTAGGTGCAATTAATGCAAAAATATAAATTACTTTAATCGAACAGCTCAGAGTGCTTCTCTTAATCGAACGGCATTTGATGAACATTTCTTTGACTTAATGATATCAAAATTGAGTGATCTTGGGTTCGTTGAATTTGATTTGTCAAGACGCTTGATTTGATTATAGACTCGTCAGAATCGACATTCTTTTAACCTTTCAAATTTGTCTAAAATACTTTTAAAAGTGGTTTAATTGCTTGATCTGGGCTTTGTTTGGTTCGGATTGGACCAATTTTGATAATATTGGGTTCTTCATGTCGAGATGATCAGTTTGACAGTTAGTTTATTGAAATTAGAGTTTTGGATGACTTTTTTATCTATATATATATGTATATATATTAATATTTGATATGTTATAAAACTAAAATAAACATCTGTTTTAAAAGGAAAATGAGCTTAGCCCAGTTGATGCCCGCATTTGGCTCCCAGCCCAGGATTTGGGGTTCAAATCCCATGTTAAGCATGAAAAATATTATTCTTGTCGGACCATTATGCGGGCGAATGGGCAGGCTTCGTAAATGGGAGTGTGAACCGGACCTTCAAGACGACAATACGAGAATTTGGGGAGTTGGAAGGTGGGTTGACGGTAGTTGGACCGGCGCAAGAAATTCAGGGCATGTTTGGAAGCAACAGTGTCGTTACTCAGAATATGCATTGCTATGTCTGTAGATAGCAATACGGTGAAGCACATGCGGAAAGTTGCTTGTTTGTTTGGTTATGAATTATGAAAACAATGCGGCAGAAAATGACTGATCACCCTCGTTTATTAAGATCGTTTTTAATATTTCAATATATTTATGTAGGATAAATTATTTGAAAGTGGAATAAATTTTTTTGAAAAATTTTATATTTAAATATAC
Organism: Papilionanthe hookeriana x Papilionanthe teres; assembly: GCA_022702705.1. NCBI lineage: Eukaryota > Viridiplantae > Streptophyta > Magnoliopsida > Asparagales > Orchidaceae > Papilionanthe > Papilionanthe hookeriana x Papilionanthe teres. Next base: position 8,390,183 of record CM040435.1, read on the forward strand.
AAGTTAATAAATTTAAATTAGAATTTTTTATTTTTATATTTTTAATATATATTTTCTATATATAGTGAATTATCGATTCAATTCAATAATTCACTATATAAAGTTAAATTGTTTAAGTATATTAACAAAATATTTACGAGCATCGGTATATCTTAATTTAATTTAAAAATAAAATATTAACGAACTTGGTTATCTTTTAAATTTAATAAATTATATATATATATATATATATATATATATATATATTAAAAATTTTATAATTTAAAAAGGTTGTTCGTATTAATAAAACATTTACGAGCTTTATAAAATATTTTAAATAGATTGTTCAAATTATATTAAAAATTTAATAACACAACGAATAGAACGATCGCAAATATCAAAATAAGTCATGTAGTTCTACAAAGAAACATATACTCCTCTCAAACACGTAAAGCAAGATAGCAGTAGAGTGAAAAACCGAAGAACTATTCCAACAACAACCAACAATATAATGATGTTCACTTTAGTTTTCGTAATCAGTAACTCCCGTTTCACTTGCGTCTTCGGTCGTGGTCGTACACTCCCCGCCGTCGACTCGTGAAAATCCTGTAAACTATCCGTCCATCGAAAGAAACGAAGACCGATCCGGAATGTCTCGAGGACATGCATAAAACTTTCGTCGAAAGCTATGCGGCTGACGTGATGTCAAAAGAGATGCCTGCAACCCACAGCGACATAGCAATCGGCGAGAGGTAGCAGACGTGTTGGAGCTCATTTTTACCTGAAATGCAAGCACATATGCGAACTTAATTAGTTTGAGTGTCAAATGGTCAAACAAAATGAAAAGAATCAATCTAGTGTGTAGAACTGTAAATAATGTGAAGTAAAGTGCTCGAAAGAATGTAAAAGACCGACATCGCACCGCAAAAAACACTCACTCTCCAACTAACAATCGAGTAATGTCCGCTCGAAGTGCCGCCATTTCATTCGCACCCTCCCCTTCTTTTAGCCGTATTGGTGCACTATTGTCATCCTCCCGTGGCCGAGACGGTTCAATGTGGTCCCGTAAACCGTCGACCGTAAGCAACCTCGTCAAAATCAACATCGCCCCGAGTTGGATGCCGCCTGATAAAGTTATGCAGGGCCGTAGTTGCCAACACTATCTACACCTGTTTGGGGAACGGATAAGGAGGCATATCCCGAAGAATGGCCCACTTCTTCTTCCAAACTCCGAATGTTCTCTCAATAACGCCTCTCAAGGACGAATGTCTCTTATTAAACAACTCCTTTCTAGTCCTCGTGCGATTACTAGCATCTTTCAAAATCCTGAATGTGATATCTTGTATCGGATAGGGTTTAAGATACCCCTCTCGCATGGGTTGCAAGCATCTACCAAATAATACTTCCCCGTAATGATAGAAAGTATAGTTAGGTATATGACCAAAAACATCAACTTTTAATATTATAAATGACCTTACCGGGTGGTGGGTGAGGAAATCGTACTCGGCTTTCTTGTAGCAACTTTAAAGAGTTTCATCGTCATGTGCGCCGCCCTCCCATCCAACCAATACAAATGTAAAGCACATGTCGAAATCACAAACGGCCATAATATTCGAGTTGTTCTACCGTAACGATCGATAAAAGCTTACTTTCTTGTTATCCGGCACTACCGCATGAACGTGTGTTCCATCTATTGCGCCGATGCAATCCTTAAGAAAAAAGTAATCATATCAATATGCAATCCATTCTATTAAAAAATTGTTGTACTTAACATTCGTACCTTGAAATATGGCATGTATCGTTCATCATTAAGAATCTCTGTCGAGGTCCTTGCAAAAGTCGGATCAGCTGGTTTTAGCATATTATTCGCTAAACCGACAAGAGAAGCCAAACCAACTCGAGAAATATCGGCTAATTGTTTCCGACGAATGCCGTAAGCGTTCCATGGTTCCCCTCATCGACTCGTTCGCGATAAGTATGAATAGTGTGATGCCAAGTACTTCACTGGTCCGTTGTCCCGTAAGACCTATGAAGTCCATGAGATGTTCTTAGGTCAACTAGAAGATCTCCGAAAACCTCATGCGACATTCGGAAGATATTACGAAATCTCGTTGGGTGTCCCGAAATCATTTCACCCATCCAATTTTCTCCAACCCGAGTCGAAGTGTAACAAGGTTCACGATCGACGTATATATTATAGATATTGCAACATTATATTTATCGCTCGCGTTTCTCTTACGGTGTCGGACCTCCTCCGGATTCATGACGCGTATAAACCGCACCTTTCAAAGAAAAAATGTTACTCTCTATAGAAATCAAGTAAGTACCTAAGCAAAGCAAATGAATGAACTACATTAAGAAAGGAAATAACTCAAACATTCAAACATTCAAATATAAATTGTCCTGACAACATCGCTAATAATAATAACGAAAGATGAAATTAAAGCAACACTTCCATATCATATCACAGGGTACGTCGGTCAAAATAATAGCGAATGTAGTCTAAGCGTAGCTCTCTATCAACTGCAATGAAAAAGTCTCGATGGAGAGAGTCCCGGAGGAGGTCGATAGCAAAGAAGAAAAGATCACGATTCACTATAATCTCTGGGTCTTCCTTTAGAAGCCTAACAACCTCCTGGACAGCTTTTTTTTGAACTCTATGTGGAGCATCATCTGCTGATTCCACAAGTAATGATAGCTGCTCTTTCATACTTCCAACAGTAGTTTTCCTCTTCTTATCGATCCGGGCCGCTTTGTTCGGCTTGTAGATTGCATTTTAGTTCGATCGTATGTGCGCAGCTTCGCCGAATCGTTTGAAAGTTCTACAGCGCCTCCTCGGGGTTGTATCAACCATAGTTCGCTAGGTGCAACTCGCGTATTTCCTGTGGCTATTGTCCCACCAAACATTCGATCGAGTTTCTCCTCGAATTCCGGTTCTATCCCAACTTGCTTTGAACTTCCTCGCCGCAGATAAATCCGTAAGAGTAAATAATTTTTATTAGAAGTGGTGCAAACGCAACCAAAACTAATTCAATGATGTCTTACCGTTAGCCTTTCAGCCCACCATTCTTCTCAGAAGCAAGAATAGTTCGCTTCGACGAATCCCAGCCCAAGCCAGTCGATCCTTATTTTAGGTCCTTCCAAAGTTTCAATTCTTTCTTTAGTTGGTCCCATTTATTTTTTAGCTGCAGCTCGTCGTAATCCCCGCCCGTAAGCTCCCTAAAATTTGTTACTATATTTTGCCAACTTCTTCCTTGAAGAAAGAGTTTGGTCTATTGCTTCTTTCGATTTCCGCTATGCATACATCGCGTGAAAATTAATTTTATGTCCTTCTCCCAAAGTGCAGGAGTGGCACATTCCTCGTTCTTACTCGCCATACTAATAATAGAACACAAGTCAACAATATCTTTAAATATGAAATAAATCAACAAACATATGAAAGTCCAGACTAATATGCTTTTAAATTGCGAAATAATAAATTTGAAATGCTACTAAGGTAAAGGAACATAGAAATTTACGTGGTTCGGTCAAATTGACCTACGTCCACGGGAAAGGAGCATTATACTTTCATTATTGAAAATTTTGAACATTTACATTGCTTTTACATTTGCACTGCACTACACTGGACTGCACTAAACTACACTACACAACACTGCACTACACTCAACTACACAACAAGCACAAGGTTACATTACAAGGGCAAACCCGAGCCACCCTCAAGCACTCGCACTACACCGAACTACACAAGACAACACAAGGTTGCATTACAAGGTTATAAATCGACCATTCCGTAGCAGACTCCATTACAAGGGCAAACCCGAGCCACCCTCAAGCACCCGACCGGATTACAACTCAAATAATTAAAAAAAAAATCATATGGTAAAGATTTGTAGCCCCACCGAATTCTCAAGTAGGTAAATTAGTTCAATGGACATCATAAATTTTAATAACCATAACCGAAAGTATGTAACCCAACCGAATTCCGAAGTATTGATATGTTACCCGAACTTATGATATCACTTCCATGAAACAATTTGAAAATCACCGAATATAAGTTCATATGGTAAAGATTTATAACTCATGTTAAGGTAGACAATTAGCATTGCAAATCGTAATTCACAATTAACATTTTTGAGTGCTCACAAAGAAAGCAATTAGTAAAGTGGTTCCACAATTGCTCAATTTATGAATCGCTCAACCTATTCGAATCCTAGAAAATGTCAGGCAAGATCGAAGCAGAGTTATAGATTTGAGTATTGTGATAAAGACCAACATTTTAAGTGTACAACAATTAATGGGAAGAGCTAAAAGTAGGCACTTAACCATATTTATGCATACCACCCAGTTGGCACTGCACACACACACACAATTCAACAGAGCACTAAACTCCACTGCACTACACACACAATTCCACTGCACTTCACTGGTACTGCACACACACACACAATTCAACACACACACTGCACTCCACTTCACAAAACGATTAGCCACTGCACACAGAAATACACAATTCCACACACACAATTCAACACACACACAGTGCACTACACAGCTGCACTTCACTACAAACACAATTCAACACAGCACTAAACTCCACTGCACTACACACACAATTCCACTGCACTTCACCGGCACCGCACACACACACACAATTCAACACACACATCGCACCGCACTCCACTAAACAATTAGCCACCGCACACACAAATACACAATTCCACACACACAATTCCACACACACAGCTTCAACACACACACAAGTGCACTACACACCGCACTTCACTACAAACATAATTTAACACAAAGCACTAAACTCCACCGCACTACACACACAATTCCACCGCACTTCACCGGCACCGCACACACACACACAATTCAACACACACATCAGCACCGCACTCCACTAAACAATTAGCCACCGCACACACAAATACACAATTCCACACACACAGTTCAACACACACTCGGTGCACTACACATACCGCACTTCACTACAAACACAATTCAACACAAAGACTAAACTCCACCGCACTACACACACAATTCCACTCGCACTTCACCGGCACCGCACACACACACACACAATTCAACACACACATTGCACTGCACTCCACTAAACAATTAGCCACTGCACACACAAATACACAATTCCACACACATAATTCCACACACACAGTTCAACACACACACAAGTGCACTACACAACTCGCACTTCACTACAAACACAATTTAACACAAAGCACTAAACTCCACCGCACTACACACACAATTCCACCGCACTTCACCGGCACCGCACACACACACATAATTCAACACACACATCGCACCGCACTCCACTAAACAATTAGCCACCGCACACACAAATACACAATTCCACACACACAGCTCAACACACACACAAGTGCACTACACAACTGCACTTCACTACAAACACAATTCAACACAGCACTAAACTCCAACGCACTACACACACAATTCCACTGCACTTCACTGGCACTGCACACACACACAATTCAACACACACATTGCATTGCACTCCACTAAACAAAACTCCACTGCACACACAAATACACAATTCCACACACACAATTCAACACACACAAGTGCACTACACAAACTCGCACTTCACTACAAACACAATTCAACACAAGCACTAAACTCCACCGCACTACACACACAATTCCACTCGCACTTCACCGGCACTACACACACACACACACAATTGAACACACACATCGCACCGCACTCCACTTCACTACACAACACCAAACAATTCGCCACTCGCACACACAAATACACATTTCAACACACACACCGCTAAAATTTGCAAAAACAAGTACCCACAAAGTAGTGCCGATAAAATGGTGACAACGGTTTTAACCAAAATGATCATACCACATAATAATACACCAAACAGACTCAGGTAGGAGCTAAAGCAAGCAAAACGAGCCCCCAAATAAGGCCAAAAACAAGTCCTTCAAAGCTTTTAAGCAGGGACAAACACAATACATCGAAGTAGGCTCTTAGGTAGGAGCTAAAGCAAGCAAGCCGAGCCCCAAAACAATGCCAAAAATTCCATTGCAAAAAAACTATGTAAGAGAGATTAGCATAATGAGAGATTAGCCCCAACAAACTATCCAAGCATAAGAAGCCATTTCTAATGACCTCAAGAATCCATAATATTCCATCGTATGCAAACGAAGCAAAAGCCCAAAAAAACCACAAGAACATCGTATGCAAACGGAGCAAAAGCCCAAAAAACCACATCGAAATCTATACACAGCAGCAGATCTAGGAGGATGGGAACAAGTACTTCTTATCCTTCGAGGGACAGATCTAGGAGGAAGGGAGGAAGAAGATAGATCGAAGTCGGTCGAGGAAGAAGAAGAGCAGTCGAGTCGCGAGAAGGGCTAGGGCAGAGAAGAGTTCGGGGAGAGCAGCGGGGCGAGGGCACCTGCGGGAAATTCTTCCAGCGAAGCTGGTCGAAAGTCGGGGCCGCGGGGTATAACCCGCGGTCCGCTTTCAACGTGGATTCGAGGTAGGGCGCCGCGATTCGTCGCGAAGCCAGCGACTTTGCCGCAAATTCGCGGTGCAGGGAAGCGCCGCACCGCGAATTTCCTCTTCCAAACGGCCCCTCAGACTGCGGACTGCGGGATTTGTATCGGTCTTGGAGTTGAACCAATGGAATTTGATCTGGTGCAGAGCTGGACTAGGCAGACTTGAACCGATTGCGAGATTTAGACCGAAAATGTGGGATTTGAGCAGATTTTAGTCACCAAAAAGGTGAAAATTGAGGATATCTTTCCTTCTCTTTAACAGTTTTCCCCCCCGTTTTTTATTTGAAATGAGAGAATTTGGAAGACTAAAAGATGGAATGTGGACCAGCGTGAATTTGGAATGCGAAGCAAAATTTAATTTATATATATATATATATATATATATATATATATATATATATATATATATATATATATATATATATAAAAGTTGGTTTGAAAAATACAACAACAACAACAACAAAGCCTTAATCCCACTAAGTGGGGTCGGCTACATGAATCCTTTTTCTCCATTGCGTCCTATTTAGTGTCAAATTTTCGTTTAATTCCAATAAATTAAGATCATTTTTTATGCAATAAGCCCAAGTTTTCCTAGGTCTGCCTCTGCCTTTCTTAACATAAGTTGTATTTAAAACATCTACTCTCCTAATCGGATCATCAGGTGGTCGACGTTTAATGTGACCAAACCATCTAAGGCGACTCTCTCTAATTTAAAATAGGTTAAATTTATTTAAAATAAGGTTTGAAAAATAATTTAAATATATTTAAAATAGGTTAAATTTATTTAACTTACAATAATTAAAAAGAGAATATGAAAAAAAAAAATTTAATATCTGAAATAATCTTTAGTTTTTTATTTTTAAATTTAGAATGAGGAAAGTGAAAAGTCAAAAGCTAGAATGTGAAATGACGAGAATTAATGTAAATTTTAATTCTTTTTAATGATTGTCTTTATCACAAGATTTACTACTTAGCCTATAAATAGAGGTCATTAATGAAGGGAACAACCACAAGTGAAGAGAAGAAGAAGGAGAAAAAGGAGAAAAAGTGGAGAGTGGAGTTTTCTGCTACTTAGATTTTCCAGAAGAAGAAAGTAATCATCGTTCTCCGTAGTAAGCAAACAATGAGATCTTCTTTCGCGTTGCAGCCAAGAGGAAAGTTGTCCCTGTCCGATGTAGCAAGCGAGCAACGAGATATTCTGTCACGTTGAGACCAACAGAAAAGTCGTCTTTTGTTCTGCATAGTAGGCTAGCAACGAGATCTTCTCTTTTGTGGCGGTCAAGAAGAAAGTCGTCCCAGCATTACGTAGCATGTGAGCAAATGTATATTCTTTCATGTTGTGACCAAGAGGAAAGTCGTTCCCGTCCTACGAGAAGACAAGCAATGAGATCTTCTTTCGGGTTGTGGGGAAAATAAAAGTTATCCCCATTCTGCGTAGCAGACGATCAACCAGATCCTCTTTCACGTTGTGACGCAAAAGAAAGTTGTTTCCATCCTGCATAGCAGGTGACCAATGTGATATTCTTTCACATCGACGAGATAAAGAAAGTTATCTTCGTCCTTGCCCAGCAGATGACTCGAGATCTTCTTGCTTGTTGCTGCTGCACATTTCAGTGGAGATGAAGAATGCTAGAATTTTACCACAACTCTTTGAGGGGATGATTTTCATGCTTCCGTAGCAAAGATATGTCTTGTAGCCTTTGAACTGGTTCTTTTTGGTCTCTATAGTTTTTTTTAACCATCTGATTTGACATTTATAAATGATGATAATGTATTTTTTTGTACTTCTTTGACGTTGCTTCGAGTTATTATGACTTCTCAAACGTATGAAATTCTGCAATTAAAGTTAGCACACAAACTTAATAAATGGAGAATCATGTACCTTTTAAGGCTCATGTCTTCGAGGTTGTGCCCTCTCGGGCTTATGCCTTATAGGAGCTTGAAGTGAATAGGTACTTTCTGCGACTCATAACCTTCTTAGGTCTTTTTGTACCTGTGTCTTCTGAGACTTGTAGCCCTTTGAGGTCTTTGATGTATATGTGTCTTATGAGGCTTGTAGCTTTTTTAGGCTTGTAGCGTTATGAGGGATTTCAATGGAGATCCTATCAACCATTTACTCTCTTAGAGTCTTTCTAGTGAGAACACTATCTACTACTAGTTTCCCATCAAAACTTACCTCTTGGGCTCGTCTTCTAAGCATGGTAGGTTTTCATCGAGCCTTGACTCCTGGGCTTCACTTTTAGGAGTACCGTAGCTTCCCATCAAGTCTTGCCTCTTGGGCTTAACTTCCAGGGATATTAGATCTTCCCATCGAGTTTCGGCTCTTCGGCTTGACTTTCAAGAGCATGGCAGCTTCCTATCGAGACTTGCTTTGTAGGCTTATCTTCTAAGAGCACCATAGCTTCATATCGATTCATGCCTCATGGGCTCATCTTTCAGGGGCATCGGATCTTCCTATTGAGTTTTGCCTCTCGGGCTTAACTTCCAGGGGCATTGTTGAAAGGAGAATTCATTAAGGATGTATGACCAGTTCTGAGTTGCATAACCGAAGATTCTCGACGATATTAACCCCGTAACAGACAAATTCATATAAAATCCACTAAGGATGGTTTACCTATCCTAGGTTGTTGGTCGAGGCTTTTGCTTAACGAATGTAACCCGTTATTTAAGAGGTCAAAGGAAATTTAATAAGGATTTTGACATATTCAAGGTTGTATGTTGAAGTTTTTTGTTTGATGACTGAAGCATGTAATATAAGAGGTTGAATCGAGTCCCCTATGATTGAATAAGCCTACAATGAGGTTTCAGAGATGCTCGTCATTTCTCGATATAGTGGCGTAGGTTGAAATAGACCTTATGTTTTCTTGTAAATATGGTTGCAGTCATACTCAAGAATAATGTTTGACAACTTGTTAGTTGCTTTTAAATCTTTTGCCCTCCAATAAGGGTGTTTTCTATGCGAGCTTGTAAAATAGAACATGTATCGAGCCTTGAAGAGATCAACTTCTTGATCTAGTTGAAGAAGAACTCTAGTACGGTGAGGGGACGCTTAGAAAGTGTTATTTGCAAAGATTACTAAGGCCAGGGCTTCATTAATTTTTGCATTCAAACGTTAAAATCAATAAATGTTAGATCCCTAGTCCACCATTCCATTCTTAATATGACAAAGGGGGGATCTACTATTGGTCTTGGCCACTCTTCTACTGTTTAACCATGTGTCTAAACTCTGGCGTTTCCTTGAAGAGTTGGGAGGAGCAATTTCATCTCTTGAAGCCCATTTCGAAAATAAATATTAGAATTTATAGGGCATGCAGGATTTGGGTCGAAGCTCTTCCCGACCTTTTCTTCTTATTTGAGACCTCGTCCTTTCACTTTGATGGCTTCTATAATAGAGCGATTGGAGAGACTAAAGGATGATAACACTAATATGCAGGCGGATATTTATGATTTATCGGACCGAGTGGCGCACATGGATTGACAAAACAAAAGCCAATTCAATTAGATTGCTAGTTTTCAAGCCACTCGGTTGGAGATGTACAGGAGAAACTGATGGATATGATACGAGAATCCAATTGAGTTTCCTGTATATTCTCCATATGTGCTTGATGAGAACACTAGCCAGTCCACGAACGAGAATCAAGATGATGAAGAGGAAGAAGGACAACAAGAAAAAAAGAGGAGATGAAGATGATGATGTTAATGGGGATGAGTGATTTGATTGCTCCATGGATAGTTATATTATTTGCCCTAATTGTAGCTTGTTATTTTTGTTTTGTTGACTTGATGTTATATTTAGCTACTATGATGTGTAGTATTGTGGTTTCAATTTTCATTTTTGTGTATTTGTATTTTTTTAATATATTATATGTTGTAACTAATTTAGACTCTTTTGTGAAGCTTAATGTAATGTGTTGTTGTATTTTTATTTACTATAGTTGTAATTCCTGTTATATTCATGTTTGTGAATTGTTGGTTTGAACAGGTGTTAGAGGATATTCTTGTTTTATATTCTTTATGTCGTTCATCATGTTTCCTTTTTTGTAATTGTATGTGATAAAGTTTGGTAGGGAAGATTTATGTCATGTTAAAATTATTTGTCCTTTGTAAATAAATTATTTGTCCTTTTTAAATAAATTATTTGTCCTTTGTGAATTTAAGACTATAACAATCTTACAAGAGGAGAAAACATAGTTAAATGTCATTTGAACTCTATTTGAATTAAACTAAAATAGTGTGTGCAGATTGTTCTTTGAAATTCAACAAATGATTAATTAATTAATATATTTAATTTTAAGAAGATTTGATTATTTGATTAGTTATTTGTACTTAGATGTGTATCTTTATAAGAATATAATCTTCATCTAGTTTTTTGATTTTATGTTAATAATTCATAATCTATAAATCTTGAATAGAAAGAACTTTTTAAGTATTTTAATTTAGAAAATTGTAATATAATTTAAAATCACTAAAAAGGCTAATTCAGATATAGTAATCCTTTAGAATGTGAATAAAAAGTGGGATTTACAGACCAATATTGATGTGGATCGGAATTCAACTAATCGTTGGTCCATAGCTGAATGCTAAGTGTTCTTTTCTGGGTAATACACTCTTCTCTTGAATTGTAAAGAAACAACATTGATTGAAGTTGAACATCATTCCTTAGTTGTTGTCACCTCAGTTATACTTTGATTGTATCGTATTCTTAAGGAATTCAGCATTGAACGGACTCCACTAGCCATACCACACTGCGACAACATGATGCGATGGCACTTGTAAATTATCCAAATTTTCACACCTGCACCAAGCATTTTGAGATTAATTATCACTTTATCAGGGATCACATCCAAGCATGTCAACTTCAAATTCATTATATCCACAGACATGAGACCAACCGACAAATATATTTATAAAATCTCTATCCAAGCACCAATTCACCAAATTGAGAAAAAAACTTCAGATTCTTGCCAAGAACCATCATCTTGAAGGATATATATATATATATAGATATATAAAAGTTAACATTAGCCATAGGACTTTAATATGCATTTCAAGTTTTGTTCATTCCTACCTATTGTCCATACATAGACATCCATGTTCTCTGTATTGTTATGAAAGATTAATGCACTGTTTCAGTTCTGAGTCTTCTCCACTGGTTACTTTAAAACCTTATTTAAATTTAACTTTCACACTAATAAATGGCATTGATTTAATTACATTATTCAACTAATAATTACATATCCATATCTCCTTACTTGTTCTTCATTTACCTCTCCCTCTCAACTAATAATTACAAATCAACTCAACATTTTGTGCACAAATTGTAGCAAGCTAGCGACAATAAATTTATGTTAGATGATATATGTCACAGAACTATGTATGTAGATTCTCTCTTGCAACAGAATAAGAATAAATTAGTACAATAATACTCATTAAATATACTTCTGATATTCATATGAATTGTGATTACTGGTCACCACACCCTCCATGTAATTAAAAATCATTTCAGATTTGTATACTAACTCTTTGGAACAATAATCTCAAGAGTAACATCGTTGTTGATGCAAGCTTCCATCTTTCTGCAATCAGCATCATCTGCTACCTCTAAACGCCTCACAAATCCATATTCCCACCATTTTCTGAGCTTCCAATCTCTTCCTGCAGAGTTTCCGACCTTCCAGATTCCACAGATTTCTATCAAATTTTTCTTATCTCCACATACTGCCACTTCTACACTCCTTGCTTCCACTAGCACACCATTCAAAACACCTTAAGCTGTTAGTTTCTGATATGAACATGAGGTGCTGTAAAGCAAAAAAGATGAAAAAAAGTAACTTTTTTTCTTTAGGCTGGGAAACAGATGAGCACCAAGCAATTTCGATCCAGGAACAATTAAAAAGCAAAGTTCTTAACCTTATAATACAGATATTTAGCAGGAATTATTACCTGGAAGTTCAGCTCTCAGGATATACTGATCATTTGTTTCAGACCAATCAACACTGCTGTTTGAGGAGCTGTGAAACCTGGAGAGAAGCAATTCTGAATCGAAATCCCATAAAGGAAAAGCATCAGCTGGATCAAAGAACTTTCCGAACAGAAGTGGGCTGAAAAGTGAGCCTTCTCCAAACACCTTCTGCGCTATTTCTCCAGCTTGGCTGAGATAAGAGCTGAATACATCTTCATTGAGAGGAAGAAGCCATTTCTGAGAGTTCTCATCATCACCTGTTCTGATTTCTAGTGCCGTCTTTTGAGACATTGTTATTGCAGACTAAAACTCAGCTGCTATGAGGATCTATCCTGTTCTTTATATGGTGGGGAGACTGCTTTTTGGGAAAGTAGAGCGCACATTGCATGCTTTTCGTATTGCGGCATGGAATATTTTCTCTTTTTCTGTAATTTAAATAGTTGTGGCTGCTGCTGTTGATGGATCGATGCCAGAAAGTAAATTTAGTCAGGTTAATTATTCCAAAGGGGGTTTGATAAGAAAAATTAATTAATAAAATTATAGTTTTTATCTTAAACTTTTATAGTTGAATCAAATACCTTATTAATAATTTGATTGAACGCTTTGCAAATTATTCATCTTGAATTTCTGAAAAATTCTTTTGCGTGAGTTTTTTTTTTCCTTTTAAGATAAATAAAGTCCAAAACAGGCTTTTTTTTTAAAGCTGCTCTTTAAATTCTTGGTTATCAAACATAATTGCCAATTAAAGGAAAATATATTACAGTATCATCAGGACTCCAATCAGAGTCTGCCATGTGTACAGACAGACTCATCTTAGTAAAAAAAGATTAATTTAATATATAGTGGGTATGTTTGAATACGTGGCAGATCCTGATTAAAATCTTGATAAAATTGATGTAATATTTCATACAATTAAAGACTGTCCAGCCGCATTCCAAGCAAAATTCATAGGTTGAGAATAAAGCTAAAAACTAAATTAGAAAAATAGAAGGAAAAAAAAAAAAGTTTTTTGAATGATGATATATGCAACGTAAACTCTTTCTTAAATATTGATGTAATAAGTTTTATTTATTATAATTGAATTTATTTTCATTATCTTATATAAACTTTTTAAAACGGGGGACAAAAAAAATAAAATCCGTAATTCATCTAAAGAAGCTAAAAATCACCAATCTTTTGATTTATACACAATATCTATAATAAAATAAAAATAATTAAAATATTAGAAACAAAACTAAGAAAAAATAATTAGACCTAATTATACTTGGTATGCTATAAAGAAAATAAGCCTATGTGATCGTGAAATTTTCATATTTAAATTCAAGGTCATTCAGACATTAATTTCAACAACTTTGCAGTCAAATTGAACATCTCTATGATATAAACCCAATAATACTAAAAGTGATTAGATGCGAGTAAATGAGATTGGATTAAGTGCTTGAAGTATGATTGAAAGCTCTTAAACATTAATTTAAACATCAAATGACATTCAAATTTAACATATTTATAGTCAAATCAAACACCATAATGTGTAAAATATAATGAGTTTAAGATCACAAATTTTTGAGGTCATTAAAGGACTCACAAGCTAAAAAATAATCTATAATTAAATGAATTAAGAGGGAAATTTTAAATGTAGTACGGTGAGATTTTGGCCAAAGTTACCAAAATATTTCTCTCAAAATTTTATAATTGGACTTCATTTTTTAGCAAGAATGTGAGGAGAAAAAACTAAGCCGTAAGTACACACTTTTAAAAGAAGTGTAAAGATGACGATCATTGCAGATCATTGCCGACCACTACCAGTGATTGCTGTAGCCTGGTTATTATTCTCAAATAATTATTGTCAGATTTTTTTATCTCTCAAACAAAATTATATAACCCTATTTTTTCTACTCAGAGATAAGAGTGAAAATTTTTATCTTGAAACATATTTTTGAGTATTTTAACTAAGCTAAACCTCATAATTTTTTCTCTTTACTGATTGTTCCGTAAAATTTCGGGTGTCTACTCTTTCAACACTTCTTCTCCCTGTGCATGTGTTGATTTATAGGACACTAAGGCATTAATTTATCAATTTAAACCTATAGGTTTTCAATATTTGATTATCTTCTTATGATTCATAGAAACGGGTCATTTTGAAAAAAATCTTTCGAATTCTCTAAAATTATTATAGCATTTACAGGTGTGTGGTTGTATGCGCTTACACCTGTATTCATGCGTACGAACAGTTACTCATTATTGTGCATGTGTGTGTGCGTGCATGCTCCGACATGCTTGGGTACCAACTATGCATGCATGTGTTGGCCCTGCCCTACATGTCTAAGGGTCCATTTGCATGGGGAAGTTGCAACTACTTGAAAAAATAGCTGTGAAACTGTTGAAGAATACATTATTGTTCAAAAAACTATGGTGACTATTATAATTTTTTTTTTTTAAAGTCAAGCCACAACTTTCCAACCATCGCAAGTAGCCAAATCTGATGGGAAAACGTAAATGTATGTTGGAGCTTATTGGGAATGCACACAAAAATGCAGCTTTGTCAAACAGAAGAAACTTCGATGTGGAACCACACCGCCATGGAATCGCTGCCCTAAATGCATCCTAAGTGCTTACTTGTACCAGCATGCATGTGCACACATACACCTTCTCCGAATGAGCCAACTGCTCATGTATTTCCTCGCCTCACTCGATTCCTACCCACTGAGCGAAGGAACTCTCGATCTCATCTAAATGGCGAGCCATCAATCCAAGAGATGTTCGAGGCCAATTAGCCGCTTCCTAATGTGTCTCAAGAGGATCGTCCAAACGATCGATTCTGTCATTCTTGCTAGAAGGCCTCCCTCGCCTGGCACCTAAGTAATTGTCACCAGCGCCCTTGATCACATTCTCATCCATGTCAGTACGATCAAAATCATCATCAAGACCATAAAATTTGGGCCATCTACACCAAGAAACATCATAAAATAAAAAGACTTCAGAAAAATGATCAAATCCCATAAACAAGTCAATATCTCTTCTTACCATGCGTTGATTCCATACAGATATTATGAGTGTTGTGGCACCTTCATCAAGAGGTGCCGATGAAAGTGACTGGAGGTCACCAAAAAGTCATTTGTCTTACCTTTCTAACCGACGAGTCTTGTGCCACAACAGATGATTGGGCAGTTGGATTGAGGGTCGGGTCGATTGGCTGAATGGTCTTCCATTTATACCAAGGAGTGAATCATATGATCCCACCTGATCGAGCATTTGTGAGTACAACTGCTTTCCTCTTCTTCACGAAGACCCCTTTCTTCCTTTCACCTTCTAGGCGATCTCATCCTTTTGAATTCCCAAAGGCAAAATAGATCATATCTTTGTTGAGAACATCACATATGGGTTTAGTATGTTCTCCATCACAACACATGGAAACTGTTGGACTCAAAGAAGGAAGACGGGCCATCGTGCTATATATATAAGAATCAAGGGAGTTTAATTATTGAAATATTAACTAAGATTGAATGTAATCTAATTTTGCATGAATTTTTTTTATTCTTCTAGCATCGTCACTTTCAAAGAGCAAATGAATTGGGGAATTAAAATATGTCCACTAACAATGAACCAACGCTAAAAATCTAGAAAGAAAGATTATAGCGAAGGATGGTTCACTGTCAAGAGTATTTGAAGCCCACTCGACTAACCAGCAAAGCCATAGAGACCAAGCCGATAAACTAAAAACTGACCGGACCTTGAGACAGACCAAAGATGACTAAAGGATACAAGCACGTGTCATTTGGCCAGGAAGAGCACAAGGGCATCTGAACCAATCAGTAAACCCTATAATGCTTTATTAGATTCATGTCAATAAACCTTGCAATGCTTGTTTGAGGCTTGCATTCTTAAAATGTTTATCCACATTTGACAAATTATATATTAGCATACTTTTTGTGCTCTTTTTCATGAGTTGCTCCTGAGATGAAATCTTGAATCTCTAAGCCAATTGTGAGAGCAACTTCATTAATGCCATACATTGTATTCTTATCTTTTATATTAACCCTATTATAGTATCTTTTATTCACATCATCATCAATCATCTTTATTAATTGTTGGTGAATCAGATCCAAAAATAGTTATAACTTTAAAGTATAATAGACTTAGTTAATAGGGGATCTATCAATCATGTTAATGAGTTATTAGCTCCAAATTATTCAATAATCTTTCAATCCTCCAACTCTATATGTAAGTTGAAAAATGTTGCTCCTATCCTCATGTATGAGAAAAACTTACAACTATATATAATAAATAAGTTCAAACGAGTTAATATCATAAATGATAATGAGGGAAAAATTGAACAACTAATCGAAATGAGATCACATTGTATTTGAATCACGCTTTAATCATGTTTAAACAATGACCGAAATATATTCACACCATACTCAGGCTATATTTGACATATGCTTAACTTTATTTAAATATTATTTGAACAATGTACAAACCTCACTCAAATATTGTTTGGACCATGATCCAACCATTAGAAAATCCATAAAATCAAGCATAAAACTTGATGAATCTCATCAGATGGCAATTTTCAGAATTAAACTCAGAAATATTCGATCTGCAACTTTAACAAATTTATATTTGTACTAAATTACCTTATGTGATTAACCAAATGAAATAAAAGTAATATGATGTTGGTCTAAATAAAGCTTAAACTAAGCATTTAAAGTATGACTACAAATCTAAAGACCTTAATTGAAGGGCTAAACAAAATCTAAATGTTATATTATTACAAAAAAGTTGAGCACATTATGAGAGAAATCTAAATAGCTCAAGATCAGCGAATTCTGGAAATATTAAAACACACTTTGATATTAATAAAATACTTTAAAATCAAAAGAATTAAAATTTGCTATTTGATAGTATGTATTGGGACTTTAACTTAAATAATCAAAATGAACCTCTAAAAAATTATAACCATCCCATTCTCCAAAACAAGGGGATTAAGTCTTGAAGAAAGATTTTAGAGAAATATAGAATTTCATAACTCTTTTCTTGATTGTGTTCATTTAACAATCTTCGTTGGATTATCATCATCCAATAACTGTCATTCAACTACATTCGTTCGACTATAACACTTAATTATTATTATCTAATTATCATTACTTAACGGCTGTTATCTGACCAATGTCAACTTAAATGTTACCCTTTGGTTATCAGGGACTGATGCTATTACTCAATAATCATATTCACCCAACATTACTTCCACCACAATCACCAAAGAATAAGTTCAATCCATTATTTTGTAAGCCCATCTTTTCTAATTTAAAGAAAAAACATATATATTTTTTTTAAATTATAGCTCTTCTTGACTGTGTTCATTCAAGAACCTTCGTTGGATTATCATTATCCAATAACTGTCATTCAACTGCATTCATTCGACTATAACACTTAATTATTATTATCTAATTATCATTACTTAGCAGCCGTTATCTAACCAATGCCAACTTAAATGTTATCTTTTGGTTATCATGGACTGATGCAATTACTCAATAATCATATTCACCCAACATTACTTTCACCACAGTCACCAAAGAATAAGTTCAATCCATTATTTTGTAAGTCCAACTTTTCTAAAATCATATTTTTTTAATTATTAATTAATATTAGGAATTATTAAATAAAAAAATAATAATAGCAACAGTAAAAACAACAACAACAACAACGACAACAACAACAACAACAACAACAACAATAATAATAAACCAACATAAAAGTTTATTTAATCTTGGATAAGTACCATGATTTATTCATTTTTTGGATTACTTGCGTAAAAATGTTAATCTCTCATACACTATTTTTGTCTATCTAATTGTCAATGGGATCTTTAAGTAAATCAAGAATAGACAAATTTTCACTCTTCTTCCATAAATTTTCTAGCACTAGATATATACATATATATTGACGTGTCATAGAGAAATTTTATTTTTTGGCATGAAGCTTGAGATGATTTTTTGAACAAGAAACATTTCAAACTAAAGATAATCTAGGGCTCCCATTTCAACAAGTTTATAGTCAAATAAATATAAAAAATACAGACCTAATGACATCAAAATTGGTCAAATCTGCATCCAATCAAGTCTAAATCAAGCCACTAAAGCCCATTTGAAAGCTTCGACTCATTGATTTAATGGGCAAACAAACTCCAAATTTGTTATATTTATAGTTAAATCAAACGTCTCGATAAGGGGAATCTAACAAGTCGAAGCACTCTTAATTTTGAGGTCATTAAGGCTCCCAAATTATTGTAAACCTTTATAATCTCGAGGGATCAATATGAGTCGTTTGATTGGATGGTTGGGAGAGTTATTTGCTAAAAGATCAAAATACTCTTCTCATATGAACTATAAATAGACCCCATTTCTTCACTTGGAGGGGGAGGAGAAAGAATTAAATTCCAATGTTTGTTCTCGACTGAAGATCTGACAATAACTTTTGATCTTTGTAGCCTCCGACCACTAACCATGGACTGCGGTCAACCACTGCCGCCCATCCCTGCTCGTCACTGTCAACAACCTCTGCTAGCTAATGAAGTATCCCAAGTATGGTATATGAAGTATCCAAAATACAGTGTAATAACGTCTCTATGGCCAACTAACTTTATTACAATAACCAACTACAACTGTTAAGTATCTAACCTACAGCTCACTTACTTTCCCACCTACCGCTCATCTACCACATCTCACATACCGCTCACCTACCACTCTCTTGGTTTGTATAAATAGAGGTATAACCCTATGAGTATGTTTGAACCGAACTATGTAACTCATCTGAAATAGTGAATTCGTCGCTCTGCTCCCGAGGACGTAGGCATGTCTTTGTCGAACCTCGTTAAATCTCTGTGTGTTCTTCTGGATTGTGTCAATTCTTGTTTTTCTTCCGCCCAAAATTTCATAACAACAACATATGTAACCAACTATAACCTATGTGCTTAACTGCTACTATAGCTTTCAACTATGATTTATCTGACCAACTATGATCTATTTGACTAACTGCTACTGTAGTTTCCAACTACAGTTTATGCGACTATCTATGACATATGTAGCTAACTATCACTGTAGCTTTCAACTACAGTTCATGTGACCAACTTTGACATATGTGGCTAGCTGCTACTATAACTTTCAACTACGATTTATGTAACCAACTATAACCTATGTGGCTAACTATTATTGTAGCTACTTATTATGTCCTCTGTGGCATACGAAGGTCTTACAAATACCAATTATGACCTATGTGAACCTACGACCTATGTAGCTAATTACTACTGTAGTTTCCGATTACAGTCTCTGTGGCCAACTAGCGCTACTATAGCTATCAACTATAATTTATGTGGCTAATTGTTACTGTATCTTCCAACTACGACCTTTATGGTCAACTGACGTTATCAACCACAACTTATGTGACTAACTCCTGTCCATATGGTATGCTGCTACTATATCTTTCGACTACGACCTACGTGGCATACTAACGCTCTTGCAACACCAACTAAGGCTTATGTGACAAGTTATTATTGCAACTTCCTACTACGACCTTTGTGGTCAACTGATGCTTGCAACCTCCAACTACAATCTTTAAGACCAACTAATGCCTTTGTAATAACCAACTAAGACTTTTGTGACTAACTATTACTATTACAACCAAGCATCACACTTGTTGTAGCTCAATTATGAAAATTTTAACTAAAATGCTATTGAACATATGTATTTATCAATATTATAATTCCTTCTTAAATTCAAGAAAGAAGTGGATACATGTACTTATAATCACACAGTTGATGATTTTGACTTATCTAGATCCCGTAATTTTTTTCTCTTATATGATTTATTTCACGAAAAAATCTTGGCGCCTCCTTATGCTACTTTTGTATTATCTGTGTGTGTGTCGGATTTTCATGCAATACAAAGACATTAAATATCACTTACCGCCAAGAATCTTCTGCGCGCGCGTGCACACATACGCGTGCGTGTGACTTTTTATTCGGTTATGAATTTAATATTTACTTGGAAAAAAATGAAAAACACAACCTTTTTCTAAATTTTATTTTAAACATTAAAAAATATTTTCATATAGTTTTATGCAAACATCCTTGAAGACTGCATCTTTATTAACAAAAAAAATTGCAAAATTATTTTGTTCTTCCTGCCTTATCATTACCCCACGCAATTTAATGCCTTAAAAACTCCACTGAACCAGTTCTTGGCACAAAAGCCGCGACATAAAGAAGGCCATCAAATCCCTTTTGGATGATCTCGAGATGAATCCCCAAATAACATGAATATGACTTATTGTGATTGCATGATGCTATATGAATATGTCTTAATAGTGTGCAAGTCAATGAAAATAAGGAGGTAATAATGAAATATCAATTAAACAATCATTTGCAATCAAAATCGGCCATTAATAAACTATGGAATAGCTATTCATAAGCATGTTCTGTTGTAAAATTGTTGCATCCAATGTTGTTAGTTCTGTTTTTGTATACCCCTGCATTAGTCTATTAGCGAATCATTATAAGCAAAATTAGCCGATCACAATGAACGGCTTCATTTACTACAGATGGAACTATGTCGGTCTACGGATTGTATAAAATTGATAAAAAGATGATATTTTTAGCCTTTTAAAAGCACTTAAATTAAACTAATGAAGAAAACAGGGTGTGATGCAGTAATGGTGGCTTCTTCTTCCGGTCAACTAACCTAACAGCAGTGTTATATTCAAGCCTATGAAATATTTGCACATTGATTTTTTCTTATATACAAAATATTATCTTATACGTGCAATAATCGCAAATATAGAAAGACTAAGAAAAAAAGTTTTAGACCTCTATTTTTGTCCATAGTTTGGTCCATTTTCTGTTGAGGGGAGCATAAAAACCAAAGGAAAAATGACAATAAAAATCAATTCAATAGTGTTTTCGCTGCAATCGAGCCGCGTTCATTCGTTCTAACGTTTCTTCTTCCATTCTAATTTAGTTTACATTTTTTCGCTGCTGCGAAGTTGTCTCATATTCCATTAGAATTCCTTGCTTTTCTGCAATAATATATCTGAATATTCAACGCGGTTCAACGCGGTTATTTGCCTTCTCTTGTTGAGCTTGCAAGGTAAGCAATTTGAACAATTTGTGAGTATTTAAACCTTAGGTTTTGAAGGAGATTTCTCTGAATTCATTTTTGGGTTTCGACCTTTCCTTCTCTTTTCAGAAATATTAGATTTTGGAGCATCTTTCGTATTATCAGGTTGGTTAATCCGACTGTTGAAAAAAGGGCGGTATTCGTATCGGGATTTACTTTATATTTGATATTGGAACGAATCAAAATTAAAATTTTTCTGTTTTGCTCGAACTCCTTCAATCAATCAGAAGAAAAAGATGGGATCTTGCTGCTTCAAAGGGAAGGATACAAGACCAGCATCAAATGCATATTCACAACAGAGACCGCCGCCGCCGCCACACGCGGTGAAACCATCACCACCGCCGCCGAGTTCTTACCGTCCGGAGGCTCCGCCGCCGGCAGCTCGGCATACTCCACCTTCTCCACTGAAACCAAATCCACCAGTTTCATCACCTAAGCCTGCCCTAACATACGACACAATCCTTGATAAACCATTTGAGGATGTTAGAAGCTATTATACTTTTGGTAAGGAGCTCGGTCGTGGCCAGTTTGGCGTCACCTACCTCTGCACGGAGATCTCCACCGGCCAATCTTATGCCTGCAAATCCATCTCAAAACGCAAGCTTGTGCATAAGAATGACAAAGAGGATACGAAGAGGGAGATCCAAATCATGCAGCATTTGAGTGGGCAGTCAAATATTGTAGAATTCAAGGGGGCTTTTGAGGATAAGCATTCGGTTCACCTTGTGATGGAGCTCTGTGCTGGTGGTGAGCTTTTTGATCGGATAATTGCCACTGGGTATTACACAGAGCGTGCAGCTTCCAGCATCTGCAGGGATATTGTTAATGTGGTGAACATTTGCCATTTTATGGGTGTGATGCATCGGGATCTTAAGCCTGAAAATTTCTTACTTTCAACTAAGGATGAACCTTCGTTGCTTAAGACTACTGATTTTGGGCTATCGGTTTTTATTGAAGAAGGTGATACGTTTCTTGCTTAAAATACTCTACCTTTACTTGCATATTAATGCCTCATTATATTGTTGATGCTTTGCTTTTATGGAGATGGAAAAACTTAACGATCCTTAATGTTTCTACTTATTTTTCATTCTATTTGCTATTATGCTTTTTTGTTTTCGCTGTTTATCTTTGTTATTAGTAACCATTTAAATGGTTAACTAATTCTTAAATAAATATATAAAGGACATGGATGCTTTTTGTTCTGCGTTGGGAATTTGTCAATACTAAATGAGCTTAGATTCTCTAATTTTTTTGTATAAGTTCATGGGAAGTTAGATATCAATATGAGCTATGGCATCTTATTTATTTTCTTAATTTTATGAATCTTTTTTCCTTTCTTAACTTGTAGTTCTAGTTGGATGTTTTGTCATCATGCTTTTGTGCTACTTTTTCTTTTTTTGACAAGCCAAGAACTAGCAATTTGTTTTGGAAGCTTAAGTTGTTATATGAATTATGAAGATGACAAATGCTCTTGAATGCATTCAAAATTGGTGCTTATTTTCATCATCATATTCATTGCTTAAAAGATTCTTTGAGAATATGTGAATTCTTTGTTTATTTTGCAATTAGTCAAATATCACAGGCATTTTCAACATTTTAAACTAATTTAAAAGTCAAAGGTGGGATTGTTTTGGCTGCCTTTATTCTGATTTTGTGATCTCTATTCAAACAACTGAAAATTCTTTATAGTGCTAGGAAATGTGTTTTGGCAGTCACTTATTCATGCACCATATTGTTTATTTATTTCTTGAGCACATTTTAACTAAGCAAAATATATTAGTGAGGTCTTTAATTTGAAGATGTTATATCATTCTTTTCTATAAGTGCATGTTATTCTTATGTTGAAACATCTTATCCCTTTTTTGAATTCTTAATATTCCAATTCTGCAACAACAAACACATTACAAATTTGAGAAGAATATTATGTTGGAGAATGTTGACTACAGACATGACAAATATTTTAGGAGGAAATTATGGATTATTTCATGCTAGAGATGGAAGGTATGATCCTATGGTTGTTGATTTAGCTATTCGGTTAACAATAAAATAGGAAAGAGGAGGCCCATGGATCTATGACAACAGGTGTATATTACAAAGATGGAGCATATTGATTATTGGAGATTTACAAAATATTTGTTAAATTGTATTTGTTGCTCCTTTTTAGAGATATATGGTCCACTCTATGTACAAATGCTTTTTGAATGTATAATAATGCAAAAAAGCATACTCCCTTATCTTTTTGTCTACATGGTGTTAGAGCTCATTTTAAAATCTCAATTTCAGACATATTTTTCAGCCCGACTCTTTTTTTTTTCCTATACATTTGAGAGTTTTAGCTTCTCCATGGGAGATTTAACCATTATGAATGATGCGAAGACCTATCTGATTGACGAGAATTCTAGGGGTTAAATGTCATGCTTATTGGATGGAAAAAAATTTCTAAAGCGGTATCCAATTGTGATACATTCATAAAGAAAAAAAAAGTTCTCCTTCTTGTTGATGCTCTCTTGGATCAAGTATACAAATCACAACTTACGATGAAGGAGACTTCATTTCATGGCTCTAAATTCCATGTTGTTTGAAATCATTAAGCTTTACATGTTGCTGTCAACAACAAATAAAGTATGGGAAGCTGTAATACAACATATTTAAAGGTTAAAATATTGCTCTCGTGTCTGAGATCAAGACAAAAGTCTGAACCACCAAATAAGGTAACATATCCTCATTGAATACTTTAATTTAATGATGCTTGTTTAGTTTGAATTTGATTACTACCAAGGCATGAAGATCAAATTTAATGATTGTGTTGTGATTCTAAAATAATATATAGGAAAAGAAAGGTTTTTTTAAGTTTCTTGTAAGTTTTAATTTAGAAATTGATCAAGTTTGCATAAAAGTAAAAAGATCATGCCTATTTTATTAATGCCTTCGAATGACTATAATTTTAGAAACACCCAACAAAAGATGGTCAACTATGGTAATAATAATAAAGGGGAGGACTGATTTCCATTTTCCCTTAAAGAAAATAAAGGAAAAAAAAATTCAACAGAACGCCAACTCATGATGCAACTACAACAGGAAGAAGGGCATATCAAAGAAAATTATTAGGAACTCTATGGAAGACCTTATGGCTTGATGGATATAATGAAAGTCGATCACACATACAGTGGCATATCATAAACATGAGAATACTTAAATTGGGATAAATCGACAAGCTAAGAAACCTTGTCAACTCTCTAGAAATGCCATCGGGGTCATGTTCTTAAGCTTAAAATATTGAAGCTTCTAATCTGTATGTTTTGTATGCCTTAAATAATTCCTTCAATACATGGACAACAGACTCCAATGCCACTGACTCCTTGAAAAAATTTACCAATCTCTTCTAAACTATGAATTTGTCGTCTTAGGAATAGACAAATAAAAATAGCTAATAATTTCTTAAGTACTAGATTTATTACAAGGTGTTATTCTCATTTTTTATCTTCTCTCACCCCTAAAATGGTCTCTTTATGCCCTTCATCTTGTTATAAATCTTTTATTTATTGATAAACTAACCCAAGATCAAAACTATATTGTGAAATTCTTTACTGATTTATTTTGTCTTTAATGATTTAATTGCGAAGAAGATTATCATACAAGTTGGAGAATATGATGGGCTCTTCTTACTTGAAGACAATAATGGTTGTAAAAATCATTCATCATTTTTCCTTTATGTTTGATAAAAAGAAATTCTCTTTATAGAGTTGGGTGTTTCCCTTTTTGAATTCTTAATTGTATGTTTCTTTCTTTATATAAAATGTTGACATCAAATTTTAATTGTGAAACTTATGCAATTGCATAACTATATAATTATCCGTTGAGTGAATCTTGAGCATCTACTCCTTAATGTAATTCACTTTGATATTTGAAGACCCAAAAAAATTTCTAATGCCTCTAAAACCAAAGAAGTTAGAATAATTTGTGATGATTTTACTAGAATGATACGGGTTTGTCTTATCAAACAAAAATTTTGACGGTTGTCATATCATCAAAATTTGTCACTATATTAAAAAAACATTTTGGTGTTAATATAAAAAAAAATCAAGATTGATAATGCTAGATGTTGCTTTATTAATTTTTTTTCTTATTTTCTTAGTAAAGAGGACACTATACACCATTTCAAATGTTCCGACACCTCACAACAAGATAGAACGACTAAAAGAAAAAAATATACATTTTTTTTTTAGATCACTAAGTATTTTTCTTTTTTTTAAGAATATAGCCCAAATGTCTAAGCGATACTTTTCTATCACACAAAAGGTCTGAAGCATTCCTCCACTTTAACCAACCAACTTGAATTCTACTATCAACATCTCCATCGATATCACCATCGCTTTGAACAATAGACCCAAGATATCTAAATCGTTCACACTTTTTAATAATTTGATAACCCAAAGTTACACTTCTGTCACTAGAGCTGAATGTTAGCCTTTAAAAGAAAAGCATAATATTAAGTTAAGTGTTGCCGAGATGAGAATGATTACGTGGATGAGTGGCTTTACACTTAGATACAAAATGCAAAATGAATATATCCGTGATAGGGTTGGTGTAGCTCCAGTGACAGACAAAATTAGAGAGATTCGTCTTAGATGGTTTGGTCACATTAAACGCCGACCATCTGATAATCCGATTAGGAGAGTAGATTTTTTAGATTTGACTTATGTTAAGAAAGGCAGAGGGCTTATTGTATAAAAAATGATCTTAATTTATTAGAATTAAATGAAAATATGACACTAAATAGGATACAATGGAGAAAAAGGATTCATGTAGCCGACCCCACTTAGTGGGATTAAGGCTTTGTTGTTGTTGTTGTTGTTGTTGTTGTATGGTTCCCAAAATGTATAAGGAGGAAAAAATATTAACATTGACTCATTTGATTAAAAAATAATAATTTTATGTGTGATTGATTTCAAAAGATGTTTGAGCTACCTCATTAAATATTCTCTGAGAGTAATTTATTCACAAAATTTTCTCCTAAAATATTTTGTTGTATCTTTGCTCATACAAAAGAAATATTTTTCTTTGATAGTAATTTATTCACAAAAGTTTGGCCCCAAAGCATTCAAGTGTGTTTTTTAAGATATTCTAAAAAATAGCATAAATGCTTTCAAAACCATCATAAAATTTCTTATATCAAAAGATACGGCATGTAATAAAATAAAACTATTCTCTAATCAATTTTTTCTTCAAGGGAAGAGCAATCAAATAGAAGATAAGTATATCAAACCTGTTATTTAATAATAACTATTAATTCACATGAATGAAAACAACTTTATCCTATTAAGATTAGCATTCGAGCTACTAACTCACTCTTGGTCTAGTCTACACAAAGATAATGCTCATCGAAATTCCCTTGCAATTTCAAATATTAGAACCCATGTCAGAATACCTTTCTTCATATTCTAACAATGATCTTGATCAACTTATTGCTATACGGAAAAATGTTGGGCATTCCCCATACCACATAATCAACACGGCTTTTGAAAATTTTTCTCCAACAAATAGGAAATTTTCTATAAATGTTAATACCATTTAGTGCTACAAAACCTGTTTAAATAATTTGGAGACAAATGAGACAAGGGATGAGTGACTTGGAAAGGAACCATACTTGTTAGATAATTGTGCCACCAAATGGAAAAATAGATTGTGTGATATTATTACATTTTATATTAAACTATACAATTGATAATATCTCATAAAAATATAAAGTCGTGCTAGTTGCAAAAGGTTATTCTCAATTACAGTATCAAGAAATATCTGCTTCGATTAGTAAAATGAGTATGTTTATATCTTCATATCATTGACGGCTAAGTTTAGACCATCCATGCAATAGTATGTTGTAAGCAATCCTTTTTGTGTAATGCCATATGGAAGAGGCTTTTATAGATCTATTGTTAGGAGTTAACAACTCTATTGAAAATAATAGATATGCAAATTTAATAAGGAATTGCACAGGTTAAAGCAATCTCTAATGGCGTACTTTGAAAATTTACAGAAGTACTGAGTGAAATGAGATAAAAATAAAGCCCAAAAGATTATACATTATTTATGAAACACATAATTTAAGAGACAGTGATAAATTTTATAGTATAAATTGTTGATATAATTGTTGATATAATTGTTGTAGATGATGACGAAGAAAAATAATCACTTAGGAAAAAAATCATTAGGAAGATTGAGATTAAAGAACTCGACAAAATTAAATATTTTTTGGCATAGAATTGACTCAATCATAAGAAGGGATATTCATCTCACAATGCAAATATACTATATTGAAATTCGAATAAAACTCCAATAAATCTGAGCTGTAAAGTTATGCTAATGAAGAAGGAATTGAAGTCGATTAAAGATTATATTAAATATTAGTTGAAAACTAATCTATTTATCTTGTAGTCATCTATTATTATATTTGCCATAAGTCATATCAGTCAATTCATAGATAAAAATAAATCATACTATACATTGCCTATAGTGTCTGTAAGTTCTTATAATCTAATTCTGAAAATTGAATTCTAAGTAAAAACCGTAGACATTAAAATTAGAAAGTGTTATTGATGTTGCATGTGTGGGATCACTAATAGATGAAGATCACTTTTGGATGTTTGCAAGTCCTCAGAAGAATTCTTGTAACATGGAGGGGTAAAAAATTAGCATTATCCACAATCTGGTACTATATGATCAAACAAAACATTCAGAGCTAGACAAGCATTTCATAAAGGAAAAGCGAAAGATTGGTTTGATTGGTACTCGTTATATATATGTTGTGTATGTATGTATATTTATGTATGTATGTATGTGTATGTATGTGTGCGTGTATGCCTATATGTACATCTTCACCAAAAAGCCATCACAATCTTTCATTCCAAAACTTTTTAACGAATTTGGAATGGTAGATTTCCATCATCCAGTTTGAGGCAAAGTGCTGGAGAACAACAGGTGCACCTTGAGAACAATAGAAATAATTTTAAGAGGAAATTATAGGTTTTTTAATGCTAGAGATGGAATACATGAAGTTATGATTGGCTGTCCTACTAGTTATAATTGCCGGACAAGAGAGTAAATATGCCTATAGATCTATGATTGCATGCGGGTATGAAAAAAATGGTACAAACAGATTC
This sequence comes from Papilionanthe hookeriana x Papilionanthe teres, assembly GCA_022702705.1. Classification (NCBI taxonomy): domain Eukaryota; kingdom Viridiplantae; phylum Streptophyta; class Magnoliopsida; order Asparagales; family Orchidaceae; genus Papilionanthe; species Papilionanthe hookeriana x Papilionanthe teres. The sequence continues at coordinate 8,419,008 of CM040435.1, forward strand.
ATGCAGGTTTAGCAAATATTTTTTTAACTATATTTATTCCTCTTTCTAAAGATGCATAGGAAACTATGTGAAAACCTTTTAAATATACGATAATCAAGCAAAAAATTTTCAATCTCGTATTTTCTACATATTATCATGGCGTCATCATTTATTATGTTACTAAGAAATGAGCCTGAATAGATCAAAATGAGCTCAAATCTGTAGTCTATGATGGAAAATGTTAGAAGACTAGTTAAACAAAATGGTTTTTATTTTTCTTTTGAGTTTTGAATTTTTAATATACAATCATAGCTTTTTAATCTTAATGGTGAAGCTTTTGCCACTTGCTCTAGCCATTTATTGGCATGAATCTGTGTTGAAGACTCTAAATTTGTACTTATATTTAATGTTGTGGTCAAACATATGGTAGATAATGTGTTTTACAAAAATAGTCGTCAGGTTGAGGGATATTGAGTTTTTCACTGTTTTCTTGACTTAAACAGTAACTTTGCTATTTGCAATACGGAACAAAAAATAACCATACATGAGCTGGATCATGTTTCTAATGGCGGGATAGTCACTTTATTGACCTTGCGGTTACAGAAGGTGAAGGGCAATAATTATAAGAGGATTTGAAGTTGTTACAAATTGAGACTACTATATTGGTTGAATTGACTATTAACCGAGTGGAGGAAGAGAGAGATGACAAATAATGGAAGGCAAAATTTTGAGGGAGGAAATATTAATTTCTCCGTAACTTGGTCTTTCTATTTATAGAGATCCAAGAAATGGCTATAATTATTTAAATTCAACAGAAACTAGGAGATATGGACTACCCCTGAATAAAGAGCTGAGTCTAGTTGCCCTCTTTAAAAGGTGATCTATCCTTGAAAACCAGAAAATTAGGTTGAGCTAGATTAGTTTAATTTTCTTGATTCTCTTATCCCTTACTTGGTTATCTTCTCAATTTTGGACGTTAAAACTTTATGGTTTTTTAATTCTTAACTTAATTTATATTTTTAAATCAATACTTTCAAGATCAATTATATAAATATTTTTGAGAGCCTTGTAGATCATTGTTCTCTATTTTAGATTATTTGATAACTAATATTTTTATTTTGCTCCTGGATTTACTCATTATTTTTTTTCTTCCTGCATCAATAAGCTTATTGAATAAGTTGAGTTGATTCATTCTTCTTTATTTAATGAAGACCGACAATTGACAAAGTGCTTTCTTTAATTATCATTTTTAAGAGAGTTCTTGATTGTTTGGATCCGATAGTCTTGTGATATTTTCCATTTCCTCTGAAGGTCGAACATTAAATCTACTGGCTTTATCTGTTCCCACCCTTTTCAAATAGAAAATTTTGCTATCTTCTAAAGAAACAACCCTTCGCATAGCTTCACATACAACCTTTATAAATGATTTCTATAGAGAAAACCTATGACTACATTATCTAACGACCTGACTAACGTTAATTTTTTGAATCCAACTTAGATAACAAGTCTTTAGATGTGGAGTAGTGACTAGTCCTAGTCCCTCAAACAAAATCCACAATGATTTAATTCTTTTCACAGCTAGGATCTAAAGTTGAATTGACGATTGTAGACTTCACTTCAAGCTTGAGTTGGGAAAGTACTTCTATAGGTCCTCGCAAGCATGTGCATGCAACATCAAGAACAATGCAATATTTGCATTTTTTTACTCCTACTAATTCCTTTGTTATATTATTGGGTTATTTTCTTCATGCTCTACCTTTTTGGCCTTTTCCTAGGCATAAATTCTAACAATACTTGAGTTTGTGCCTTAGCTTTTGACAATAGCAACAGCATGTTAAGCATCTGACTCATTTTGAGCTGAACTTTCAATTTTTCTTCTTTAGTAGTTTATGTTAATGGAAAGAACCTTTTCTTCTTTCCTCGAGTCCTTTAGCTTTTATGCTCGCTTCTAGGGCATCAATTACTAGAAAAACTTCATTTTTTTGTGAAGATTTTCATGGTGTCATGTTTCATTTTTCATCAATACAAATTTTTATTTAGCAAAATTTCTAAAGCCATTTCCCACTATCTAAATTCCCTTGTGCGTTCTTGCATATTTTTCTTGTTGTTGTGGGCATCAAAAGAGCCCTCCATTAATGCACCATCTCAAAGGATAAAAATAAATCAATGTGAGAATCAATGAAAACAAAGTGGAATTTATCTTAAAGGTTCATCCTTGATTGTATGAGGAACCTAATAAATTTATTTTATTCTATGGGATTGAGATTTCTCATACACACAAACAACTATAAAAAACTCACTCATGCGTATCTACTTGAAGAATACTTCTTATTAAGGAGTTTAACTCATGCTCTTATGGGATATAAAGTTAGGCTCCAAGTTGTTGTCCGATGAGAAAAGATGACGATGACAACATCAAAGGCGTTGAGTGAATGTCGATCGAAAGAAAATAGCTTAGGAGCATTTAATGAATCAGGCTGTAAGGAGCTGCAGTCAATAAATTAGTATTGGGCAGCTCTGATAAAGATGTCAAGGGACCTGAGGGTGGGGAGTTCGCTGATTAAGGAGGTGGTTTTGGTCAAGTTTTAAAGGGCTAGCAATCAATCCCTCAAGATCTATGGAAAGCTTTTAAGTGGTCTCATCTAGGTTTAAAGGGGAAGCCAATTAAGCATAACCTTGGGTGGATTAAAAGTTTGGCCTTAGGGTGGCCTTCTTGACTCTTCGAAGAGTTGGGATTCTAGGCCAAAGTCCTTGAGAAGGACATGAAAACTACTATTCCCACCGAATAGGATGGTTCAACCTCAAATAAGGAGCCAAGGAAAGATGGAAATCCAAGTTGGAAATCTTGGGTTGTCAAAAGAGATCTTGATAGTTATTGTTTCGATTTCTATTATTGGGTCTACCTCATGTCTAATGTGGGATAGAACTGAAATTTTATTATCTTTGAAATTCTTATATGTCAAGGTTAACCTATTATAAATTTAGATTATGAATTCCACCAGTCTAAAGCATCTAAGGACGACTTCAAATTAGCAAATGTAATTTTCTTTCTATTATGACAATCATAAACTATGAAATATATTTTTAGGAACTCAAACCTATTATTTCTTACATTGTCTTTGATTATTTCCTCAGTCAACTTCAATTTTGCCTCCACCTAGAAGGGAAGATCGTCTCCTTTAGGAGTTGTCTTAGCTTCTCTCCTTGTTCATGAATTTTTTCACTTATGTTTTTTCTTATTAGATATTTTTCTCCTTTAGGAGTTGACAATGGTCTTGTTACCTTAGCAATAAGGGTTTTGAAAGCAATCATCATTATGATTGTTTATCTCCTTATTGTAGCTAATCATGTGGTTGGTTGTTCTCTTCTTTCACGATAAGAATACATTATTCAATTATTTATAATTTGTTTTCGGATTCTATAGAATTTACAACTGTATATTGCTAATCCTTATGCTATGAAGCATATAGACACTTTTACATATCCTTTGTGTCTTTGTCAAATGTCTCGAACACTGATATGACACTGACATGCTACGACATATGCCAGACATTCCCAAAATTGTGGGATCCATTAAAGAGTAAAATTCTCTTTGAATGTGTGTCGGGAGCACAGTGGACATGCAACATACATGCCTCAAAACTTACAAGCATGGGATAAAAATTTCATCCCAATTAAATTTTATCCAGTCCGCCTTTTTCTTCTATAACAAACTGTTGTTCCATGTAAAATTTATCTCGTCCTCCTTTTGTTCTATAACAACGAGAGAGCAAGAGACATCGAGGGTAATTTTAACACATTCATCTACCTTAGACCAACCAATTGAGTGATTTTACTAGCAATGTTGCCTCACTTCAGGAAAGAACTTATACCTCAACAATCTTCGACCTACTTGCTCATACACGACTTCAAATTTGGCTTCAATGGGCTTTGAGGGAAGCTTTTACTCGGTTACTATAAGATTTTATTGAAGCATCTATTAACTAAATTTAGGGTTTAACTATAACGGGATTTTCTCATTGTTTGTATTTGTAAACGTTAAATTATTTTTCTAGGATATTATATTTCATTTTATAACTTTTATTGTCATTATTAGTAAAAATTCTATTTTTTATATTAATAATTTATAAAATATAGCATCGTGCTCTACTTTATGTTATGTTGTCACAATATTTGTTGTATTTTAGTGTTAGCGTTCTCTTGACCGTATCTATGCTTTTTAGTTCTTATGTTAATCACGAGGTTTTCTTTGTGGGTTGGAATTAGCACTCTAGTACCAAAATGTAATATGGATTTATAAAATTTTTGAGAGAATCTATGACAAAAACCTGGCTTTCTATACTATACCTTAAAAGGATTTTTTTTCCTTGGATCTAAATAGTGAGTGATTAAACGTCGACCATCTGATGATCCGTTAGAAGAGTAGATGTTTTAGATTCGACTTGTGTTAACAAAGGCAGAGGTAGACTTGGGCATATTGTATAAAAAATGATCTAAATTTATTAGAATTAAATGAAAATATGATACTAGATAGGACGCTATTGAGAAAAAGAATTCATGTAGCCGGCCCCAATTAGTGGGATAAAGGTTTTGTTGTTGTTGTTTTTGAATCTAGATAGTAAGTGCTTTTAACAAAACAATATCTGTATGTGTTGGAATAGGCTTCCAATGCTTGGATAGACATAGGATGACCCTACGACTATATGAGGTGAAAGCTTACACTTTTAGGTGTTACAATTGCTACATGATGAATTCCTGTGACTCTAGGAGTTGGAAGTCTACCATTTAGCGGTTGAATTTCATAATACACAGAGAAATTGGAGAGAGAGAGAGAGAGAGAGTCAACCTCAATTGGAAGAAAGGGGATGTTTTGGGTAATTAATTTATAATTTTATTGTATCCTACTTAATTTCAAATTATAAAATTGATCTCTGTTTATAAAGATCTTCAGAAAATTTAGAATCTATTTGAATTTAGAAGAAACTAGAGGACATGAACTACCCTTCAATCTTTAATGATAGCCAATTTTCTCCTTAAAAAGTGGCCAATTATTGAAATCAAGAGAAAGAGTTGGAGTGAAAATAGGTTACTTTCTTTTATTTTCTCCACTTAAATATCTTTCTTGGTTACCCCTCACCAATAAATTTATATTGACAAATCAATTGTTTCTCAAGTCAATTATGCCAATATTTTTATTAGTTTCATGAATCATATTTAGTCCAAACATTCATTCACTAGAAGCTCCTTGGGTGTAAAGATGTTTTTAATACGTGATATGTTGATAATCTGCACTTGTTGATCCCCGTATTTTTGTGTTTTATATGATAATATCGTACTTTGAGGAAGGTTTTATGTTGTTTTTGCATGTCATAGTTGGAAAGGGGACGAATGTGAATTGAAATGGATCTAATTGGAGAATGAAGCAACTTTGGCCACAGGGTGCCTAGGTGCCTAGCCACTAGCGCCTAGGCACCAGTTTCTTCCCAAATGGAGCAAAATCCCGAGAAGACAGAGGTCATGCTGCTCCTTGGCACCTAAGTGTTGCTACCGGCGCCATGGCGCTGGTCCCTTATGCGAAAATTTTCAAGTGATTGGCGCCTAGGCGCTAGTGCTAGGCGCCAACCACTGGGCTCATAGGCGCCCGAGCTAGAATTTGGAGTTTAGAAGAGTATAAGAGACTGGAAGACGAATTTATTAGGGATTTTTTCATATCATTTTTCAGGTGAGGATTGAGGGATTTTGTGAGATTGTGTGCTTGCATCTTCAACCTTTTCAGGAGTGAAGAAAGGGAGAGATGTTTTGGAGTTTTTATTTTGTGCTTTTTGCTTATCATTGTAAGTCTTTTGTACCTTGATTCTTATTTCAATCAAATGATTTGGTTTGTGCGTTCGAGCATGCTTTGTGAGTAACTGCCCTTTCTTTCTTGGGATGGGGATATATGATAGATGTATGTGATAGTTTCTTTATGTGATTGTTGTGGACGATGATTAATTTTTTGTGCGTAATTTACATTTGGCCAAGTGTGATGTTAAAATTTGTCGTAAGTTATGAATCTCGGAAGAGATAGCAATGGAAATAACCAAGTTAATCATATTAATTTGGTGGAATAGGAATGTATTAATGCAAATTTATGGGAGAGTATTTCTTAGGATAAAGAATGGAATTAAGGAAGTAATCTATTTTTTAATCTAACTTTCTTATTCCACCGGAAGGGGGTAAGGAAGAGAATTTTTTTTGTTTGTCATCTGTTTATTTTATGAAGTTTCCACATATGCTTTCCTGTTGGACCTCTCCAAGGGAGAATCTTCTTTCATACTTGAGTAACTTTTCAATTTGATTGTTGATAATTTATGATTCTTGTATAGGACTTTAATCAAACCAAAATTTCATGCTTCGATTGAAAATAGTAGGCTAAATTTTTTTCCTTCATTGAGTTCCTCATTCTCTGTGGGATCGACAACCGGACTCAAAAACGGTACTATTGCTACGTCATGTATACTTCGTGAGCAACCCGTGCTTCGCAGCACTTGGAATGTGTTAAGTTTTTTTGCATCGTTGTCGGGGATGATGGTGAATTTGATTTAAGAAATTTTAGTTGATCTTGTAGGCCTTTGACTTGAAAATTGTATTGTTTCTTGTACCTTGTATTTTATTGCTTTGTTTTTGTTTTGTTTAATATTTGTTTAATTGTGCATGTGTTTCTTTTCTTTCTGCTACATAATTTCCGTTGTGTTTTTTATCTTGTTTGTCATTTTCTTTAGCTTAGAGTCTCTTTACGAGTGAATCTAGTAGGTGTATGCGTAGTGCAGGATCTTTACACCTTGAACCGTATGACTCTGAGCTTGAGAGAACTGTTAAAAAAATAATAATAAAAAAAAGAATTCAATAACTTTTGAGAGAAATAACGAATAATCCTGAGAATAACTTAGAGGCCCATGAACATCATAACATGCTTAGACCTTTAAGAGACTTTGCTAATCACGCGGTAGATGAAATTCATCTTAGTATCCACACTCCTGTTATAGAAGCCAATACCTTCGAATTAAAGTTTGTTATCATTCAAATAGTGCAAAATAATCAGTTTGGCGGGACACCTTCTGAAGATCCAAACTTTCATTTAGCAAATTTTTTAGAACTCTGTGCTACATTTCGCTATAACAGAGTCTCCAACGACGCCGTGAGGTTGAGGCTTTTCCCTTTCTCCTTGAGGGATAAAACCGAAATATGACTAAACTCCTTCGCTCCTATATCAATTAGGACTTGGAACGAGCTTGCCGAATAATTCCTAGCAAAGTATTTCCCACTTCAAAAGTGACCAAACATAAAAAAGACATTACTTCTTTTAGCCAGTTTGAGGGTGAGTCGATCTATGAAGCTTGGGAAAAGTTTAAGGAACTCCCTAGGAAGTGCCCCCTCCATGTTTTATCTGATTGATTGATTAGCCAGACTTTTTATAATGAGTTGATAGAATCTCTTAGGTTTATCATTGATGCAGTTGCAAATGGATCCCTTATGTCGAAACCTTTTGATGAGGCTTATTTCTTAATAGAAGAGATGATAACGAATAACTTCTAATGGCCTTCTAAGAAGCTAGCTACCGTACATGACACTGACGTTCTTTCAATTTTGACTTCCCAAGTGACTGGTATCTCTACGAAGTTAGATCAGCTAGGGCTAAATCAATCATAAGGATCGCCAGTCTTGAAAATTCATATAGATAACTAGTGGATCCTAGTACTTTGCCCATCGAGACCATGAATGTCATCAACAATAGGATGAATAAACTGTATTTAAATTTTTCCAATCCTGGTTGGAAGAATCATCCGAAATTGAATTGGAATAATAATAACCAAGGGATGAGAAACCAACAATGGGGGAATAATCAAGCAAATCTTTTAGAAAATTGAAATAATTAAGGTAGTACCGATTCAAGACATTCTTACCCGGCTGGCTTTAACCAAAATCAACAGTTTAATGAAAGTATGTTGTCTTTGGAGGAAGTAATATTGCACTGAGTCAAACTACAGTCATAAGAGACATTGAAAATAATTTGGGTCAATAGCAAGTTCCCTTAGTAACAGACCCCAAGGAACTCTTTATAGTAACACCGAGGTTAACTCTAGGGATAAGAGTAATGAGCAAGTAAAGACAGTTAAATTGAGAAGTGGGAGAGAGATGGATGAAGTGAGTAAGAAGAATCCTGAAATGGTAGACGATAACCCCGAGTCTGAAAAACCTACTGAAAATTCCTGTTATGAAGGATTTAGAAAAGCCACCTCCACTATTTCCCCAGAGACTTCAAAAACACAAATTGGATCAACAATTTTCTCGACTCTTTGAAGTGTTTAAAAAGTTGACTATCAATATTCCTTTTGTTGAGGCTTTAGAGCAAATATGGCTTGCTATGTGAAGTTTATAAAGGATATCTTGAATAAGAAGAGAAAGTTATGTGACTTTGAGATTGCAGCATTTAGCGAGGAGTACAGTGCTATTATTAAGAAAATCTCCCTTAGAAACTTAAGAACCCTGAGAGTTTCACCATTCCCTATGCTATATGTGAGAAATTCTGTGGGAATGTCTTATGTGACTTAGGAGCTAGCATCAACCTTATGCCCCTGTCGATCTTTAAGAGGTTAGGATTAAGAAAAGTCCAGCTTACCATTGTTTCCCTTCAGCTTGTTGACGGATCTCTTACCTATTCTAGGGGGGTTATATAGGATCTTCTGACTTTATTGTTTTAGATATAGAGGAGAATAAGGTGATTCCCATCATCTTAGGCAAAACTCTGCTAGCCACTGGCAGGGCGATGATTGATGTGCAGAAGGGAGAGTTGATTATGAGAGTTAATGATCACGAAGTAACTTTTAGTATCTTAAAATTTATGAAATTCCTATTTGAATCAACCGAGGATTCCTGTTTTATGCTGGATTCAGCGGACCAATTTATTAGAAGCTAATTTCAAGACATGTTTGAAGTTATCCCGGTAGAGCGGAGCTTAATTAAGGATGATAGACATGATTCTAAAGATGAAACAACTCTACTATTAGAGGCGAACCCTGTGATGTATAAGGAGAGGTTTGAATTAATGGACACCATTGAAAACTCTAAACCATTAGTTCCGTTCATTGTTAAGTCACCTAAGGTTGAACTGAAAGTCTTACCTTAACATTTGAAATATGCTTATTCGGGAGAGTTATCCACTTTACCTATGATTATCTCTTCAGAACTTAGTAGTTTATAATAAGGCAAATTGATGAGAGTCGTAAGGAGTTTTAAGAGAGCTTTTTAGTGGACTCTAACTAATTTTAAGGGGATTAGTACGTTTATATGTACGTATAGGATTCTTATGGTCGATGATCATAAACCTAGGGCTGACCCACAGAGGAGACTTAACCCTATCATGAAAGAAGTAGTAAAGAAAAATGTCTAAAATGGTTAGATGTAGGCCTACCGCATCTCAGATAGTGCCAAAAAGGTGTGACTGTTGTTGAGAATTAGCAAAATGAATTAATTTGTACGAGACAGGTCACAGGGTGGCTTATATGTATTAATTATAAAAAGTTCAACTCTGTCACTAGGAAGAACCACTTTCCTTTATCCTTTTTTGACCAATGTTGGATAAGCTAGCTGGTCATCCATTCTTCAGCTTCTTAGATAGTTATTATGGTTATCATCATATTCCTATAACTCGTGAGGATCAAGATAAGATTACATTTACGAGTTATTATTGAATCTTTTCTTTTAAGAGGATGTCATTCGGACTGTGCAATGTGTCTGCCACCTTTCAGAGTCGCATGATGCCAATCTTCTGTGATCCGATTGAAAAGGGGATAGACGTGTTCATGGATAATTTTTTTGCTTTCGGCCCTACATTTGACACTTGCTCAGAACATCTAGCTAGGGTTATTCAAAAATTTGAAGAGACTAATTTAACTCTGAATTGAGAAAAATGACAATTTATGGTTTCTAAAGGAACAATGTTGGGACACAATTTATGAAGGGGAGCAAAGATAGACTCAGCTAACATTCGTAGAGAAATACTTCCCCCACCCACTTCTGTGAGGGGAGTTAGGAGCTTTTTAGGTCTTGTTGGGTTCTATAGACGTTATATTAAAATTTTTTCTAAAATTACCAAATCTCTGTCATTTATTGGAAAAGGATGTTCCATTTGCTTTTAATCAGGATTGTCTCATTGTCTTCAAAAAGAAAAAGTAGTCAATGCTTCTATCATTATTTCACCTGAGTGGAAGTATTTTTTGAGTTTGTGTGGTGCTGGTGATTATTCCATAGGGGCAGTGTTAAGCCAAAGAAGGGACAACAATATACTATGTCAGTAAGGTCTTTAATGATGCTCAAATTAACGGTACCACTACTGAAAAAGAGTTTCTGGCTATAGCATTTGCTTTTGATAAGTTTAGACCCTATTTGATTGGAACCGGATGCATTGTTTTTACTGATCATTTAACATTCGATATATAATTTCTAAATAGAACGCTAAACCACGATTGAAAAGATCGGTTCTATTGCTGCAGGAATTTGATATCGAAGTTTTGGATAGAAAAGGTTCTGAAAACGAAATAACGGATCACTTATCTAGGCTTGATAAGGGGGATTTTTATGCTTTAGATGAAATTACTGAAAATTTTCTCTTATGAGCAACTTGTTACTTTTTCGGATTTGAGTGCTACGTAGTATACGGACGTAGTAAACTTTATTGTTAGTGATATTTTACCATATGATTTGTTGTATCACCAAAGGAAAAATCTTATTCACGATGCCAGATATTATTTTTGGATGACCCTTATCTATATACAAAATGCAAAAATCAGGTAATTAAGAGGTATTATTCCTTGGAAGAGAACCAAGAGGCGATTAAAATATGCTATGATTTTGAATTTGGAGGGCATTTTGAGGTTTATAGAACTGCATCTATGATTTTGCAATCAACATTTTATCGGTCAACTCTTTTCAAAGATGTTAATGATTATATTAAAATTTTCGATAAATGCCAAAGAGTAAGAAATATTTCTAAAAAAGATGAAATGCCCTTTAACCATACATTGGAAGTAGAAAATTTTGACATTTGAGATTTAGATTTCATTTGACAATTTATACCCTTGCAAGGAAATCTCTCTATCCTAATTGCAGTGAATTATGTGTCCAAGTGGACTGAGGCTATTTCTCTCCCTAACTGTGAGGCTCAAAGCGTTTCTAAATTCTTGAAGAACATATTTAGTAGATTTGAAACACCTAGGGTGATTATTAGTGATGAGGGGAGTCACTTTAGGAATTAGAGAATTGAGATACTTATTGAAAAACTTGGAATACATCATCAGATATCCACTACATATCACCCTCAAACTAGTGGACCGGCTGAGGTATCCAATAAGGAGATAAAACGAATCCTAGAGAAGACTCTCAAACATAATATAAAGGATTGAGCTAAGAGATTGGATGATGTTTTATGGGTCTATAAGACTGCTTATAAAACTCTTATAAGAGTATCTCTTTATAGGCTCTTATTTGGGAATATCTGTCATTTACCCGTTGAACTTGAGCATAAAGCATATTAGGTGATTAAAGAGTTCAATTTTAATATAAAAAAGATGTTGCTGATAAATGATTACTAAAAGTAAATGAACCTAATGAGATTAAGAAGGAATATTATGGAAATGTCAAGCTATATAGCAAAAATGAAGAAATGACACTATCAAAAGATTTCTTTAAAAAAATTTGAGCATGGATGGAAAGTTTTGTTATATGATTTTGGATAGAAATTATTACCACAAAAACTTAAATATAGGTGATCGGGATCATTTATTGTAGTTATAGTTTACCCTTTTGGAGCGGTTGATATTGTTGATCATATTATTGGAAGGGATTTCAAGATAAATGGATAAAGGTTAAAACCTTATTTAGGGGGAGAGAAACTTGGTTTTATTGAATCCTTGATTTCGGGTCAACCAAATTATAATATCTGACATTGCGGGCTGAGAACAATTAACTAAGCACTTCTTAGGAGTTAACGCAAGTTTATTTGTGTGATTGTCTTGCAATTGTGATGCTTTGTTTTGTTTGCATTGAGATGGTGTGATTCATGAGGTGTTGATTGTCACTCGTTGGAACTAGACTGAATTGAGGCTCATTTGCTCTGATTTGGGCGCCTAGGTGCCACTATTGCTACGCTGGGGCGTCGCATTTCATCCAAATTTTTAATTGGGCATCTAGGGCCCTCTCGCTCTGGAAGACAGCGCTTAGGCGTTGCTATTACGGTGCTAGGACGCCTCACTGTGCCTGTTTAGATGCTGGCCCGCTAGCACCTAGGCGCTCAGCTTTGAATAAAAGTGAATTTTTGCCTAATTTCACCCAAAATACTTCCCGAGGTCGCTTCTTCCTTCTGGTCTTCGACCTAGGGCTTTCATAAACTACATTTTTTTCGTTGGATTGCTAAATAGGGAAGGGTATATCTTGCTTCTCAAAGGTAAATATTGCTAGCTCTATCCTTCATCTTTGTTTGGCAATTTTAGGGATCTTAGTTTGAGATCTTGGGTTGGGTTGGTGATTTGTAAGTTTTTTAGCTTGAGATCTTTGATATGTCTGTGATTTACTCGTTCAATCATGAAAACTTGCTTTTTGACTTTCGCATTCCTTGTTATACTCGTCAATCGTTTGAAACCTTTCTTCACCGATCCATGACACCCAAAAAAAATGGAGAAAATCAAAATCTTCTTTTGATAGTAAGAAATTTGTTAGTGCTAAAGCAAGGGAAAGGTATAATGATTTTTAGTTTTTAAGATGCTAATTCTGGAGAGAGGCTTCCCGACCCCCGGTGGTGTTGTGCAAACTATGATCGATAGGTGGGATTGGGAGCAATTTTGCTTCAATACTAGGATTACAATAATTTTCGTTGTATGAAAATTCTATGCAAATCTACCCGAAGAATTCTTTGATTTGGTGTATATTAAGAGCAACAACAATGACAACAAAGCAAGCCTTAATCCCACTAAGTGGGGTCGACTACATGAATCCTTTTTTCCATTGCGTCCTATTTAGTGTCAAATTTTCATTTAATTCTAACAAATTAAGATCATTTTTTATGCAATAAGCCCAAGTCTTCCTAGGTCTACCTCTGCCTTTCTTAACATAAGTTGAATCTAAAACATCTACTCTCCTAGTCGGATCATCAGGTGGTCGACGTTTAATGTGACCAAACCATCTAAGGCGACTCTCTAATTTTGTCCGTCACTGGTGCAACACCAACCCTATTACAGATATATTCATTTCGCATCTCGGCAACACTTAATAATTCTAATCTCGGTGTAAAGCCACTCATCCACCTAATCATTCTCATCCCGGCAACACTTAACTTAGCATTATGTTTCTCTTTTAAAGGCCAACATTCAACACCATAGAGCATTGCAGGTCTCACTACCATCTTATAAAATTTTCCTTTCAATCTAAGCGGTACTTTTCTATCACACAAAAGGCCGAACGCATTCCTCCACTTCAACCAACCAACCTGAATTCTACTATTAATATCCTCATCTATATCACCATTGCATTGATCATAGACCCAAGATATCTAAATCGTTCACACATTTTAATAATTTGATCACCCAAAGTTACACTTTTGTCACTAGAGCTACTATTACTAAAATTACATTTCATGTATTAGTTTTAGTTCTACTCAAACGAAGACCTTTAGACTCCAATGTAGACCTCCATAATTCAAGTTTTTCCTGGCTTTTTCTCTCGTCTTATCCACGAGAAGGATATCATCAGCAAAAAGCATACACCGAGGTACATCCTCCTGTAAATGTCCAGTAAGACCATCCATAAATAAAGCAAAAAGATATGGACTTAAAGCCGATCCTTGATGTAAACCAATAGAAATACTAAAATATTTGGTCAATGCTCCTTCAGTTCGAACACATGTAACAGCTCTAGTATACATATCTTTAATGACTTGAATATAAGTCATATCAACACTTTTTTTCTTAAGAACTCTCCAAAGAACATCTCTTGGAACCATATCGTAAGTTTTTTCTAAATCAATAAAAATCAAATGTTGATCCTCCTTAATATGTCTACACTTCTCCATCAAACCTCTCAATAAATATACAGCTTCCATAGTAGACCTGCCCGGCATAAATCCAAATTGATTATGAGAAATCTTGGTAATACGCTTAACCTATGTTCAATTACCCTCTCCCATAATTTTAAAGTATGACACATCAATTTAATTTCTCTATAATTTGCACACTTTTGTGCATCCCCTTTATTCTTAAAAATGGGATCAAAATACTCTTCCTCCACTCCTCAAACATTTTTTTAGTTTTTAAAATAATATTAAAAAGTGTAGTAAGCCAAAAAACTCCCAAATCACCTAAACATTTCCACACTTCAATTGGGATAATATCAGGTCCTACAGACTTTCCACCCTTAGTTTTCTTTAAAGCCTCCTTAACTTATTTTCTACTAATGCGACGGTAAAAATGAAACGTTTTATTATTATTAACGATATTAAGATCACTAAGATCGATCGTATTTTCAGAATCTTCATTAAAAAGTTTATCAAAATAACTCACTCACCTATGTTGAATATCTTTTTCTAAGAAAAACACTTTTTGATTTTCATCTTTAATACACTTTACTTGAGTTAAATCTTTACTTTTCTTTTCTCTTTATTTGGCTAGATTATATATATATTTTTCACTCTCCTTAGTATCTAACATGTTATAAAGATCACTAAAAGCAGAATTTTTAGTGTCACACATTATTCTTTTAGACTCTTTGGGGGCCGTTTTATATTTTTCTTAGTTCTGTACGCTTTTACATTTAAATCAATTTTTATAACATAACTTCTTATATTTTATATTTTTTTGCATATTATTATTCCACCACTAACTATTTTTATTTATAGAAGCTTTTTCTTTTGATTTTCCAAGTACATATTTTGCCACTTGTTTAATAGTATTTGTTATTTTTTTCTATATAGCATTTGCTTCTTCATGAACACCCCAAATATTTAAATCATGAATTTTACTCATATAAATCATTTTATTTGTGTCTTTTAGGTACCCTCATCTAATTCTACGATATTTAATCTTAGTATTCTTTATTTTATAACTCTTTATCTTAATATCTAGAACTAATAATCGATGTTGGGTACATAATTCCTCACTTAGAACGACCTTACAATCCTTACTATCTCGATGATCTCTTCTTCTGATAAGAAAATAATTAATTTATGTTTTATTAGATCTATTTTTATAAGTAATAAAATGCTCATATCTTTTTTTGAATAAAGTATTAGTAATAATCAAATCATACGCTAAAGCAAAATCTAATATGACTCTACCATCTTCATTAATCGATCCATAACCGTAGCCACAATGAATATTTTTGAAATCTTCAACCACTTTACCGACATGTCCATTTAAATCTTCTCCAATAAAAGTTCTTTATTCAATAGGTATTAAGTGTATGAAGTCTTCTAAGTCATTCCATAATTTATCTTTAGAGCTTATATCTAAACCTACTTGAGAAGCATAAGTACTTATAATATTAAAAATCTTATTATCAATAATAATCTTAAGTGCTATAATTCTTTCTACAACTCTATTAATTTTACAACATTATCTTTCAAACTCTTATCTATAATTACACCTACAGCATTTCTAGTGCGACTCTTACCAGAATACCATAGTTTAAATCCTAAGTTATCAATCTCCTTAGCTTTTTTCCCAACCCATTTAGTTTCTTGAATACATATGATATTTATCTTTCTATGAATCATAATATCAACTAATTCCATTAATTTACCATTGAGAGTACCTATATTCCAAGATCTTATCCTAATACTAGCATCATGAACTAACTTCTTTACCTGCATTCGTCCGTAATGTGGGAACCCTTGCTTATTTAACACTACACACGAGTGTAGGTGTAGCGGCCTTTGCACACTTTCCACTGTATTCAGGTCATACAGGGCGTCGCTTCCAGAGGACGCCCTAGCACTTACACAATGATCAAAAGGATTCATGTCATTATTATTTTCGACAAGTTTTACGCTGGTTGTCGACTACCTAACGCAACCATCCACTTTTCACATCCGGGCTTGGGACCGGCAATGGCAGTGTTATTAAGAGCAGACATGTTAATTTCTCGTCTACTAAAATTATTGAGATGTATCATTTACCCGATGTGTCAAGCAATTTCTTTTATAATTTCAAACATTTGGATTTCGATCTTGATCAGATTATATTTTATTTGCTGATGGGAATGTAGTTTGAAAGTTGAGAGACGATAGAAAAATTAACTTCCCATCTTCTATTTTGACTGTTGTATCCAAGGTTTGACACGTTCATATCTGCCAAGCTCTTTTAAAGGCCAACATTATGTGTCATAGAGCATTGCAGGTCTCACCACTATTTTGTAAAATTTTCTTTTTAGTCTAAGCTATACTATTCTATCATGCAATAGGCCTAATACATTGTTCTTCTTCAACCAACCAAATTGGATTATACTAATAACACCATCTATATCATCATGACTTTAAACAATAGACCTGAGATATCTAAAACTTTCACACTTTTTAACGATTTGATCATCTATAATTATAACTTTGATACTAGAGTTACTACAACTACTAATTACATTCCATGTATTCAGTTTAGATCTACTCAAACGAAGGTTTGTAGACTCCAATGTAGACCTCCATAATTCAAGTTTCTTTGGAATGTTTTCTCTAGTCTTATCCACAAGAGGAATATCATCAGCTAAAAGTGGAGAGCTGCGTTAGGTAGCCAACAACCAACGTAAAATTTGTCGAAATGTTATTATATGAATCCAAGTCTTTGTAATTTTTTCTTAATATATATTTATTTTTTCTAGCCATCCCAATATATTGCCGACCCCACTTAATGAGATAAAGGCTTATTGTTGGTGTTGTTGTAGCCATCTCAAAATGTGAAATTCAAATATTAGCTTTGGTAGACTTAAGATTGCTCCTCTCCATGTGTCAACATGGTGCATTGTTTTCAATTATTATTGAAAATAGCTACTGGTATGCGTAGCTAAAAAGGATCAATATAAGGAAAAAGTCATGTAAAATAGGTTGTTAAAAATAAAGTAAAATTAGAGTCAACACTAATTCCAAACTCAATAGGAATGTATAGAGTTGAAGGATTTATGAAGTCAACCTCAAATAGTTAGGATGAGGCTAATGATTATGATAATCTTAAAATCAATCCTTTTTGTTTGGTAAATTGTGTAACATTATGTTATAGGATAAATGAAAGTATAACTTTCGTAATTACGGCTGGATACTTAAAATAGAGAAGTGCTTTAGAAATTTTGTATAATGATAGGATATCATGGATTTTTAAAGGTAATTTTTTTAAAATTGCAACTAGGCTAGCACTGTCGCAAGGACTCGAATATTGAGTTGTGAAAAGGCCAATTGTTATCCAAGTTGGGTTTTGTAGAAATGTTAATGTTAAGATTGATATTCTATAAAACAAGAAAAATAAATTGTGGAATGCGTATATTGAGGAAATGTTGGAGAGTTTATTTAATATAGGGCAATTGAAAATAGACTTATGTGATTTAGAGATATATAACAAAGGTTAGAAAATGAGTGCATTATATTAATTGCTTGCAAAAACTAACATCAGAGGATTATGAGGAAACTCTGGTACACCTAAGGTTTCATGGTAGTGGTTGTTCAAATTGATTTTAGAATAATAGGTTAACATTTCAGACATTACTCAACAAGAATAAATAACAGAGATTCATTATGTTGATCCCAAATAGTTGGGAAATTGCTAATGATGATGATATGTTGCATAAAACTGACTGCTACTTTCTGAGAAATGGATGAATCGCTTTGAAAGTTTCTATGCAGTACGCATGAAGCAGTTGTGGGAATCCATGCACACATAGAGATTCAATTGTCTTTTTTTTTTTTTTAATTCTTTTCTCAATTTGATGTTCTCATCCATATTTCTCATTCTGTATTTCTTATGTTATGGTGCTTCTTCGTTCCTGAAACTAGTATTTACACTCTTTCATGAAAATCTTTACAGGAAAAGTGTACAGAGATATTGTTGGAAGCGCTTATTATGTTGCTCCCGAAGTTCTAAAACGTAGCTACGGGAAAGAAATAGATATCTGGAGTGCCGGCGTTATTTTGTACATTCTTCTCAGCGGCGTTCCTCCTTTCTGGGCAGGTAATTTCTCCTTGCAAAATAATATTATCTTATCATGCATGTTATGAGCTTTCCGTATCATATTATTTACTAACATGTTTTTCATTTTCAGAAACCGAAAAAGGAATATTTGATGCTATCTTAAAAGGTGAGATTGACTTTGAAAGTGCACCCTGGCCTTCTATTTCTAGCAGTGCCAAGGATCTGGTGAGGAAGATGCTTACCCAAGACCCTAAAAAGAGAATTACTTCAGCTCAAGTTCTTGGTAAGTGCCCTTGTTTTCTTCATAACACCAGCTTCAAAACTTCTGTTCCTGATCTTTGCCTTTTTGTATTACAGAACATCCCTGGATTAAAGGTGGAGAGGCCTCTGATAAACCTATAGACAGTGCAGTTCTCTCCAGGATGAAGCAATTCCGGGCAATGAACAAACTAAAGAAACTAGCTTTGAAGGTTGGATATACAAATTTCACTTTGTTAATACATTTTCATAAAATTTCTAATATATAAAAGAAAAATAATAGGTTATTGCTGAGAGTCTATCTGAGGAAGAAATTAAGGGACTGAAGCAAATGTTTTTGAATTTGGACACCGACAAAAGTGGCAGCATCACGTATGAAGAACTGAAGACCGGTTTGGCGCGGCTCGGTTCAAAGCTTTCGGAAACTGAAGTGAAGCAGCTCATGGATGCTGTACGTTGCTCAATACATCTTCGTTGTTTTACACCATCGACTTTCTCAACTATATTTTCTAATGCTTGAACTTTCTTCGTTCTTTTCAGGCTGATGTGGATGGTAACGGAACGATCGACTACATTGAGTTTATTACCGCCACAATGCACAGGCACAAGCTGGAAAGAGATGAGAACTTATATGGCGCCTTTCAGTATTTTGATAAGGATGACAGCGGGTGAGTCTGCTGCTAACATATTATTATGAGGACAATTGCATTTAGAGTGCGCATGCGCATCTAACACGAAGTTTTAAATTACTTGTCATTATCTTATATTCAGTATATGTTACATCATCTTTCTAATACATTCATGTTCATCTATGATCCACAACATATAAATTTGAACAATAGAGCTCATTTATGATGTTGGAGTTATCCACTTCCTTCCTGCAGATATATTACAAGGGACGAACTTGAAACGGCATTGAAAGAGCATGGCATGGGCGATGCAGCGACCATAAAGGAAATAATATCAGAGGTCGACGCAGACAATGTAAGTGTTTTAACTCCGTCATTTTCGTTCGCTCCATATTCATACTATAAGTTCTGAAAATAATCATGTTATGATTGCAGGATGGCAGGATCAACTACGAAGAATTCTGCGCGATGATGAGAAGCGGGCTCCCGCAGCCGGTTAAGATTACTTAGTGTCACTCTGATGGTAAATATCAGTTTTTTTTAGTCATTTCGCACTGAACTAGAACACAAATCCATGCTATCATAGGGGCTTATTTGTTATTTGTTGTCTTGCACTTGAGATCGGAAATGGTGCATAAATGAGATGAATGGATTCTCCTTAGTTCTTAATGTGTAAATTGATTTGGGTTCTTTTTTATTATATGTTGGTTGTGAATAAAGGAGGACTGAAGGCAGTGTAGTTGTCTTATTATTCAAATGTAATTCTCTTCTATGACTTATATCTACCTTGGTTTTATTATTTGAATGAGTATTTCTATGATTTATAAAGTAACCTAAATTTGAATGAGTGTTTGGCTTATTATGTATGAGTACTAAGGAATAACTTTATAAATATCAACAAATTAATAAAAAAATATTTAAATTATAATATGTTACTATTAAATATATAAATAAATAAATTTTAATTACTTAACTATAATTTTATAATATATCATGTTTTTTTTCTTTAAATATATAATGTTTAATATGCAATGTTATTGAGTTTAATATCAAATATGTAATCATTGATTTATTGAACAACAAACAATTTTGTTTTTGAACTTATATAAATGATATTTTTTATTTATTAAACCTTTTGTTTTTTTTAAATATTAAATTTTATTTAATAGTTTATGCAAAATTTATCGGTACTAATTAAGTCAAATTTGAATTGATCATCAAGTGGCTAATTTATTTACAACCATTTCATTCGTTGCATTTGATAATGTAAGCCAAATCCCAACTTTTATGGGCCAAAGCAACGTCTTGAAGGCTTCTTGAGTTTGATAAGCTCATCTAGTCAAAGATACAACTATCACTGGAATAATCTGCTGAGATGGTTTGTTGACCCGGCTCATCGACGTGATAGCTATCTTGTACTAGCTGTCGAGTTGATCTGTCAGATTAACATGACGGAGTGATCGGTTGAATTACACTGTGGACTAACATGTCTGATTAACACAACAGACTGACATGTCTAATTAACACGACATACAGAAATATCAGATTGATCTGGCAGACTGATCAATCATATTCATTCACCGAGCTACCTCAATCGTAGTCATCGAAATTTATAAAATACAATAGTCAAAACTAATATCAAGGATTGACATATGTCACATCCTCATTTTTTGAATAACGTCCATGTCACAATCTTTTCATCAGGACATTTTGGGTAGGTTTTAGACACTGAGACAAGTATTTTAATATTTTTCTAACATGCATAAATGGAGGAGAGAGAGATCCTAAGGAGGAGGACTCTCTTATAGACCTTTTCGGAGGTCTCATGTTGTAACTCCCTCGATCACTCTTACTGTTTTCTATAATTCTTCCTTACTCGTTATATCATTCTTTCCACTCAGTTAGGGAAGGATCATTGTAAGTAGAAGTCACTTTCCGTGCAGATCATTTTTGGATTTTCATATTAAGTTCCTCAATTTTCTAGCTTCTTGATATTGACAATTGCGATGAGTACATAAAAATTTTTAAAGAAACATGAGCACACGAAGCATTAATGATACTTTATATTAATCGATTAGTCACTAAAAGAACTCTTGGGCTGAATTGCCCATTACTTCCTTGCAGAGCTTATTGCTATCGGTTAGGTGATCATTTTCAAGGATAAGAAGAATTTGAGTTTGTCAGCCGAGTTTCGGTCGGAAGATCTTGGCATCCCGGCCAACCGTCTTCGTTTGGTTGGATAGCTTTTGAGTCTAGCCAGTCAATCTTGGTGGCACGGCTGACCGTTTGCATTTGTGGGTTCGGTCGGGAGATCCTGGCTTCACGGTTGATCGCTTTTGTTCGGCTAAATGACTTGTGGCTCGAGTCGGACGATCTTGGTGTCACAGCTGATTATTAATATTTGTTTCAGTTAGCTATATGTCACACTGTCTATGTTTGGGGCATCGAAGATGGGTTCAAATCCTTCAATGCATGGGTCTTGGTCGATGAATTGGACCTCCGTTTTAAGTTAGGTCCCCTCCCTATGGCAAGAGGCCGCTTAGACTACTCTCCGGAATAATTGTCGATGTAAACTTTGTAGAACTTGTCGCTGATGGGCAGGGAGGGATGGAGTCTAACTACCGAGGGAGAGAAAGATGAAGAGAGAAAGATAGAGGGACTTGCCCCCATCAAGACAAATGAGGGTGTTCCCAAGTTATTTTGCTTTTATTCTATGAAAAATAGAGGTTACGAGGGGACGGGGCGAGAGTTCTTCTTACATTGGGGGTCGAGAGAGGAGATCCTAAGAGCTCTTTAATACATGTCGTGGGTCATCTATTTATAGAAGATAAAAAAGAGGAAATGTAATATCACATATTTACCCTTCATGTTAAGGAGGGCAGTACAATTTATTTTAGTATTCTTATCTTGGACCATCATATTGTCTTGAGATCCATGTAAATCATTTTTGGGTATACATGTATGTTTGTATGTGTGCTTGTCTATATGTGTGTGCGTTATATATATATATATATATATATATATATATATATATATATATATATATATATATATATATATATATATATAAGAGGGAGAAATATAATATTACATCTTCACCCTTATTTTAAGGAGGCTAGTACAAATTATTCTAGGTTTCTTATTTTGGATCTGTCAGATTATCTCGAGATTCGTACAAATCATTTTTAGTGTGTGTGTATGATATATATATATATATATATATATATATATATATATATAATCCATTAGCAGCCTTATTATGATGAAATTATTGATTAATTGGGAAATTTGAAATCTTAAATGTATGATTCCTCATTAATTACTAAACTTTTCAAAGTATTTTTTTCTTTCTACAAATTCTTCCACCAAAAAGATGATGTTTTTGTTTATTAATATGGGCCTCTAGTTATTTATATTATTAGAATGAAATGTCTAGAGCAGATTTGGTACAATCAGATTGATCACACCCAGCTTAAGCCATCTATTAACTTTGGGTTATGTTAATCTTTGGCTCTTATGTCAAATATCTTAAGGATCATTGATCATCAATCACTATGATAAAGATCTTTGTTCAATATATGTTAATCTTCAATTCATATTTCATCATGAAATAATAGTGAAATTTTTTAAGTAAACTATGTAACTAAAATTCATTAATTTTTGCATATTACTATCCCAAGTTTATACTACATACAAATCACTTAGAATATTGAATATAATATTTTAATAATTCAAATTTAAAATATAACATTTTAATAATTTCCTTCATTGTAATTACCTTTCCTTACCTTCTAGTGAAGGCTTAGAGTGAAAATTTTAGATGAGAAAATGTTCATTTCTAAGTTTGGATGGTTACTATTTTGGATGATCGGTATATAAAATTTTAAATTATAAAATAAATCAAATTTTCAATTTACGTGGATCAATCTTAAAATTTTTCTTGCAGCAATTAAATAAGTGAATAGAAAATTCATTCAATATAAATTTAGTCCATTATTTTTAAATTTTTATTGTAAATCACACAAATGTAATCATGCTATAAATAAATTATTATAAAAAACATATTGCTTGAATAAATCAAAACAAAACCATTTCATTAGTCGTCAGAGTATTTTAAAAACAAATAAATTTAATTTTTAGAATGTTTCTAAACAATTTAATTTTTTTAAAAGAATGTAATGAGCTAGTAATTAATTTAAAAAAAAAACAAAAAAATATATATATATATTTCAAGTAAATCCTTAATTTTAAGCCTTGTCTTCTAGCAAGACCCGGACAATCCGAAGCAGTCAAAAAGGATGAATTGATCGTCAAGATTTTCTCTTTGATTAAAAATATATATAATTAAAATATATATATATATATATATCTGGAGCAAATACGAACTCTTTTTATTTTCTAACTTTTAATTTTTAATTTTAACAATCAGTGGAGTCCATATTTTGACGTGGCTAATTTTAGATGGACGTGCATCATGTGTCAATTTCTCCTCCACCGGTACCACAAATACTTTACACGTGCATCTAGAATTGGACGACTTGATTAATCCAGAAGAAAGCGTGGCTCCCCACAATATTCATTTGACCCATTTCAATTGCGCAAAATGTTCTAACAGGATTTCATTAGAACCATTTGGAAATTTAACTTGGCCACGTCTTTTTGGGGGAATTTACATACTTACCACCTAATTACTGTATTTATATGTCTAACCCCTAATTATGGGCTTGAAAGTTAGGTCCGTAAGAAATGAAGTTTTGGTGTTAGATATGTAAATACATTTTAATTGGAGTTGCAAATAGGGTGAAGTGAAGTTATTTTTTTGTTTGGGGCCATAGAACTATATTCATTTTTTATTCACGCTTTTGATGGCTCCTAAAAGGGGCCTTTGATAAAATGAGTTGACAAATTAATATTGTAGAATAATTAAGTTAAACTATAAATAAAAGTTGTGTAAACTTTGATGCAGTACTTAATAAGAAGTATTAAAAGCCAAATTTTATCGAAATGAGGTCAAATAAATGGGTAGTTAGTGATGATGATGATAGTTTAGAGTTGTTGCAATTACTAGTGAAGTATAAACATTTGTGTGTTGCATTAATATTGGTCCAAACCATACTGTCTAATTTTGTCTTTTGAGATTTAATGCAGTTGTTAATTATAAACATTAAGTTTATGTACATTGGAATTAATGTGTCAGTGCAAATCTCACAAAGATCCAACGGTTCAGAATGCAAAAAATGACAAATAAGGATAGCCCACTAGAAAAAGACCAGAAGACGTAAGTGTCTAACCCAAAGTCATGGTTAAAGCCAACTAGATGTGGTCATTTGAGCCAAAGCCAATAAAACTAAAGACATCCAAGTGGTCCGAGCCCGAACCCATAAGACCAAGACATGGCAGATAGTCGTGTAAGCCGGCCACGATAGAAAAGCCTATCTCAGCCACACTAAGAAAGACTTAATTTACTCTAATCACATGAGTAATATATTATTGAATGGAAGGAATTGAAATAAATAGGTTCAATATTTCAAATTTTAAATAGGCATCTTCTTTTTTCATACAAATGACCAATATATTTAAATAATCATGATTTCTTTGTGCATGATGAATCTATTAAGGCTTCAAATGGAGAAGCGTTTAGGCTCCGTTCTAGTCTATAAAATGCGGACAAAATGGAAAAACTTCATTTGGATATTCAAATTTTCGAGAAATATTTTTCTCTATTTTGAATCGTGAATAGAATGAAGCAATTTGGACTTTGCCATGCGGGTTTTAAAGGAATTTTTCTCAATGATGACTAACAAAGGTATGATCTTATTCAGAATGACTCCTACGTCAGAGTTATTCAGTCAACTCTGAAGTTTTGGTCTCTCAGCCGCCATGAAATTTGGGAAAAAGCATTGTCAGATCAGAAAGAGCGTGACTACCAATTGCATGTTAAGAAAAATCATTTAAAAAAGTTCTGAATTAAGCTTCTTACGTACATCTGTATGAAACCTTGAAGTGATCTCTTTCTTGTTTATTTTTTCTTAAAACAGCATAACTACTTCCTCTACCTAATAAACTCAACTAAGTATACTATTTTCTTACGTATTGTCAGGTTTATGGAAACAGACAGTATTCAAAGTAGAACTTAAGATCAGTAGATGTATAGCATCATTGAAAAACACATTTGCCATTTGGCTCAGAATTCATTTATATATGTGTATGTATTAAATATAAAAATAACTCTTACATCTTAATAGCATGACTGATATGTAAATGAACTTTATTAAAGAAACAAACTAATGAAAAAGCATTCTCATCCTCTGAGCCGAATGAATAAACTGTTGCTATATATTTATGTGTTAGGAACTGCTTGGATACTTTGATTTCCAGTACTTTTCAATCTCCTCAGCTGTTCTTCCTGGTATTCTTCCAGCAATCAATGACCATCTGAGAATTATAAATTATAAAGACATTGCATATATATATTTATATACATATATAATTATATCAGATGTGTAAAGTAGTGCAGAAGAAAAACCTCTCTCCAATGAGTTTATACATCCTGGCAATAAGATCTATCTCTGCCTCTGAAAACTCCACCTCTGAGGTCTGATTACTCTCTTCTGAAGAACCAACAAAATTAATATAAAGTTTTTTTTTCTTAATAAATAAGAAGAAACATTAAAGGTAAATAAGCACCCGCGGAACCATTAATATCCTCCTCTGATCTTTGATCCGCGGCAGCCATTTGCAGGAGACAATAAATATGAATTAGAAAGTTTGATGCAAAAGCAATTGGAAGAAAAATTTTGGGTTAGTTTTGTTTGGATGAAGCTGTTATATATATAGTTGCTGGGAAGGTGAGAAGAGACTCATAGCTACAGTAAATTGTAAATATGTTTTAATCCATTTTATTACTATTATTTTTTTTAAACTACTTGTTTGATTTGTCATATACCTTATTGTCACAAAACAGTTATATGGTTTGAGTCAAAATAAATAAAGCTGGATTTTTTTCCTCTCGCAATTTGATGTTATTACTTATTTTTTCAAAGGCAGGATAAAAGCTGTTAAAAAATTATAAATATATATTTTTAATTAAATTTTGATTAAAAATTTATACACTTGTGTCTTCTGAGGCTTGTAACCTTCTGAGATCTTTGATGTACTTGTGTCTTTTGAGGCTTGTAGCCTTCTGAAGTCTTTAAGTATACATGTGCCTTCTGAGGCTTGTAGCCTTTTGAGGTATTTGATGTACTTGTGTCTACTGAGGCTTGTAGCCTTTTGAGGTCTTTGATGTACCTGTGTCTTCTAATGCTATGTGCATTCTGAGGTCTTTGATGTACCTGTGCCTACCTGTGCCTTCTGAGGCTAGTAATCTTTTGAGGTATTTGATGTACATGTGTCTTCTGAAGCTAGTAGCCTTCTGAGGTCTTTGAGTGGAAACTCTGTCAATCACTTACTCTCATGGAGTCTTTCTAGTGAGGACCCTGTCCACTACTAGCTTCCCATCGAGACTAGCCTCTTGGGCTCATCTTCCAGGGGCATGGTAGAGAAGAGAATCCATTAAGGATGTAAGATCAGTTATGAGTTGTATCATCGGAGACGCTCGAAGGTAATAACCCGTAATGAACTGATTCATATGAAATCCACTGAGGATGGTTGACCTATTCTAGGTTGTTGATCGAAGCTTTTGCTTGACGACCGTAACCTGTTATGGAAGTGGTCAAAGGAAATCCACCAAGGATTTTTGACCTATCCGAAGTTGCATGTTGAAGCTTTTGCTTGATGACTGTAGTATGTAATGGAAGAGGTCGAATCGAGCCTCTTAGGATCGATTAAGCCTAGAATGAGGAGTCAGAGATGCTCTGCGTTTCTTGAGACTAGGGAGTAGATCGCAATTGATCGTATGTTTTCTTGGAAATATGGTTGCAGTCATACTCATGAGTAATGTTTGGCAACTTGTCGGTTGCTGTTTTTGAATCTTTTGCCTCCTAGTGGGGGTGTTTTTCATGCGAGCTTGTAAAAAAACACATGTATTGCCCCGTGAAGAGATCAGCTTCCCGATCTAGTTGAAGAAGAACTTCAGTATGATGAGGGGCGCTGAGGAAGCGTTATTTGCAGTGAAGATTGTCCCCCCAACTCAAGAGCAATTCTTGTAGACTTGTAATATGAATGAAATATTGGATGACATCCCCATCACAGTCGTGCCCAGGACGTTAACGTGAACGATTTTTCGAGACTGCGGTGAAGTTTGCCCCCCACAAAGAAGAATGCTCTAAAGATGATCTTCAAGATGCAAAAATAATTCCTTTATCCATTGGATGAAATACATCATTGGGAAAGGAAGCAGGGGCTCAGTGTCTTAGAGTTGTTGACAATGTCGAACAAGACATTATTTCCCACAGAAGGCTCCAAACTAATGTGTGTTAAACAATTCACGGCGGTAGAGTAGCGGATTATTGTCTTTGCGTTGTATGAAAATTCAGCACACATACAAATGAAAAGTAAAGCAGTGGCGACTATAGAAGTTTTACGTGGAAAACCCATAAAGGGAAAAACGACAGGGCCTGGCCTAGTTGCAAGAATCCACTATTGATTGATGTTTATAGAAATCCTTTGTCCCACAGATGGGAGAGAGTAATTAAATGTTTCATACAACAATGTCGACTAACTGTGTCTGGTTGAAGGTGATTAACGATGGTTGGCGGAGGTCCATGTTGACCTCATTTTTGAGGTCATTCTTTTCTCCTTCTAGCCTAGGATCTAGCCTTAGGGTCTTCCTATTTTGGACTATCTTAGAGGACTAGACTGGGACCCACTATGTTTAGAAATTCGAGCCATTTCCTCGCTCCTCGAAGTTTCATATGGACGGTTTTAAATCTTCGACATCCAGTTGAGTCGATTAAAAGCCGACATATTGAAACTCTTGTTGAGTTCCATAGGGATTTGAAAGACATAGGTGGACCCCACTGCGTGCGACGTTTGACTTTTTGCCACGAGCAATATGTTTGACTATGGTTCTCGCTTAGGCGAAGACCGGTCATCAATTTGCTCGATAGATGGCTCGGTCAGGTCAAAATAAATTCATTTGTGCCACGTGGCACGAATTTAATTTAAATTGACACGACTATCGGCGAACTTGTCCGAACGGCCCCGGATGACGAAACGGACTGCGCCATTGCGTCCGGAACGTCGATTTTAGCCGGGAAGGACATATAACTTGATAGGGTTTCGAGTCGACTCGATTTGCGTGCAAAATCGACGAATTTAAATAGAATAATAATAATAATAAATATTATATATATATATATATAATAATATATATTAAATCTGTTCTTTAACATAATAACCTAATCCTACGGTTCACGGGAACGGGTACTATTCACTATCCCCTATCTCACGCACGCGTTTTTTTCTTTCTTTGCCCTAACCGGACCCCGCCCCTTTCTTCTTCGGTAACGACCGTCGTCACAAGGTTCCTTGCCGGTTTCCCGGTCACCTCTCCCTCCTCCGACCTCAACCGACATTCTCTCCGGTCGTAACTTCCGGTCGCCTGTCCCTAACGGTTTTCCCGCTCAAACGAGTCAGGTAACCTCCCTGCACTCGATTTCGACCGTGGCTTCTTGGTAAGTTGGGGCTTCTTTACCTCTCCGATTCTCACCGACGGTGAGCGTATTTTCTTTATCTGTGCCTATAAATACCCCTTAACAAGAAGAGAAAAGGGTTGAACATTGTTGTGTGTGTGTAAGATTGTTCGATTCTTTTGAGTTCAAGGCTGGTTGCTCTATTCTCGTGATTCAGGGATTTTGTTGACTTTCTTTGAGATTTGATACTTTCTGGAAGTAAGTCTTTCTTCCTCTTACTCTCATCGTTTAATAGAATATTTTCAAGAGATTTCATGTTGATGATTGAGAATCAATAAGTCGCTGAAACTTATAATTGTTTCATGATTTTTTTATACTCTTAATGGGTAAGAGATGGACCATCATATGCCATAAACTATTTTTTTTTCCTTATATATGATTCATGATCCAGAAGACTTTTTATGATGTGGAATTTCTAGAATGAATAAGGCTCCATTGTATGTAAGTTAATGGAAATCTGTAACTTAGTTATAGGGATTATGTTTTATCTGACGCTGTCCTTCTAAAGGTATCATATATTTCCCATGAACTGATGAAGAAAAATAGATGAGTGTTTGCATAATTCCATATGATTTACGCAAGAAATTTCATCTTCTTCCTCTCTTTTCTTGTGAAATTCGGCTGGAGTAAATTTTGGTTGATTTTTTTTTAAGATACTGAAATCTGAATACGATTATTTTTATATTCAAGATATGATATATATGTATCCTTAAAGCATTCAGAGAAGTTTTTTTTGATACGAATTCTCTAGTGGGTTCAGAAATGAGATTAATTACTATTCTTATTTAATCCTGTTTCATTCTTGAATCTGGATCTAGAAATGAAACTTTGCTTAGAGGGATTGGCTGTGCTTTCGGGTTCTGTACTTTTAAGACGTTAAGGATGTGAAATGTCAGTAATGTTTATGAATCTAAGTGTATATGACGTTTATCGGCTTGCTCTATTACTTTTAGTTAGTCATCTACTCTAACTCCGTGGGTGAGCTTCTTTACTCTTATTTTTTTTTATGAGAAGAGTCTTAATTATGCTTGAGGCTTCTTTGTTATGTTGACCTTTTTCCATTCGACTCCCCTAATAAATTTGGAATCATATTTACTCAAGTCGAATGAACCTTACCGGGCTGATTCCTCAGCCATATGGCGATTTGTTAGCCTGATTTTCCAGTCTTAATGTAAGCTTGGTTTGGAAAGTTATTGTAGGCCTTTACCTTACCATAGGCCGTAAATTTTATCCCTATTGCAGCCTTGATCATAGGACTATTCTTTTCCTGTTTGTATCTTGGCCAACAATCACTTGATGGCCCCTGCTGCAGCCTTGGTTGTGAGCTGCCTCTTTTTTTTTTCCTTTCCTGTTTGTGTCTTACCTGTGAGTTTAAGCAGGGTGATTCAACTAGTGATGGTTTAGTTGTAGCCTTGTGCTGGCCCTGTTGTTGGCTCAGGTCCGGACCCTGTTATGGCTCAATTCTACCCCTATAATATTTTTTTTGTGATTTTTGTATTAAGCTGCGGTTATGGCTTTGTGATGAATCCATTTGAAGGGCCTTGCGCAAAGTTATTCATCCTTCTTGTATTTTAATCAAGAATCTCTGTTTGGGACTCATTGAAAGCTTTTCACACCTTTTTGTAGTATATTAAATTATAAGGTTGGAATTTAACGAGTCTCAGTGTGGGTTTAAGTTTGGAAGCCATGGATATTATAAATAGTTTGTGAATGCACAAATAGATTTGTATGGGAGGTGATAAATCTTAACTGTGAGACAATGAAATTGTTCAAGTTTGAATCCTGTTTATTATATAATTATAAACATGGAGAAGAAAATATCGATAGAAATAACTCAGGGAATTGAATCCAGCCAATTTGGTTTCCTTCTTTTCAATTAAACTTTAAGATTTTGCTCCCCTTTTTTTTATTTATTTATTTATTATTTTTTTTTAGATTATAATGGGTTGTATTCTTTAATTGGACACATGAATTGAATGTGGTGAATATGCCAGGGAAATTATATAAGTTCATTTACTGGTACTTTTAACTTTGCTCTTCACACTCGGGAATTGAAACCGTGAAGCTATAAGATTTTCTTTTGAGATGCCCTTTGCCTTAACTTGTTTTTGAAACAAAATTTTGGAGATTTGTGAGTTGATGTTGGAATAGCTTACTTGAAGCTAAATTAAAAGGGAATGTTTTCAGCAAACCACCCTTCGCTTTAAGTTAATTGGAATGATATATATATTGGAGATACATTGGCTTCTTTTATTATGGATTGCAGCCTTTTGTAAAGTTTTATTGTGTATAAACATATGAAATTTCAAAGTGGGGGCATAAGTCGGACATGCGGGGTACGAGCAATGATGCACACTCGAATAATCGTGCTTTTATAGCCGAGACAAATAAAAAAATCAATACTCGATATTAGATGCCCATCTCACCTCGAGTTAGGTAGTTCTAATCCCTACTTTTAAAAATCCGTGAACCGATAAAACGGATACTACGATGTCAGATATCACACTGATACGATAACAGATACTTCAATAACAAGATACTACACCGCACCCGTACAACAATAAACACCTCGCTTGCACAACAGATACTACATTGCACTTGCACGACAATAAACACTGCACCTGCACGACAACAGATACTACGTCAACACATATCACCTCACACACATAGCATAGCACATATCGCATCACATACATAGCACAATACATATTACCTCACATACATGTCATGACAAACACATATCACATCAAACACATACAACATATTAAATATCACACACAAATACCACACATAGCACATCATACACAACACATTCAGTATATCAAACCAAACACGACATATCAAACATATCGCATCAGACACAACACATATAATTATCAAACTTATCATGCACACCCTACACATTAAACATCACACACTGCATACTATGCACTAGTTATTACACATACACATCACATATTAAGTATCACACACACTACACATTACACCTTATGCACTACACATTACCCTACTACACACTATACACTATACACCAGTTAACACACCTTGCACATCACGAATCGTATACTACAACGCATCGGATACTTCATCGGTAAAGAATTCGGATACTACAAAACTCGGTTCACTCACTAATTAAGTGGTAGGGATTAGGATTGCCTACTCTAAGGTGATTTGTCGGTGACTTTATTCGAGATTGATACGGACTTCAGCATTTCGGGTTGCCTGTGGGATCGAGAAAAAAAAGAAGTCTATAGACTGAGCCTATCCTCAAATAGAATTCTTATTCCCCCACTTTGATATTTTATATGTTTATGGCTAAACTTGATTGTATAGTTGCTTGTAGCTATTAGCCCGCTTCTGAGGCATCGACGGAGTTGGCCAGGTACATATTTATTTATTGTACAGTTCATTTACTTTCTTTATTGCATGCTTTCTTTACTTTTTTGTATATACATTTACCTGCATTTATACTTTTTCTTTTATGCTTGCCCCTAGGATAGGCCATCTAGGGCATGGTTAGTTTCTTTTGATTATTGCTTCTCTTGCATACCTGTACTTGCCCCTAGGATAGGCCCTTTAGGGCATGTTTGTTTTCTTTTTCATTATACATGTTTTTCTCTTGTATATGCCCTTAGGATAGGCCGTTCGAGGCATGATTTTCTCTTTTCTCCTATCTTTACTCTTTCTCGAGACGAGACGACGGAGGACGAATGGAGGACCTTCGATCGGACTTTCGTAGATTTAAATAACATCTATAGGACGTCGAGGTCGTCGTTTGATACGACATAAACCCTCACACTATCTTTTAGGACTGAGTACGATCGCATATCGTACGACATAAGTCCTAAACTGTTTAGGATTCCGAGGTTATCGTTTGGCACGACATAAACCCTCTCATATTTTTGGGTCATTTACATATGACATGTAAATATAAATCCCAAAACATCTAAATAATTTGCAAGATTGAAATTTTAACACAACTTCACTTTCAAAGATATAAAGCCCAATCATAGGATAGTTGAGATGTCACTGAAGTTCTTTCAGTATCTTCGACGTCTCCTACTCTTTACTTCTTTGGATTCCGAAAATAACTGTTCCACATTGAACCATTCCCTTTGATTTTCCTACAACCAATCATGGAAACTTGAACGTTGAAATTCTTGAAGACGAAGCCTATGATCCTTATCGAGAGTTTTCTTAGGTGACTTCGGTTGCTTAAGATGTAATTAACTATAGGGGCTTGCCTCATAGGGAATTAGGAACCCGTATTAATCTAAACCCCGCCTAATCTGTGCATTAGACGGGGGAATTTGTCAGCTATGAAATACGCAGTACCAAAATAGAGTCATAAACTTTTAAGTTTGGATAGTTAAGCCTACTAACAAGTGGTACGCTCATCTTTTGGGATGATGTGTCACTTGTGGTATCGTGCTCAACTATTTAAACTATTTGATATGAGATCTATCTGGTCTCGTTATTTTCAAAATAAAATAATATATCACCATTTTCAAAATCAAAATAAAATACTTTACATATTACATTAAATTTAAATTTTAAATTTTTATTTTCAAAATCAAAAAAGGAAAAATTAGCCGACAATTTCTGGCGACTCCGCTGGGGACTAATTCTTCTCTCCATCTTGGATCATAAGGATTTGTCTTCATACATCGATAGTGTGCCCATATCCCTAGTGGGCCAGACTATCATTCTTCCGTTGATATACTTTGCTCATTTCTTCCTTGAGCGAGTATTGTCAACTCCTTTTGATTCTGGAGCCACTGTTTGATCATCCTTAAACAGAGAGGTTCCAGAATCTTGAAATCTTTAAGGTGGGATGGACCCCCAATAGGTGTGGTAGGTTAGGAGCGGTATATCGAAGTGAGTCCGATGCGAATTGAGTCTTTCAATCTCATATTGGATCATATACCTTTTTGTATTTGCTTTGCCTTGATTTTAAAATAAATCAACCAATTAAAACTTTCTATAATTTGTTCGGATAAGACCTGAAAAGGGCACCCAGTTAATCTTGATGTTTATTTCCAAATGGCAGAAATGTCTTCCCCGAAACTGATCTTCTCCTTCGCTACTGGAAAGGACATCGTTGTTAGCAAGAACCAATTGCCTGATAAGACAATGATCAAGTTTGGTCAAGGGTTTGACGATGTTGAAATCAAGTTCGCCAATGTTCCAGTTGCCGTAGTGAAATCCGTGGCAAATAAGTCGGTAGAACTCCGTTGTTGAGTTCAATCCGAGGTCCGTTGACGAATTCCCTCCGTCGAAACGAGTACTAGTTGAGAATAACTCT
The DNA here is from genome assembly GCA_022702705.1 of Papilionanthe hookeriana x Papilionanthe teres. Classification (NCBI taxonomy): domain Eukaryota; kingdom Viridiplantae; phylum Streptophyta; class Magnoliopsida; order Asparagales; family Orchidaceae; genus Papilionanthe; species Papilionanthe hookeriana x Papilionanthe teres. Next base: position 8,453,008 of record CM040435.1, read on the forward strand.
GCCGTTGCTCGTGAAGTCCGTTACTAGAATCACCGACAACCCCAAGAATGTTTCGCTGCTCCGATTGACTCGGTTGTTCTTACGTCTCGCCGTCGCTTCAACATTAGCAAAGGGAAAGGGCGTCCTAGTGACCGATGAACTCCGTAATCGAAGAAAGTTTGGCTTTCACTTCGCCGCCTTCGTTTTTGAAATTGGGTCCGGCTCTAGGTCCGTAACTTCGACTAGAACACGGAGGAGAAACAGAAACGTGAAAATAGCCAAAGTCAAGAGATTGGAAGTCGCTAAAGTTACCGTTCTCGTGGAAGTTTTCGAGGAGGAAACCGGACTTCTTGAAACCTCACCCCTTCTTAGAGGAAGCAGGTTTCATCCTTTGTCCGTTGCCCTCGCCGAAGAAGATGCTTCAAGAATTGCTCGTTGCGTTATCGGTATCACCTCGTTGTAAGAATGAGAAAAAGAAGAAACCCGCTCTTTTCTTTGAAATTCGTCGTGTGTTTGAAAGATTGGCTCAGAGGGAGCGTTGTTCAGTTGCCGAGATACTGAAGAAAATTGGGTGTGCTGTCCCACTGCATATACAAGCTGAAATCTTAAAGGATGATAAACCCAGCCATCGACATCATAAGTCTGATCAAAGGGACGAGACGTTGCAGCCCCGTGTTTCCGCTAAATTACGTCTGGGGAAACGTGTAGTTACTTCGGCAGATCATATCTTTACTTCCCATCAGAAGGTCACAGGACGCCAACCTGCAAAATCTCGCCTTGGACCAAGGGTAATTCCTTCAATTGGATCACAGGAAGTTTTGTTCCGAAAGGAGACTCGAAGGAATGATAAAGGGTTGTCTACTATAGTATCTGGTTCTCAGACTAGGGAGCACACCACTTCTGGATGTGTTAGTGCTTTTAATAAGCCATTTGATTTTAAGGCACCAACGCTAAAGAAAATGGTGTGGCAACCTAAGGCTATTGAACCAATACCTGTGGAGAAGCCCAAAGTCGATTACAAGAAGAATAATTCTAGTCCCGAGAGGATAATTGGTACCCCAGAAACTGCTGCAGAAGGGGTTAGTTGTCAGACACCCCATGTTGATTCGACAGATAAAGTAAATTTAATTGAAGTTAAATTGGAAAGATTGAGAGAAGACATTCAAGAGTTGTCTAAGAAAAGGAAAGAAGAATCGAATGATGAGGAAGATTTGACGGATTACATGGATGAAGATTTTGCTGAAATCAATATGGTCGAAACCAGAGCATCTTCAAATATACGAGAAGCCCCAGGCACTACCGAAGGGAATATTATTGAAACATTACGGGGAGTTATTCGAGATAAAGATGAAGTAATTGAACGGTTGGAAAGAAAGATGGAAGAAATGATGGTTGCAATTATGACTTTACAAAGTCAACCTCGTACTCCAATAAGTGGTTCCCGCCGAGATGAATCAACCGTAAATAATCCAGTATTCCCGACAATAATAAAGAATCTTCCAATAATAATGAAGGGCAGCCCATGAAAGATTCTCGTTCCAACTACCATGCCGAAAAGGATATCAAAAGTTTAATAGAACAACAGGTGAGAGAAGCCTTGGCACAATCTAAAGGAGGATCGTTAATTCTGAAGGGTAGACCTTATCCTGAAGAATTCGACGCCGTTCAATACCCCAAAGGCTTCGTACCACCTTCGTTTAAAACTTTTGATGGAACAGGAAATCCACGACAACATGTTGCGCATTTTCGGGCCAGTTGTTGTAATGCAGGAGGAAATGATGCACTATTGTTCCGACAATTTGTGAGTAGCCTCTCAGGTGTTGCATTTGATTGGTACGCTGAATTACCGAATGGATCGGTCAAGACTTTCGCAGAACTAGAAAATCTTTTCGTTAAACGGTTTTCTTGGAGCTCAACACCATATCACCGTTGGTGATCTTGTGGTCGAGAAACAAAAACCGGACGAAACATTGGTGGAATACATTCCGCGATGGAGGAATGCGAGCATGAAGTGCGAACCTCAGCTCCAAGAACAACACGCAATTGAAATTTTGTTGAAGAGTATTCATGGACCGGTAGCATTCCTCCTTAAAGGTTTTACGATCAAGACATTTGAGAAATTGCTCAGTAAAGCTGCAAGTCTACAAGAAGAGGCAAAACAACTTGGTTTTATTGAAAAGACTGAGAAACAGAAACCAATGAAAGCTTTTGAGAAGAAATCTGTGACTGTTGCAACTATTGATAAAGGCAAACAACCGATACAGATAAAGACAGAACAACCCCGACAGAGCCATCAATCTTTTCAACAGTATAATTCACAGTCTTCACAACGGAGACCTCCTCCAATGAACGAGAGACCAACTTTGTCTTTAACGAACGATCGAGTAAGGTATATTCCTTCAAAGATGAAGCAATTGGCAAGATGTTTCGGAATTTGGTTAAGAAAGCGGAATTCGATCGCTCGAACCTAAGAAACCGGAAGAAGTTGATAAGAAGGATCATCCGCTATATCGCCCGTACTACGGAATGATCGGACATACTATAGAGAACCGCTTTGTTTTCAAGAATTGGTTGGAGAATAATCTCATGAAAGGGAACATAACGATCCCGAAAGAGTATATGAGAGAACCTGAAAAAGGTTCAATCAATACAATCTCGGTTGATCCTATTGTTCCAATTGATCCATATACAACCGATGATGGGTGGAGTACGGTATGGACTAAATCTTCAAAGAAAATATTGAATCAGTTCCAGAATGCTTCAACGCAAGCTGTAATTCAAGATCCAAAGCCTGTTGAACCGGTGTTATTGGTTGGAGCAGAAGATAAATCTCAAGAGAAGAATGAGCAAGTTATGGAAGATAAAATTGAAAAGTCAGCTCAGAAAATGAGAGTTGTTGGTCCGAGATTAGTTGTTACGGATTTGGGAGAGAAATCTCTCAAACCGTTGACTTTGTATGATTTCTTCTTTGCTCCACCAGGAGCACGCAATACTATGGAATTTGATTTCGGCTACGTTTTGGCTGTTTCTGTTGGTAATGTGGTTGACAATAACCAACCTAACTCTGATACTAATTTCAATCATGATAACAATTCTCAAATCGTACAGAACACTGATATGTGCAATGATGATCCAGAAAGAGATACAGATAATGACAGTTGTTGTATGGAAGATGAAACATTTATTCTAGAGTTTCAAGGATCTCCAATTGCAATAGAGCTAGAATTTTCTGATTCAGAAGGGGTCTTGAAAGAGTCAGCTACTCCAATTCCCGAGGTTACAACTTCTGAATTAATTCCAGACTCGGAAGAGATAACAGAAATAAATTTGAGAAGTGGAAAGATATTACCCCCAAGAGTGGGTCCGAAAGATAAAGGAAAGCAAATAGACGATCCAGCTCCACCAATTGATGAAGTGCTTGTTCAAAAGGAAGATGAAAAGCCAAACAATAAAGTGGATTATAATGTATTAGCACATCTTAGGAAGTTACCAGCGAAGTTGAGTATATACGATGCTCTGATCTTATCAAAGGAGATGAGAGAAGCTCTGGTGAAAGCTTTGCTTGATCCAGACATCTGTTTGGCTCAGCTCGCTGGTGATTCTTTGGATGAGGTTTGTACATCGAGGGAACGGACAAAGATAACTTTTACGGATGATGATTTATTGCTTGGCTACCGCCGATCATAATCGCCCGTCGTATATTTCCGTCAACATTGGTAATGCTATGCTTATCTAGAGTGTTAGTGGATCCGGGAGCATCCATTAATATAATGAACCCGAGAACACTAGCATATTTGGATATTGATGCAAGACGAGTTGACCGCCGATAGAATGATGTTAAGGGGTTTTAACCGGAAAGGAGAAAGAGCTTTGGGATCGATAACTTCATCGTCGAGAATCGAGTGAATTGACAACAACCGCAAAATTCCATATCATTGACTCTGAAACATCATTTAATGCTCTTTTGGGCCGACCTTGGATTCACGAAAACAGATTGGTTCCCTCATCACTACATCAATGTATAAAGTACTGTCAGGAAGGACAAGAATATTGTATAAAAGGAGATTTACAGCCGTTTTCTGTTCATGAAATAGGTATTCATGAAGATGTCGCTTACTACACTCCTCCGAAAAGGACCGTTTTATCTCGAGATGTTGTTGCAAATAGAACGGAAAATCCGTAAAGCATACAAAGACAAGATTTTTCAACGCCAATTCAACAATCTCGTATCACCCCTCTACAACGAGAGGGTGAGAGTTTCTCCGCGAACTCGCATCCGAGGTCGAGGCCGGGGACGAGGTCAAGAAAGGAACGATAGGGTTGTTGAATCGAGGAATCCGGTTATCAACATTGATTTGGAAGACAGTTCTGAAGATGAAAAAATTAAGAGAGATGCAATGACAATCAACCAAAGAAGACCCCAGTTCCAAATCGCTTAGAAGATGAAGAAAAGCGTGAACATAGTTCAATGTACGATCGAATCAATCGTTATGTACAATCTATGGCCCTTACCCCAATTTATACTCATAAAATCGAGGGTTCGATGATCAAAGAAGTACATAGTGCTGGTGGAAAACCAATAAAGTTTCATCGTGGCTCTGCATCCTCTAGTTCTGAAACTAATGTAAAACTAGAAAACGATCTTTCTTCAGAATTAATGGAATTGCCCGTTGAATGGTATTCTCATTGTGTTCAGAATCTTGCACAGCGTGGTATGGTACCCAAGCAATGGTCAAAAGAACAATCGCATTATTTTGAAAAACTTTGGAATAATAATAATCGTACATTCAATTCTAAACAAGGTCTTGGGTTCGGCACGGTAGACCGATTGATGATGTGGAATTTTGCCTAGTTGTTACCATTGGACAAAATGAAGAATGTTTGGAAACTTTGGACAATTATGAAGATTCCATAATCGATGATGCCCCACCGCAGTTTGAAGAAGAGATTAAATCAACAAGTAGATGAGCCGAAAGAGGTTAACTTAGGGACCGAAGAGGAACCAAGGCCAACCTTCATTAGCTCTCTACTTAATGAAGAAGAAGCTACAGTACATTATTAAGTTGTTGATCGAATTTAAAGATCGCTTTGCTTGAGTTATAATGAGATGCCGTGGTTAGCATCGATGTGGCAAGTACATAAATTGGGTCTAGATTCTACAAGTAGCTCAGCTAAGCAAGCTCCAAGAAGGATGCGCTTGGATATTGAACAAAAAGTTATAACGGAAGTCAAAAAGCCGATAGATGCCAAATTCGTACGAGAAGAGCAATATCCTACATGGCTTGCCAAGCATAGTACCGGTTAAGAAAAAGAATGGTCAAATCCGAATTTGTGTAGACTTCGTGGATCTAAATAAGGCATGTCCAAAAGATGAATTTCCACTTCCTATTCCGTAATTGATGGTTGATATCGCATCATCTCATGCCATTTTCTCTTTTATGGATGGGTCGTCCGGTTATAATCGCATCAAAATGGCTCCGAAGATGAAAAGTTTACGGCTTTCGAACGCCAATTGGAGTTTTCTCGCTATACAAGTGATGCCTTTTGGGTCAAGAATGCAGGAGCAACATATCAACGAGCAATGACCAGAATTTTTGATGATCTCATTCACAATCAAGTGGAATGTTATGTGGATGATTTGGTGATCAAAAGTAAACAGAAAGAAGATCATCTGTACGATTTGAGAATTGTTTTTGAACGGTTACGACAATTCAACCTCAAAATGAACCCTCTGAAGTGCGCATTTGGTGTGACTTCGGGAAATTTTTAGTGGTTCGTTGTTCGTCACCGTGGGATTGAAATTGATCCAGCAGAAAATAAAAGCGATTTTGGAAATGCCACCCCCTAAGAACTTAAAGCAATTACGATCCTTTCAAGGGAAGTTGGCATATTTAAGACGCTTTATTTCTAATTTGTCGTGAAGGTGTCAACCTTTCTCCGCATCGACCAAAAAAGATGCCAAGTTTACTTGGGACGATAAATGTCAATATGCGTTTGAAAGCATTAAACAATATCTAATGACACCTCCTCGTACTAGCTGCCCCCGATCCCGTGTAAGCCTTCGATACTTTATACCGCGGCTTTAGACGACTCCCTCGAGCTCGCCGCTCGAGTCAATGATGAGGGTAAAGAGAATGCTCTATATTACTTAAGTCGTCGTCTAATACCGACGGAGGTAAAGTATCCGCCAATCGAGAAGCATTGTTCGGCTTTAATTTTCGCAGCTCGTAAACTCCGGCACTACATGCTCTCTCACAAGGTCAATTTGATTTCAAAGTTTAATCCGCCGCAGTATTTGATAGCTCGACCGACGCTTTCCGGAAGGTTAGCAAGATGGGCCATGATATTATTGCAATTTGACATTACCTTTGTTCCGCTTCGAGCTATAAAGGGACAGATTCTAGCAGATTTTCTTGCGGCACATCCGTTACCAGCCGACTCTCTTCTTAATGACGATCTACCAGATGAACAAATAATGAATTTGGAAAATTCCAATACTCAACGTTGGGAATTGTATTTTGATGGAGCCTCTTCAGCACAAAAGAATAAAGAACTACAAACGATAATACCCGGTAAAGCAGGAATTGGATTGATATTCATTACACCAGAACGAGGAATGTTGAAGTATGCTTATCATTTAACAGAGCCGTGTACGAACAATGAGGCAGAATATGAAGCTTTGATAACAGGATTACAATTAGCGATACTCCTGGATATAACTGATATCAACATTTATGGAGATTCACAGTTAATAATTCAACAAGTTGCTGGCCAGTACAGAATTCTGAAGCCTAGATTGGAACAATATCACCGTTATACAATGAAGTTGTTGGAACAAATACCTAATGTGACACTGTACAGAATTCCGAGAGGAAAAAACACTCTTGCAGATGCTCTAGCTAAACTTGCTAAAGAATTTGCATGTCTACAAGAAGATTCTATTGAAATAACAGTACAAGGACTTCAAGTTTTGTCTCAAATTGATACAGATACGTTAAACAAATTAAATGAAGAAGAAACAGCAGTGGAAGTTGCTGAAAACACGAAAGATCGGCGTCGACCCTTCATAGAATATTTACAGTGCTGGAAACTACCGCATGATAAGTCGACAGACTCATCGGATAAAGAAAAGAGCACTCGTCATATGCTTTAATTGATAATGTTCTTTATCGAAGATCCTTCGATCAAATGTGGTCGAGATGCTCGAATGTACTTCGAAGCTCAAGAAATCAGTAAGGAGGTACATTCAGGACTTTGTGGCGCTCATCAGTCAGGTCCTAAAATGAAAATGAAAATTAAAAGGCTAGGATACTACTGGCCTGCGATGATGACCGACTGTATGAAAATCGCCAAAAGTTGCCATCAATGTCAGATACATGGAGTGGTCTTACACCAACCCCCAATGTGCTCCACCCCGACGGTCGCGTCGCGGCCGTTTGAGTGTCGGGGCACGTATGTAGTGGGTCCTATAGATCCTCCATCTTCAAAAGGACATCGATTTATCTTAGCGGCCACCGATTACTTTTCAAAATGGGCAGAGGCTGTACCGCTCAGAGAAGTGAAAGCGTATCATGTGTTACAATTCTTCAAGAATCAGGTCGTCTATCGTTTTGGCGTACCACGCAGAATAATTTCGTACAATGGGTCCGCTTTCAAGAGTACAAAAATTAATAATTTTGTCGAAGACATGGAATAGATCGGCGGTATTCTACAATATATTATCCTCGAGCAAACGGGCCGGCCGAGGCTTTTAATAAGACTCTCGTCCAAATTCTAAAGAAAACCTTGAATGAGAATAAGAGAAATTGGCACGAGCAGTTATTAGAAGCCTTATGGGCCTATCGAACAACGTTCAGAACTCCAACACGGTCTACTCCTTATGCCCTCGTGTACGGGTCCGAAGCCGTTCTTCCTTTAGAAGTGCAACTTCCGTCTCTCAGAATTGCCGTTGCCGCAGAAATTACTACCGAAGAAAATGCTAAACTCCGTCCGGAAGAGCTGGAAAATTTGGAAGGGAGACGGCTATTAGCACAACAAAATTTGGAATTATATCAAGCTAAAATGGTTCAAGCACATGATAAACCGATCCGCCCCGTAACTTTCAAAGTTGGTGACCTCGTACTTGTTCTTAAGAGACCTATCCTCGCACATCGCAAGATAGGTGGAAAGTTCGAACCAACTTGGGAAGGTCCATTTGTGGTGGAGAAAGTTTACTCCGAGGAGCATACCAGCTTAGTGGACCGTCAAGGGAAAGACCTATGCTCCCTATTAATGGCGTTACTTGAAGAAATATTATGTGTCGTGATGTTTCAAAAGAGCGAACTTTAGAAATAAAGTCTTGTTCTTAGAAGCACTGACACCTCAATTGTAACTGGGTCCGAACTTAAATTTGAAACAAGATTGTTGAATAAAATTTCCCTTTTCAATCTATAATAAAATTCATATATTCTTAAACACAATCCAATCATCATTCTCGTTCCTTTCACATGAATTTCAATTTTCATAATAAGCCCTATATTTATAAATAAATAAATAAAATATGTATATACACATATATAAATATAAATTAAAACAAATATATTCCAGATTAATACATATTGTTCTTGCTTAGCTCGGCTCGACATACCGACCGTTTTCCGTGTTGTGCAGGAAAATGTCGAAGGAAGGCCGATTTTCGTCTTTAAGAATGGACTTGGTTTCGCTCCGAATAAAGAAAAGATTGAAGAGGGAGCAGCTTATAGAATTTGATTTGGATTTTGAACAAGTAAATTTGGAGTATGAAAGCTCGGCTCTGACGATTATAGATCAAGAGGCATTCCGTGGTCAGAAGCCCCTATTAACATTTAAAAGCAAAGATCAACGTTTTTCCGGAAAGAAGAGGAAAATAAATGAGGTTGAAACAGATTACACTACAACCAATAAGATTAATTCGATGGTGATGACTTCTGAAGGCGAGCTTGTTGGTGCTATCCCTACCAATGATCGACTGAAGGTAAGGCAACACTCACCCGCACTCGAAGAGGAACCGAATCGACGGATACACAAGATGTTGGAACAAATGAAAGAACAGGGAGAGGATGAGGTCGTTGTGGAAAGGATGACTGTCGTATCGAAAGAAAAGATTCCAAATCAACCTATCGAGGTAATCCCACCAAAGCCGGAGAAGGCTCGTACCGAAACCTACTCTTCAAAAGAAAGATATCGAAAAAAGAATATGGAGGTTGTGCCATATGTCCCACAGCTCGTAGACGAGCCTCGTAGATTGCAAATTATTCCAGAACATGAACTAGAAAAGTATCAAAGAGTAAGAAAACAGAATTTCGAACATTTTCAAAGACTCCAGGGAAAGTACATCAATATACTGGAAGGCTTAGAATTGTACACTTACGTATTTTCTGAGCGAGAACAAAGAGAAATTGTGGATTGTATTATTCTCGAGCAACAAATGGGACAAGCCGGACGCCCGAGAAGAAGAACTTACTCGAACCCGTAAAATGGAAACGTGGAAAGGGCCGAATTACCATACAATATGGGTGTTGTTACAATTTCGCTAAAGACGGAGAAGGTAACCCTCCCGGCATAATTCGCCATGATGAAGTTGATCCATTACCATCATTCATAAAACGGATGATCGGACGAATGGTAGCTCGGCGAGTGCTCCCCGCCGATCGCATCCCGAACATACTCGTATTATAAATATATATAAGGAGGGTGATCGTATTCCTCCACATGTTGACCATCATGACTTCAAGAGACCTTTTTGTACCGTCTCGTTCGTCAACAAATGCAATATCATGTTTGGCACGTAAATTCAGATTATTGGAGATGGAGAATTCCAGGGACCTGTTGAAATTCCTTTACCGGTAGGCTCGGTATTAATCTTAAAAGGAAATGGTGCCGATGTGGCGAAACATTGTATTCCTGGCGTATCGTATGAGAGGATTTCGATCACTCTCAGAAGGATGAATGAAGACAAGATACCGTTCCGTTATAAATCTGATCCAGAAATGGAGAATCTCCGACCATATGAACTATAAGTTGTTTAAAGTCAGCACACCTCTTTATATATAGGAAGGATCTTTCCGGATTCTCCGATGTATGTCGAAGGTGAGGCTAGTCTCTATACAGACTTACTCGTTCAAATACATGATAGACAAGTGGTGGATGTTCGTAATGATACACGGATTTGATTTGACATTCAAAGATATCGCTGAAGAGACATATAGATGTTTACAGTATTATTCGTCGTATGATGGCAGTGATGTTCTTCATGTTCGATATTCGATGTAATAGCATTTCATCCACTATTATATGATATTCAGTTTCAAGCAAATATGATCGGACTCCTTTTGACGCGTTTAAAAGCAACTGGTTGATTGTTTGTCGAAAAACCAATAAATTTGGTTTATCGCAATTTTGGAAAGGCTAAGGAGCAAGAACGATGTGTAAAATAAGAAATATAATAATCCTTGAAAAAATTATTAATTAAAAATATATATAAAGATATAAATAAATGCCTAATAAAGTATTTTTGGAATAACAAAATCTTAAATAAAATAATGATAATATGAGTTTTGTTTCATATTCTTGCCAATTCTCATGTATATGCATCTGCATTTCACAAACTTCACCATTCTCACAATTCAACACTACGTCTCTATACAATTCCCACATTTACGCCACAAGTCATCACATTCCTCCATAATTTTTCACAATACATCGTACTCCTTCTGAGGTCAGTACCTAAATTCTGACTCTCATTTTTCTGAGATCGATACCTAAATTTCGATTCTCATTCCGAGGCTGGTACCCATATTCCAGCTTCTCATCTCGGTCGCACTCATATTCCGATTCCCACCTTCCGAGATCGGTACCCATATTCCGATTCTCATCCCGAGACCGATACGATATTTCGGCTCTCTCCTCCCGAGGTCGCACCTAAATTCGACTCTCATTTTTTCGAGATCGATACCTAAATTTCGATTCTCATTCCGAGGCTCGGTACCCATATTCCAGCTTCTCATCTCGGGGTCGCACCTATATTCTGATTCCCACCTTCCGAGATCGGTACCCATATTCCGATTCTCATCTTGAGACTGATACCGATATTTCAGTTCTCTTCTCCTGAGGTCAGTACCTAAATTCTGACTCTCATTTTCCTGAGATCGATACCTAAATTTCGATTCTCATTCCGAGGCCGGTACCCATATTCCAGTTCTCACCTCGGGCCGTACCTATATTCCGATTCCCACCTTCCGAGATCGGTACCCATATTCCGATTCTCATCTCGAGACCGATACCGATATTTCGCTCTCTTCTCCCGAGGTCGCACTCAAATTCGACTCTCATTTTCCCGAGATCGATACCTAAATTTCGATTCCCATTCCGAGGCCGGTACCCATATTCCAGCTTCTCATCTCGGGGTCGCACTCATATTCCGATTCCCATCTTCCGAGATCGGTACCCATATTCCGATTCTCATTTCGAGACCGATACCGATATTTCGGTTCTCTTCTCCCGAGGTCGACACTCTATATTCGACTCTCATCCTCCCGAGATCGATACCTAAATTTCGATTCTCACTTCGAGACCGGTACCCATATTCCAGTTCTCACCTCGGGATCGCACTCATATTCGATTCCCATCCAAAGCATGCATATGATTTATACATAATTATACATATGATTTATACATATCTATACATGTTGTTTATACACGCCTTTTGGATAGGCTTAGCCCTATTCTTTCTCACCATACATTCATACTGTTTGAGATCGGTTTATCCTACTCCCTTCTACCTTTTCAATACATATTTGGATAGGCTTAGTCCTATTCCTTCCCCGTCATATTCTCTCTGATCAAATGCATATTTCTGAATCGTTTCCTTGCATATGTTGGAAATTCAAATTCATATCGTTGAATTGAAGGTACACCTGCTAATCCCTAGCGGGAACGTAACGTAACTTCAATTCTAATTCGATCTTTGATTTGTTTCAAGTATGGTTACTTGAACATTCATTTGTGATTGGGTTGATCATTTCGGTCAACGCCAATAGGCGCGGCGTGCTTGTATAAGCACACCACACCTATTGGGGGTCCATTTGTTGACCTCATTTTCGAGGTCATTCTTTTCTCCTTCTAGCCTAGGATCTAGCCTTAGGGTCTTCCTATTTTGGACTATCTTAGAGGACTAGACTGGGACCCACTATGTTTAGAAATTCGAGCCATTTCCTCGCTCCTCGAAGTTTCATATGGACGGTTTTAAATCTTCGACATCCAGTTGAGTCGATTAAAAGCCGACATATTGAAACTCTTGTTGAGTTCCATAGGGATTTGAAAGACATAGGTGGACCCCACTGCGTGCGACGTTTGACTTTTTGCCACGAGCAATATGTTTGACTATGGTTCTCGCTTAGGCGAAGACCGGTCATCAATTTGCTCGATAGATGGCTCGGTCGAGTCAAAATAAATTCATTTGTGCCACGTGGCACGAATTTAATTTAAATTGACACGACTATCGGCGAACTTGTCCGAACGGCCCCGGATGACGAAACGGACTGCGCCATTGCGTCCGGAACGTCGATTTTAGCCGGGAAGGACATATAACTTGATAGGGTTTCGAGTCGACTCGATTTGCGTGCAAAATCGACGAATTTAAATAGAATAATAATAATAATAAATATTATATATATATATATATATATATAATAATATATATTAAATCTGTTCTTTAACATAATAACCTAATCCTACGGTTCACGGGAACGGGTACTATTCACTATCCCCTATCTCACGCACGCGTTTTTTCTTTCTTTGCCCTAACCGGACCCCGCCCCTTTCTTCTTCGGTAACGACCGTCGTCACAAGGTTCCTTGCCGGTTTCCCGGTCACCTCTCCCTCCTCCGACCTCAACCGACATTCTCTCCGGTCGTAACTTCCGGTCGCCTGTCCCTAACGGTTTTTCCCGCTCAAACGAGTCAGGTAACCTCCCTGCACTCGATTTCGACTGTGGCTTCTTGGTAAGTTGGGGCTTCTTTACCTCTCCGATTCTCACCGACGGTGAGCGTATTTTCTTTATCTGTGCCTATAAATACCCCTTAACAAGAAGAGAAAAGGGTTGAACATTGTTGTGTGTGTGTAAGATTGTTCGATTCTTTTCGAGTTCAAGGCTGGTTGCTCTATTCTCGTGATTCGTGGATTTTGTTGACTTTCTTTGAGATTTGATACTTTCTGGAAGTAAGTCTTTCTTCCTCTTACTCTCATCGTTTAATAGAATATTTTCAAGAGATTTCATGTTGATGATTGAGAATCAATAAGTCGCTGAAACTTATAATTGTTTCATGATTTTTTTATACTCTTAATGGGTAAGAGATGGACCATCATATGCCATAAACTATTTTTTTTTCCTTATATATGATTCATGATCCAGAAGACTTTTTATGATGTGGAATTTCTAGAATGAATAAGGCTCCATTGTATGTAAGTTAATGGAAATCTGTAACTTAGTTATAGGGATTATGTTTTATCTGACGCTGTCCTTCTAAAGGTATCATATATTTCCCATGAACTGATGAAGAAAAATAGATGAGTGTTTGCATAATTCCATATGATTTACGCAAGAAATTTCATCTTCTTCCTCTCTTTTCTTGTGAAATTCGGCTGGAGTAAATTTTGGTTGATTTTTTTTTAAGATACTGAAATCTGAATACGATTATTTTTATATTCAAGATATGATATATATGTATCCTTAAAGCATTCAGAGAAGTTTTTTTTTGATACGAATTCTCTAGTGGGTTCAGAAATGAGATTAATTACTATTCTTATTTAATCCTGTTTCATTCTTGAATCTGGATCTAGAAATGAAACTTTGCTTAGAGGGATTGGCTGTGCTTTCGGGTTCTGTACTTTTAAGACGTTAAGGATGTGAAATGTCAGTAATGTTTATGAATCTAAGTGTATATGACGTTTATCAGTTGCTCTATTACTTTTAGTTAGTCATCTACTCTAACTCCGTGGGTGAGCTTCTTTACTCTTATTTTTTTTTATGAGAAGAGTCTTAATTATGCTTGAGGCTTCTTTGTTATGTTGACCTTTTTCCATTCGACTCCCCTAATAAATTTGGAATCATATTTACTCAAGTCGAATGAACCTTACTGGGCTGATTCCTCAGCCATATGGCGATTTGTTAGCCTGATTTTCCAGTCTTAATGTAAGCTTGGTTTGGAAAGTTATTGTAGGCCTTTACCTTACCATAGGCCGTAAATTTTATCCCTATTGCAGCCTTGATCATAGGACTATTCTTTTCCTGTTTGTATCTTGGCCAACAATCACTTGATGGCCCCTGCTGCAGCCTTGGTTGTGAGCTGCCTTTTTTTTTTCCTTTCCTGTTTGTGTCTTACCTGTGAGTTTAAGCAGGGTGATTCAACTAGTGATGGTTTAGTTGTAGCCTTGTGCTGGCCCTGTTGTTGGCTCGGGTCCGGACCTCGTTATGGCTCAATTCTACCCCTATAATATTTTTTTTGTGATTTTTGTATTAAGCTGCGGTTATGGCTTTGTGATGAATCCATTTGAAGGGCCTTGCGCAAAGTTATTCATCCTTCTTGTATTTTAATCAAGAATCTCTGTTTGGGACTCATTGAAAGCTTTTCACACCTTTTTGTAGTATATTAAATTATAAGGTTGGAATTTAACAGTCTCAGTGTGGGTTTAAGTTTGGAAGCCATGGATATTATAAATAGTTTGTGAATGCACAAATAGATTTGTATGGGAGGTGATAAATCTTAACTGTGAGACAATGAAATTGTTCAAGTTTGAATCCTGTTTATTATATAATTATAAACATGGAGAAGAAAATATCGATAGAAATAACTCAGGGAATTGAATCCAGCCAATTTGGTTTCCTTCTTTTCAATTAAACTTTAAGATTTTGCTCCCCTTTTTTTTTATTTATTTATTTTTTTTTTTTTTAGATTATAATGGGTTGTATTCTTTAATTGGACACATGAATTGAATGTGGTGAATATGCCAGGGAAATTATATAAGTTCATTTACTGGTACTTTTAACTTTGCTCTTCACACTGGGAATTGAAACCGTGAAGCTATAAGATTTTCTTTTGAGATGCCCTTTGCCTTAACTTGTTTTTGAAACAAAATTTTGGAGATTTGTGAGTTGATGTTGGAATAGCTTACTTGAAGCTAAATTAAAAGGGAATGTTTTCAGCAAACCACCCTTCGCTTTAAGTTAATTGGAATGATATATATATTGGAGATACATTGGCTTCTTTTATTATGGATTGCAGCCTTTTGTAAAGTTTTATTGTGTATAAACATATGAAATTTCAAAGTGGGGGCATAAGTCGGACATGCGGGGTACAGGCAATGATGCACACTCGAATAATCGTGCTTTTATAGCCGAGACAAATAAAAAAATCAATACTCGATATTAGATGCCCATCTCACCTTGAGTTAGGTAGTTCTAATCCCTACTTTTAAAAATCCGTGAACCGATAAACGTATACTACGATGTCGTATATCACACCGATACGATAACGTATACTTTAATAACAAGATACTACACCGCACCCGTACCACAATAAACACCTTGCTTGCACAACAGATACTACATTGCACTTGCACGACAATAAACACTGCACCTGCACGACAACAGATACTACGTCAACACATATCACCTCACACACATAGCATAGCACATATCGCATCACATACATAGCACAATACATATTACCTCACATACATGTCATGACAAACACATATCACATCAAACACATACAACATATTAAATATCACACACAAATACCACACATAGCACATCATACACAACACATTCAGTATATCAAACCAAACACGACATATCAAACATATCGCATCGGACACAACACATATAATTATCAAACTTATCATGCACACCCTACACATTAAACATCACACACCGCATACTATGCACTAGTTATTACACATACACATCACATATTAAGTATCACACACACTACACATTACACCTTATGCACTACACATTACCCTACTACACACTATACACTATACACCGGTTAACACACCTCGCACATCACGTAACGTATACTACAACGCATCGGATACTTCATCGGTAAAGAATTCGGATACTACAAACCGGTTCACTCACTAATTAAGTGGTAGGGATTAGGATTGCCTACTCTAAGGTGATTTGCTGGTGACTTTATTCGAGATTGATACGTACTTCAAGACTTCGGGTTGCCTGTGGGATCGAGATAAAAAAGAAGTCTATAGACTGAGCCTATCCTCAAATAGAATTCTTATTCCCCCACTTTGATATTTTATATGTTTATGGCTAAACTTGATTGTATAGTTGCTTGTAGCTATTAGCCTGCTTCCGAGGCATCGACGGAGTTGGCCAGGTACATATTTATTTATTGTACAGTTCATTTACTTTCTTTATTGCATGCATTCCTTTACTTTTTGTATATACATTTACCTGCATTTATACTTTTTCTTTTATGCTTGCCCTAGGATAGTGCCATCTAGGGCATGGTTAGTTTCTTTTGATTATTGCTTCTCTTGCATACCTGTACTTGCCCCTAGGATAGGCCCTTTAGGGCATGTTTGTTTTCTTTTTCATTATACATGTTTTTCTCTTGTATATGCCCTTAGGATAGGCCGTTCGAGGCATGATTTTCTCTTTTCTCCTATCTTTACTCTTTCTCGAGACGAGACGACAGAGGACGAATGGAGGACCTTCGATCGGACTTTCGTAGATTTAAATAACATCTATAGGACGTCGAGGTCGTCGTTTGATACGACATAAACCCTCACACTATCTTTTAGGACTGAGTACGATCGCATATCGTACGACATAAGTCCTAAACTGTTTAGGATTCCGAGGTTATCGTTTGGCACGACATAAACCCTCTCATATTTTTGGGTCATTTACATATGACATGTAAATATAAATCCCAAAACATCTAAATAATTTGCAAGATTGAAATTTTAACACAACTTCACTTTCAAAGATATAAAGCCCAATCATAGGATAGTTGAGATGTCACTGAAGTTCTTTCAGTATCTTCGACGTCTCCTACTCTTTACTTCTTTGGATTCCGAAAATAATCGTTCCACATCGAACCATTCCCTTTGATTTTCCTACAAGCAATCTTGGAAACCTAAACGTTGAAATCCTCGAAGACGAAGCCTATGATCCTTATCGAGAGTTTTCTTAGGTGACTTCGGTTGCTTAAGATGTAATTAACTATGGGGCTTGCCTCTATAGGGAATTAGGAACCCGGATTAATCTAAACCCCGCCTAATCCGTGCATTAGACATGGGGAATTTGTCGGCTATGAAATACGCGGACTAAAATAGAAGTCATAAACTTTTAAGTTTGGATAGTTAGCTTACTAACAAGTGGTACGCTCATCTTTTGGGATGATGTGTCACTTGTGGTATCGTGCTCAACTATTTAAACTATTTGATATGAGATCTATCTCGGTCTCGTTATTTTCAAAATAAAATAATATATCACCATTTTCAAAATCAAAATAAAATACTTTACATATTACATTAAATTTAAATTTTAAATTTTTATTTTCAAAATCAAAAAAGGAAAAATTAGCCGACAGTCCACGGTGACGGAGGTCCACGGTAATGGAGGTCGACGATGACGAAGGTCTACAAAAGTTGGCGGTGGTCGACGGCGGCCAGCGGTGGTTGATGGTGGTCGACGGCGATCGGCGGTGGTGCTAAGCTGCAACTTCTCCTTAAGGCCTTAAGCTCTCTCTCTAGGCTTCCCCCCCCCCCCCCCAACATGTAAGGGTTGGGGTATATTTATAGTGCTTTTGGTGCAATTAATGCAGCCATTTTGATCAGACGGTTAAGAGGGCTTCTCTCGATCTTACGGCGTTTAAGAGGAATTTGATGACCTTGATGATGTCGGAATTAAGTGAACTTGAGCTCATTGGATTCGTTTTGTCGAGACGCTCGATTTGAGTATAATCTTGCTAATGTCGGCATTTATTCGACTTTTCAATTGTGTATGGAAATCTTCTAAGAATCGTATAATGACTTGATCTGGGCTTGATTTGACTCGGATCAGACTAGTTTTGATATTGTTAGGTCCGTCTCATCAAGCCGATCAGTTTGACTATAAGCTTGCTGAAATCGGAGCTCTGGATAACTTTTTATCATTATTTGAATGTTTTATGCTCAAAATATCGTCTCGATATCTATGTCATGTCTCGAGGTTCGTGCTGGATGATGAAAATTTGTAGGTGACGTATCAGCCCTTAGTTTTAAGGAGGGTAGTACAATTAATTTTAGTGTTCTAATCTTGGACCGTCATATTGTCTCGAGATCCATGTAAACCATTTTTGAGTGTACATGTATGTATGTAGGTGTGCTTGTTACACACACACACACACACACACACACACACACACACTAAAAAATGATCTGTACGAATCTTGAGATAAGCTGACAGTCCAAGATAAGACGAGTAGAATAATTTGTACTACCCTCCTTAGAATAATTCGTACAGATCATTTTTTAGTGTGTGTTTTGTGTGTGTGTCTATATATATATATATATATATATATATATATATATATATATATATATATATATATATATATATATATATATATAATCCATTAGCAGTCATATTATGATGAAGGTTTGATTAATTGGGTAATTTGAAATCTTAAATGTATGATTCCCCATTAATTACTAAACTTTTCAAAGAAATTTTTCCTTTCTACAAATTCTTCCACCAAAAAGATGATGTTTCTGTTTATTAATATGGGCGTCTAATTATTTATATTATTAGAATGAAATGTCCAGAGCAGATTTGGTAGAATCAGAGTGATCACACCCAGGTTAAGCCATCTATTAACTTTAGGTTATGTTAATCTTTGGCTCTTATGTCAAGTATCTTATGGATCATTGATCATCACTCACTATGATAAAGTTCTTTGTTCTATATATGTTAATCTTCAATTCATATTTCATCATGAAATAATAGTGAATTAACAATTCAACTAGTTTTTACACATTACTATCAGAGGTTTGTACTACATACAAATCAGTCAAAATATTGAATATAATATTTTAATCATTCAAATTTAAAATATAACATTTTAACAATTTCCTGCATTATAATTACTCTTTTTTACAGTCTAGTGATGGCTTTGAGTGAAAATTTTGGACAAGAAAATGTTAATTTTTAAATTTAGTTGGTTAATATTTTGAATGATTGGTATAGAAAATTATAAATTATAAAATAAATCAAATTTCAATTTAGGTGGATCAATATCAAAATTTTTGTTGCAACGATTAAATAAGTGAAAAGAAAATTCCTTCAATATAAATTTAGTCCATTATTTTTAAATTGTTATTGTAAATCACAAAAATGTAATCATGCTATAAATAAATTATTATAAAAAGCATATTGCTTGAATAACTCAAAACATAGTTGTCAGATTATTTTAAAAACACATAAATTTAATTTTTAGAATGTTTCTAAGCAATTTAATTCTTATTAAAAGAAAGTAATAAACTAGTTATGTAATTATCTCTTAATTAATTAAAAAAAACAAAAAAAAATTATTTCAAGTAAGTCCTTAATTTTAAGCTTTGTCTTCTAGCAAGGCTCGGACAAGGCCGATTCCAAGCTTTGTGTGGAAGCAATCAAAAAGGATGAATTGGTCGTCAAGATTTACCGACTTTTAATTTTTAATTTTAACATCATTTAATATGGCGACACATAAAATGTTTGCATATTGCAATAATTTTTATGGTCATACATATAAAATGATTTATGTGGCACGTTAATTAAAATTGTTCATATGTTAAGATGAGTCTCACACTTTTAAAAAACAATCAATCAGTATAACCCATATTCCGATGCGGCCAAATTTAGACGCGGCCAAATTTAGACGGGCCTGCATCATGTGTCAATTTCTCCTCCACCGGTACCACAAATACTTTACACGTGCATCTAGAATTGGACGACTTGATTAATCTAGAAGAAAGTGTGGCTCCCCACGATATACATTTGACCCCATTTCAATTGCGCAAAATGTTAGAACCATTTGGAAATTTAACTTAGCCACGTCTTTTTGGGGCATTTACATACCTACCACCTGATTACTGTATTTATATATCTAACACCTAATTATAGGCGTGAAAGTTGGTATAACTGTAAGAAATGAAGTTTACGTGTTAGATATGTAAATACATTTTAAATGGAGTTGCAAATAGGGTGCAGTGAAATTATTATTTTTTTTTGTTTGGGGCCATAGAATTATATTCATTTTTTATTAACGCTTTTGATGGCTCATAAAAGGGGCCTTTGATAATAAAATGAGTTGACAAATTAATATTGTAGGATTAAAGAGCAAAATGAATAATTAAGCTAAACTATAAATAAAAGTTTTGTAACCTTTGGTGCAGTACTTAATAAGAATTATTAAAAGGTAAATTTTATCTAAATGAGGCCAAATAAATGGGTAGTTTAGTGTGATGATGATAGTTTAGAGTTGTTGTAATTACTGGTGAAGTATAAACATTTGTGTGTTGCATTAATATTAGTCCAAACCATACTGTCTAATTTTGTCTTCTGAGATTTAAATCAATTGTTAATTATAAAAATTAAGTTTATGTACATCGGAATTAATGCATCGGCGCAAAGGAGATCCAATGGTTCAGAATGCAAAAAATGACACCTAAGGAGAGCCTACTAGAAAAAGACTAGAAAGCCCACTTATTTAATCAGATCGTAAGTGTCTAAACCAAAGTCATGATCAAAGCCAACTAGATCTGGTCATTTGAGCCAAAGCCAATAAAACTAATGACATCCAAATAGTCCGAGCCCGAACCCATAAGACCAAGACATGGCAGATAGTCGTGCAAGCCGGCCACGATAAGAAAGCCCATCTCAGCCACACTAAGAAAGGCTTAATTTTATTATAATCACATGAGTAATATATTAATATATGGGAGGAATTGAAATAAATAGGTTAAATATTTCAAACTTTAAATAAGCATCTTCTTTTTTCATACAAATGACCAATATATTTACATAATCATTGATTTTTTGTGCATGATGAATCTATTAAGGCTTCAAATGGAGAAGCGTTTAGGCTCCGTTCTAGTCTATAAAATGCGGACAAAATGGAAAAACTTCATTTGGATATTCAAATTTTCGAGAAATATTTTTCTCTATTTTGAATCGTGAATAGAATGAAGCAATTTGGACTTTGCAATGCGGGTTTTAAAGGAATTTTTCTCAATGATGACTAACAAAGGTATAATCTTATTCAGAATGACTCCTACGTCAGAGTTATTCAGTCAACTCTGAAGTTTTGGTCTCTCAGCCGCCATGAAATTTGGGAAAAAGCATTGTCAGATCAGAAAGAGCGTGATAACCAATTGCATGGAATTAAGCTTCTTACATACATCTGTATGAAACTTTGAAGTGATCTCTTTCTTGTTTATTTTTTTACTTCCTCTACCTAATAAACTCAACTAAGTATACTATTTTCTTACGTATTGTCAGGTTTATGGAAACAGACAGTATTCAAAGTAGAACTTAAGATCAGTAGATGTATAGCATCATTGAAAAACACATATGACATTTGGCTCAGAATTCATTTATATATGTATATGTATTAAATATAAAAATAACTCTTACATCTTAATACCATGACTGATATGTAAATGAACTTTATTAAAGAAGCAAACTAACGAAAAAACATTCTCATCCTCCGAGCCGAATGAATAAACAGTTGCTATATATTTATATGTTAGGAACTGCTTGGATACTTTGATTTCCAGTACTTTTCAATCTCCTCAGCAGTTCTTCCTGGTATTCTTCCAGCAATCAATGACCATCTGAGAATTATAAATTATAAAGACATTATGGCAGGAAATGAAATAAATTTCTCAAAAGTGTGTGTAAATTAGTGCAGAAGAAAAACCTCTCTCCAATGAGTTTATATATCCTGGCAATAAGATCTATCTCTGCCTCTGAAAACTCCACCTCTGAAGTCTGATAATTCTCTTCTGAAGAACCAACAAAATTAATATAAAGTTTTTTTTTTGTTTTCTTAATAAATAAGAAGAAACATTAAAGGTAAATAAGCACCTGCGGAATCATTAATATCCTCCTCTGTTCTTTGATCCGTGGCAGCCATTTGCAGGAAACAATAAATATGAATTAGAAAGTTTGATGCAAAGGCAATTGGAAGAAAAATTTTGGGTTAGTTTTGTTTGGATGAAGCTGTTATATATATAGTTGCTGGGAAGGTGAGAAGAAACTAATAGCTGCAGTAAATAGTAAATATGTTTTAATCCATTTTATTATTAATTTTTTTTTTATTAAACTATTTGTTTGATTTCTAATAAAACTTATTGTCACAAAACAGTTATATGATTTGAGTAAGCTAATTTGATTTCTTATTAAATATGTATTTTTAATTAAATTTTGATTGAAAATTTGATAAAAAAAACTCAATCTAATAAACTCTCTTTTTATAAAAAATAATAGAGTAACATGATATATTATTCGTACAAGAAAAAATCACATCCGTTGTCCGTCAATTCAGATGTCGGTGCTCATCGTACCATACTGTTATGAACAAAATGTGAAGTGATTCATGTCGTCCTCCGAATGTCCGCACATAAAATTTTCTCTTAATAATTTTATACGGAAATTTTATATGTTGTATAAATGGTTAGTCAATAGGTTTTCAACGGTCAAAAATTTATTCCATATGTTGGATTCAACGAACGATAATGTTGTTGAAAGCTAAATTTAATATTTATATATACTTATTGTCAGATATGCAAATGTTATGTATAGAAAAATTAAGAATAATATAGAAGAAATTAGCGCTGATATAATATATTTTGCATGAAGTATATAATACAATTATTTGTTTATTTTCAAACTCCTATCATAGTGTGTTCAATCAGCTTATAGTAGTAAAATGAATGATGGTAATTGACAGTTTTAAAAATTAAGGGTTTGTCAACTTATTAAAAAAAATTATGATGGTGCTAAAAAATAAATTGATATTAAAATAATTACGATGACAATTATATATATTTTAAAAAAAAAAAAAAAAATTAGACTGCAGCTACAAATTGTCACCACACTTAATCAGGACTCATGATAAAAATGTAAATTTCAAGAATAACTTTTTTTTAAAACCTACTAAAACGTAATTTATTCAAACCTCAAATATAATTGGTGGGATCAGTGTATGCTGTTCCCATAAAGTGGGCGGTTTCTAGAGAAGTGATTCTAGAAAAGCTGACTGATGATGTGATCATGAAGGCGGCCGACATTGAGATATTTTTGGGTACTAACTTATTTACAAACTTTTAAGTCACTGTTTGGTAATTTCAAACAATTTTTTTTTTTTTTTCTGTCTAGAAGTTCTTCGCTGCAAAAGTATTTTTACACACTTTCACGCATGAATTTATTATATTAAAATTTAGATATTAGATATGTAAATACATAAAAAATGTGCCTGTATGTAAATTTTACTCTATCTTTCTCTATAGCTCGCCTAATAGAATCTCAATAACTTGTTCCAAATTATTAATAATTATTTTAATCTAATAATTAAATTAATTATAAGATTAATGCAATATAAATTTTAATTGATTGATACTATATTATATTTATCTGAAAATGATCATAAAATATTATAATCAAAATTAATTTAAGCTTATAAATACTTTTTATTCTTTTTTTAGAAAGTGTTCTTTAAGATTAGAGCAACATCTAGAACTCAACTTTAGCAATCTCATCATATCGAGAAGAGAAGGCGTTGCTGTCCAAATGACTTTTGGGCCATAAGATCAACATAAGCTTTCATTTGAAACCTTTGGAAATTTAAATTTGCACTTTTATTTAATTTTATTATTTTAGTTTAATAAGGTCAATTTGACAGGGAAATGTTAAACAAAGTCCCACATAAAACATTATTATATGCATGCAGCTCATAACAAATTATGTGTATTTTGCTAGCTATATATAGCTATATATATATATATATACATTTATTTATTTGCGAACAGTGCCGGCCAATTCCGATGCTAATACACCAATAATCCAATGCAAAAAATATTAGTGACGGATCTGCATCGGATAGATATTTCACGCAAAAATGGGCTTCTTAAATACAATTAGGTTTGGCCATGGTTCATGTAAATAATTTGTGTTGACATTAGCATCCAATATTGTCGATATTAGCCAGTTTCTACATGACTATGCCGACATAAAAGTTAAATATGGAATTTACGTTCACAGTTTGTGAATGCAAACATCTGTTGTCATTTGCGTCTATCATTTTTGCCGGAGTGGTTGATTAATGCCAAAATGTATCAAATGTATTAGTGTCAAGAATTTTTTAGGCTACATCGATGCAAATAAGTAGAAAATTTAGAAAAATAATAAAAAAATGATAATATTTTACAATCCACACACAATAACAATCACAAATACATACTCATCACCACCATACAGCACAAAACATATTGCTCAAACATATATTGACATAAAAATAAATATAATTTAATAGACAATACTCAAACTCTCTCTATATATATACTTTCGTGAACATTAAGTTCCGAAAGGTTGCTTTGTGGAACAAAAGAGTTGATCGCATAAACTCATTGGAATAGGGATATTACCAATAATTTTATGTAATCTTTTGGGAGCTAATTTCTTGGGCAAATCAAGAGTTTTAGGAACTAAATTTGGGGCTACTGATATTCCTTAGACCACTAGAAGGGCATAAGGAAGAATTTTTTTCCTAGATTGACACCGTCTTTGAATCTAATCCTTTGTTATATCCATTACCTGTTAGGATAAACTTTCTTTTCAAACTTTAGGATACATATTCAATTCAACTTGTGTATTAAACTTTTCAAGCTTGAACTAAGATTAGTACACTAAAATTTTTTTTGAAATTGGGTTTACCTTGTTTCTTGTGGGAACGGCAACTAAACTCTGAAACGGTACTACTGATACATTTTGTATACTTGTGTGAGTCGCCAGTGCTTCACAGCACTTTGAGTGTGTCAAGTGAAATACAAATTTTAATTAATTAATTATATTACACTCATTACAAAAGAACTTAATTATTGCAAAATGATTATAAATAAAAATTTAAGTAAATATTTTGACCCATCTTTTCTCTGATAATTAATGATTAATCGCGTGATTAATCATTTTGAATTACAAAACTAATAAGTTTATTTTGCTTTTTTTATAAATCAATGATGCGTGTTAGAAAATTCGTGGCGGTAGAGTAATGGATTATCGTCTTAGCATTGCAAGAGAATATAACACTCACACAGATAAAAGAAAAATAACCAATAGTGACACTAGAGGTTTTTATGTGGAAACCCCGTAAAGGAAAAAAACACAGAGCCTAGCCCAGTTGTAAAAGTACACTATTAGTAGATGATTACAAAGATCTCTTATCTTACAGACGAAAAAGGGTAACGGTATTTTCGAAGTTAAAGAGTCGATTGATGGCGTCTGGTTGGTGGTGATTGACGGTGGCCGACGAGGATCGGCAGATGTCAACTGCAGTCGGCGGTGGTTGATGGAGGCTGGCGGCAGTCGACAACGATCGAAGGGTATCGAAAACAGTTGGTGGTGGTCGATGAAGATCGGCGGTGCTCGACGGTGATCGTCTTGTTAGTGGCGGTTGACAGTGGCCGACGACAATCGGCGGGTGTTGACCACGACCGATGGGTGTTGACGATGGCCCACAATGGTCGACGACGGTCGTCGATGGCCAAAAGAGGCTGGCGGTGGTCTATGGGGATCGGCATGTGTTGACAATAGTGCGCCGTGGTCGATGATGGTCGGCGGTGGCCGGCGGTGATCACTGGTTAGTAGCGGTTGAAAGTGGCTGACGACGATTGGTAGACGTCAACAGAACCATCGACGACAGGACCGGCGGTGGTCGACGGAGGCTGGCGGTGGTCGAAGGAGCCCGGCAGTAGTCGACGACGATCGACGGGTGTCAACGACGGTTAGCGGGTATTAATGACGGTAAGTGTTCAATGACGGTCGTCAGTGACCGTCTGATTAGTGGTAGTTGACATCGGTCGACGGTGATCAGTGGGTGTCGACGGCGGCCGTCGGTGGTCGACGGCGATCTACGATGGCCGGTGATAGTTGAGACGGTTCTGGACTTCAGCTTCTTCTCAGAGCTTCCTGTTCTCTCTGAAGCTTCCAATCTCCCTCCTCATGTGAGGGGTGGAGCTCTATACATAGTGTTTTGAGTGCAACTAATGCAAAAATATGAAACATTTTGATCGGATGGTCCAGAGAGCTTCCTTCAATCAAACAATGTTTAATGGATATTTGAGTGACTAAACAATGTCAGAATTGAGCTATCTTGGGCTCGTTGGATTCGTCTTGTCGATACGCTCGATCCGACTATAAAATTGTCAGATTTGACATCCGTTTGATCTTCCAAATGTGGGAATCTTTCATAAGCATTTAAATGACTTGATTAGTGCTTGATTTGACTCAGATTTATCTAACATTGATGTTATTAGGTTCCTCTTATCGAGCTCTCGATGATTATTTATCAAAATTTGAATGTTTCTTGCTCAAAAGATTGTCTCAAGATCCGTGCTAGATAATGAAAATTATTGGTGTCATATCAATTGCCCTTATTTTCAGGCGAGGCAAATTTCGTCATAAAAAATATTGATATATTAAAGAACTTCAGAGATACTTATTTGGTTGGTCAATGCTGCTTCAAGCTAACTGTTCCGGGTTACAAACATGTTAACGAAAAAAAAATTAATATGAAATGTCATTTTTCTTTTTTCTTTTTTTCTTTTTTTTTTGGAATATGAAAAGTCTTTTTTTCTTTTATTTTTAATGAGCATTTAATGCTTGCACTTCTTTTTGGATTTATATATTAATGTGCATTTAATGGTCAAGACACTTTTTGATCCTATAAATAGACCTAAAGGAGATGGTAGAGGGATGTGTCATGGCGGAGCTTTGCAACAGGGCGACGCGACAACGCGTTATGGTGAAGCGTCGCGGTAGGGAGTCGGGGCGATGCGACGCTTTGTGCCGGTGTGTCACTGCTACGCATTGCGGCGGTGCGTTGCGAAGACGCGTTGCTGCTGTGCATCGCAGTGGGGCATCGCGGCAACGCGTTGCGGAGGAGCTTCATGGTGGGGCGTCGTGTTACGACAGTGAGACACAACATGTTGCGACAGTGCGTCGCAATAAGGCAACGCATTGCGGCGGTGCGTCGCGATGGGGAGTTGCGGCGACAGATTTCGGTGCGGTGTTGAGGTGACGCGACGCATTGCGGCAGTGCGTTGCAGCGAAATGTCACGGCCGTGTGTTGCGGTGGAGTGTCACGGCGACGAGTTGCAGTATCGAGTTTCGGTGCAAAGTTGCGACGAAGAGTTGCAACAAAGAGTTGTGATACATCGTTACGGTGTAGTTTGGCAATGTTGAATTGCAATGTAGAGTTGCGGCGAAGAATTGCAACAAAGAGTTGTGATACCGAGTTACCGTGTAGTGTTGCGGTCACGAGTTGCGGTGCAGATGAAAGTCAACCCCATCCTGGCGAAGAGGAAGTCGTCCTCGTCCTGCGTAGCATGCATGCAACGGGATCTTCTTTCTCTTTGTGGTGAAGAAGAAAGTTGTCTCTATCTGCGTAGCAGGCAAGCAACGAGATCTTCTTTCTCGTTGCGGTGAAGATGAAAGTCGTTCCCGTCCTTCGTAACATACAAGCAACAGGATCTTCTTTCTTATGTTGATGTCGTACATTCTGGAGGAGATTCCTATGTCGCTCTTGCAGGTTCTGGAAATGATGAATAAATGTTGTAGTTTTCCCTCCGTGCATTAAGGGAAGATTTTCATGCTTAAGTGGTGGTGATATCTGGAGGCGTCACAAGTATATGTTGGTCTTTGAAGCGTTTTTAATCATCTGATATGACATTTGCAGACTATAAAAATGTATTTATTTGCCTCTTTGATGATTGTTGTGGTTTCTCAATCGTACAAAATTTTGTGATTAAAGTTAGCACAATAACATTATAATTTGAAGAGGTTCATGCCTTCCGAGGTTGTGCCCTCTAAAACTTACGTCTTTAGGAGCTTGAATCAGTATCTTTGAGGCTCATAGCCTTTTGAGGTATTTGAGTGGAGACAATGCCAATCACTTGCTCTCATGGAGTGTTTCTAGTTAGGAACATGTCCACTATTAGCTTCTCACCAAGACTTGCCTCTTGGGCTCGTCATGTAGGAGCGTGGTTGAAAGAAGAATCCATTAAGAATGTAACATTAGTTCTGAGTTGTATAACTAGAGAAGCTCGACGGTATTAACATGTAACAAAAAGAGATATGAAATCCACTGAAAATAGTTGATGTATTCTAGGTTGTTGGACAAAGCTTTACTTGACGACTGTAACGTAAAGCTGTATGTCGAAGCTTCTGCTTGACCGCTGTATCCTGTAATGGAAGAGGTCGAAGGGAATCCACTAAGGATTTTTGACCTATTTGAGGTTGTATGTCGAAGCTTTTGTTTGATAACTGTAACCTGCAATGGAAGAGGTCGAAGGGAATCCACCAATTATTTTTGACCTATCTGAGGCTGTATGTTGAAGCTTTTTTCTTAAAGACTGTAGTCTGATGGAAGAGGTCAAAGGGAATCCACCAAGGATTTTTTACCTATTCGAGGCTGTATGTCGAAGCTTTTGCTTGACGACGGTAGCCTGTAATAGAAGAGCTCGAAGGGAATCCACAAAGTATTTTTGACTTATCTGAGGTTGTATGTCGAATCCTTTTGCTTAACGAAAGTATCCTGTTATGGAAGAGGTCGAATTGACTCCCATTGGGATCGATTATGCCTAAGTTGAGGTATCAGAGATGCTCTGCATTTCTCGAGACTAGGGCGTAAATCGCAATGGATTGTATGTTTTCTTGGAATTATGGTTGCAGTAATACTTAAGTGTAATGTTTGACAACTCGTTAGTTGTTGCCTTTGAAGCCTTTCCCCCATAGCGAGGGTATTTTTTATGCAAGCTTGTAAATTAACGCATATATTGGGCCTTGAAGAGATCAACTTCCTGATCTGATTGAAGAGGAAACTTTAGTTTGATGAGTGGCACTGAAGAAGCATCATTTGCAGTAAAGATTGCCCCCCGGTCCAGGAGAATTTCATTTAGGCTTGTAATATGAATGGAATACGGAATTACCACCTTACTAAAGTCATGCTTAGGACGTTAACATGAACAATCTTTCGAGACTGCAGTGAAGGTTGCCCCCCATATTGAAAAATATTTCAGAGATGACCTTCAAGACGTGAAGGAGATTCCTTTGCCAGTTGGATGAAGTACATCATTAGGAAAGGAAGTAGGGCTCAGTTTCGCGGAGTTGAAGAAAGTGTCGAACGGTGCTTCGTTTCCCACAGATGGCGCCAAGCTGATGCATGCTAGAATATTCGTGGCGGTAGAATAATGGATTATCATCTTAGCGTTGCACGAGAATTCAACACACACTCAGATGAAAGAAATATAACTAGTAATGACGCTAGATGTTTTTACGTGGAAAAAATGTAAAGAGAAAAACCACGGGGCCTGACCGAGCTGTAAAACTTAAATATTAGTAGATGATTACAAAGAACCCTTATACCATATACGAGAAAAGGGTAATGGTATTTTCCAAGTTAAAGAGTCGACTGATGGCATCTGGTTGGTGGTTATCGGCGGATGTCGACTGCGGCCGGCTGTGGTTAACGAAGACTGGTGGTAGTCAACAGTGATCGGCAGGTGTTGACAATAGTCGGCGGTGGTCGATGATGGTCCACGGTGGCCAACGGTGATCGTCTGGTTAGTGGCAGTTGACAGTGGTCGAAGACGATCGGCGGGTGTCGACAGCGGCCGACATTGGTCGACGGCGATCTGTGATGGTTAGTGACAGTCGGGACGATTCTAGACTTCAGCTCATTCTCAGAGCTTTCAGCCCTCTCTGAAGCTTCCAGTCTCCCTCCTCATGTGAGGGGTAGAGCTCTATATACAGTTTTTTTTGTTCAATTAATGCAGGGATATAAAACATTTTAATCGGACGGTATGGAGAGTTTCCTCCAATCAAACGACGCTCAATAGACATTTGAGTGACTAAACGATGTCAGAATTGAGCAATCTTGGGCTCGTTGTATTCGTCTTGTCGAACAATCGATTCGACCATTCTATTCGACTATAAACTTGTTGGATTAGACATTTGTTTGATCTTTCAAATGTATCTGAGAATCTTCCATAAGAATTTAAATGACTTGATGAGGGCTTGATTTGGCTCGAATTTGTCTAACTTTGATGTCATTAAGTTCCTCTTATCGAGCAGGTCAGTTTGACTATAAGTTTGTTAAAATCAGAGCTATGGATGATTGTTTATCAAAATTTGAACGTTTCATGCTTAAAATATTGCCTCGAGAGTCGTGTCATATCTATGCTAGATAATGAAAATTTATTGGTGAAGTATCAATCAAGAACAATTATTTTGTTTCCCTGCCTGAGTTTTGATTTTTATAACTCCTAATGATTATCCAAATATTCCTATAAAACCTTTTTTTTTTTTTTGACTTTTTAAATATCATCTAGAACTTGAGAAGTCATCATCTAGAAGAAAGTTGTTTAACAAGAATGCTAAAAAATAATTATAGAAATTAATTTAGCTTTGATTAGAAACATTTGGAAATTTCACTGTGCACCCTTATATAAATTTTCTATTGCAAGGAAAAGAACAAATTATTTGGGAAAAAAATTCAAGCATTTGGTATTAAAAAATTTACATTCTAGAATCTCCAATAGAAATGCAGAGCTACTTCTTTGGCATTTGGTAGATGGAAATGCAGAGCTACTTCTTTGGCATGCGCAATTCTAATATTAGCTTCTTGCCCCCAAAAGATTGACAAGGAAATTTTAACTGAAGTTCAAAAATAAAAATTATTATATGCATGCAACTAATGAAAAGTTATTTGTATTTTGCTATGTTATAATTTATATGGTGAATATCTATTTTATTTTATTTTATTATGCTTTAGTTAATTAATTGGTTTAGTGTAGGCAATGAGTCATTTGGTTCTGTAGTGAGAAAATGATGGCGTACTATATGAATGATTTGATAATTTAATATTTCAGAATTAAAAAGAAAAAAAAATATTAATTATAATGCAGTAGCCACCAAGCAAAATAACATTTTATACAATGCTCAATAAGAACGAATAAATAAAAATTATATCCATTTGCATAAAAAATGTGTTAACAATAATCTTAAAGAGATCTAATGGATCAGAAGAGAAGCGAACAATAAAGGCCGACCCACTACTAGAAAATTATGAACCCCATTGGACTGACCTAGCAATACCATATGAGTGAAGCTGACAAGACCAAAACCTATTGGACCATGTGATGGACTAAAAGACGATCGGATGATCCGAGCACGGGTCATTTGCCTAGAAAGGAGACAAATGAGCATCAGAGCCACCCACTACAAAAAATTCGACTCGATGCGATAGCTTGCCCTCGAGTAGAGTCAATCGAAGAGAAAATATTGTTCCACAATATCTCCAAACATCCCATAGATGCCTCTGAGGCTCCTCGTATGGGATCAATGATTGACAGTCAGGTTATATTAATCTGCTGGTCTATACAAAACCATGCTCAATCGACTGAGTTGATCTGGTTGACCCGATGCCAACTAAGCTTAGCCGACCAAGCCAAAAAATTGTGGGACGATAAGTATATTCATGTAAAATATCAGAAATATCATATTATGGACACCTTTAAAGCATATGCAACAATATAATATCATAATTGTATCATATTCTCTATAAATAGAAGAATTAATTTATGAATAAGACATAATTGATTACGGTTCATCCCCCCACCCCCCCCCCCCCCTTCTCTCATTATTTACGCTCAATTCATTGGGTGCAATTCAAAGACAAATCTGGATTCAACAACTTATAATCTTTCTTAATTATTGAGAGGTTGTGATGATGATGAAGTTTTCAAGTTTGAGCAACACCAAACAAAGTATATAAAATTGTGTTTTGATCTCACAGAGCCCATCATCTAGACATCTTGACAAAAACGAACAACTGTATTCAGACTAACCGATTACACCCTCTTGTCAATGGCGGATTTCAAACGACTGACCGAATACGATCAATCACCCACCGACCGACAACATTCACTTAAACTCATAAGTCATTGCAAACCATTATTCTCTGTCAATATTATGATGGTCTTTAATTCAAATTATACTCATTAATTCTATTAAGAGTGGTTATCATAATGGTTCCGACCTTCTTTAACTGTACTGATTAGATGCATTTAAATAAGCGGTCTCAAGGGGAATAAGTGGACTCTCTCTGACCTTCTCTTGAGGAAATTACGGTGTGCTTTTCCTCTTTCTCTTGCCTCTTTAGAAAAAAAAGATAAGTTCGGATTCAACACTTGAACCATTTCATTCAACTACTTTAAGCAATTGTTTCTCTAAAAAGAATTAAAAATAAGCAAATATTAGCATCAAATAAAAAAAGATTTGTAAGTAAATAAAAGTTGAAAAATGTAATATTGAATTGTCAATTGCATGCCTGTATTTATGATTAATTAATCACAATAGACATCATTTAATGTAAATAAAAGTACATATAAATTAAGACAACAATAAATCAAGATGGATAATACACTATTACTGCAAGAAGACTAGCAATCGAGTATTATCATCCAAAAAAAATAAAATAAAATAAAATAAACAAACATCAAGAAGCAATAAAAAAATAAACTGGTTCTACAGTTTTACCGTAAGTTTCAGCCGGTTCATTGTGGTTCAATACTGGAACAGTTTTAGGCCAACCTGAACCGCACCTCCGACAGTTCAGAGTCGAACCAGTTATACCAGCAGGTTCGATCCGATTTTCTAAACTTTACTTTTACTATCTTCCTAATATGAATTTTTCTTTAAAATGTTCATCTTTCATACTTTTTGCCAGCAACTTAACAAATGCCAAGTAACGCAAATTACTTCCTACTTTTAGTGAAATCATATTTAGCATATTACAATAATAAATATACTTAGCCGCTAGAAAATTCGTCCGATCAAATATAAATCTTGACACATCCTACAAATTTCAACGCACCCAAATATTCAAACTAGGAATTCACCATTGAAGTTGATTTTGAGATCTTATGAACTCCATCTGTTGTAAATTTATAAAAAAAAATGGGCGTTTAGTGGAGGTAAATCCAATTCTAAATTGTCCTAAATAAAGCACTTAGTTTAACAATTTCACATGATCATTTAAGCTATCAAATGACCTATGATTTTATGTGATTATAATGAAAAGGAGTGCCTCAATAAGGAAAACATGCCAAGATTAATATTACTAAATTTTGATGTCCTCATGACACTAAATTATCTAGTAAACATAATTAAACCTTAAGAAAAATGAAATTATATCAATCCATGCAATATTTTTATGCCTGCAAAAGATAACCAAATTATTCCTTATTAAAAATATATAAATATATCATATTTATTCACACTTGTGGGCTTGATGAAGAACTTTGATAGAGAGAATTCATGAGCATAATTAATTTCTTAGATCCGACCAGCTGCATCAAATACTCAAAATCAACCAATATTTATATTAATTAGTTATAACCTAACGCAAAAGTCTATCATTGGCCAAAACCAACTCCCATTATCAATCAATGTCAACGCTCATCATCACTATTGTTTGTTAATTACTAATAGTTCATTAGCCTTCAGGGCCATTCGATCCTACTTGTAATAAATAAAAGATATTATGTTAAAAGTTAATGACATTCTGCCACATGATCTTTGACATTTCTCATCGATCATCACTTTACACATACCAATGATTAATGTTTGCTGTCAAGTGAGCGCCCAATTTCATGGTTAATCTCTCAATCCATAAAAATAATCATAAAATAGATCAGTGATCATTGTCAAACATAGATTTATGTTTAATACTTATTTCATTTTTACTAATGTGTAATACTTGTTCACAATCGATGTCCATTTTCTTGATTGCCCAATCTGAGGAAAATAACTCAAATAACTATTTACCATCATCATATGACTACTCAGGCATCTGAATCTTTACACTTCCAAAGCTTAATGTTAAGAAGAAAAAATTGGTCTTTAATCTATATTATTATAAATGTTATGTTACACAATAATATGAATATACATACATACATACATACATACATATATATATATATATATATATATATATATATATATATTATTATCATTTGGTTTCTTGTGCATGTTTTAAATATTATAAATTTTTTATACATTTGCATATTCATATTTACATTTATAATACATGGGTATTAAAATTTATGCATGAAAATATATATTTTATTTTTCAAAAGTGATAGTGATACGTTTCTATATGACGTCAAATATTTGAGAGTTTTGTTTGTAAATATAAAAGTTTAAGTGTTAGATATATAAATATATAAGAATTGTGTGGTATCTATATATGTAAATGCTACTAGATTTATGTACATAGCTTTTAAATTTGTGAGATTTCAAAGAGGTTTTTGGAATTAAAATTTAATCATGATTACAATGAATAATTAATGGAATTTTTAGAAAATTGTAAGGCTTAATTCACTCATATTTAAGAATTTTAGATGAAATTTTCTTCCATAACAAAGAAGTGGACAAAACCTAATTATATGAGAGGCTTAAGGAATCAAAGGCAAATTTTGCTTGAAATGCCAATCTGAATGTGGACTTGTTAAAGCAGTATAGTAGAATATGAAAAACATTCTCTCACCTTTTGGCTGCTAAATGCTTTATGGAAATTTTCATTTATATTTCTGATCTCAGATGTGATTATCCTCTTGTTCAGTACACGTAACTTATTTAAATAAAAAGAGAAAATAATAATAATTAGAGAGATTTTGCGTGCGTATAAAGGTTATTCAGAGGTTGTGAGAGGGTTATGTCCGTGTTATTGGGCTTAATACCCCCAATAACCTCACAATAACCCCCCATTACCTACAAATAAGTTCCACGGTTCTAGTATGGATACTGGAGGGTTATTGTGAGGTTATTTGAGGTGTTTGGCCCAATAACACGATCATAACCCCTGAATACTCTCTTAAAACGTAATTCTGTGTGCGTGTTACACATACAAATATTTCTCCTAATTAAAACCACATGTTGTATATTTTCTTGGTAAGACGAAAAATTAAATTCCACAGCTTAATGAATCCAAGTCAGATTAATATTGGCTTATTCGAATATCATATCTCAATCCAAAAAAAGTTTGGCTGCAGTTCCTCATGCATTGGTTCTCTCTCTCTCTCTCTCTCTCTCTCTCTCTCTCTCTCTCTCTCTCTCTCTTCTTGTATTTGTGGTATTATTTACTTTTTGGTGTAATTAGGGTATTTTTATATTTTGGTTTTATTTACTTGTATGTTCTTGTCCCCCACCATAAAAGAGAACTTAGTGCATGATGAGAAGTGTTGAGCTGTAACCTCAAGTCATTTTTTATTTCTCCCTATCCAATTGATGTAGGTGAAGAGAAAACCACAGTCCAAATCAACCTCAAACAACAAAAACAAATGATAGAGGATATCGTATGAAAGCTAGGGAACCAAACGGAGCTGCGAGGGAAGAGAACTCCTTACGACATAGACGTGAGAGAGGAGAGGACCGATAGAGCAGAGGCGCAACAAATGCAGAGATGCGAGAGAGAGGCTAGGGTAGAGACACAAGAGCTGGGGGTGTCGGGGGTAAAAAATTACACAAAAGCACAAACCGTGAGGTCGAATTGACAGCCCGTGTTTACGGGCATGTCGTCGGAACCAAATGAGCAGAAATGTGTTTTGCCACGGCTCCGTTTCATAAATATTCAAGGCACAAGAAGAATAGTTGTTGTACTGTTGTGCCACATAAGTTCAGAGTCATTGTATCTTACAAAAGCAATATTAAAACAAAACAGTCCTGCAAGTTAAAAGGGAAATTTACATACAAACCACACAATTCTTATTTATTTGTATATAACTCAAACTTTGTTTTTTACATTTATATCACCCAAATCTCTAGTATGAAATAAGGAAATATCACTATTTTCTTTTAAGAAATGGAATGCACCTTTCATGTATAGGGAGGATGGCATGTCAATCCATATTGAGTTTCATTTTCTGCAATACCTTCACAATTTGTAAAGGTTGATGAAAAAGTAAAATTTGAAATATTTACATGCATACCCGCCAATATCTAAACTTCAATTTTTGCATACATATCATCTTATTTATACATCAATATGCGTATTTCACTTTTAAAAAATTTAAATGGTAATATTTTTATGTGATTTGAAAATTTTGGGTGAGAAAAATATAAAAAAAGTAAAGTTTAGATGTGAGATATGCAGACATATAAGAATCAGGTGGTGTTGAGGAATTTAGGATGAAAAAACACAAAATCAGAAGAAGAACACAAAGATTTAATGAGGTTCGGCAAAGATGTCAATGTCATCGAGAGCATAGCGGCGACTTTCCTTTCACTGTGAGAAAAGGAGTACAAGATATTTCTAGGGTTACAAACAAGACATATTTATATATAACCCTATAATACAATATGTAATTACAAAATTACTGTTGTACCGTACCGTGAGCTCAGCTATGCTCGCTCGCTCCGCTCCGCTG
Organism: Papilionanthe hookeriana x Papilionanthe teres; assembly: GCA_022702705.1. Lineage (NCBI taxonomy): Eukaryota > Viridiplantae > Streptophyta > Magnoliopsida > Asparagales > Orchidaceae > Papilionanthe > Papilionanthe hookeriana x Papilionanthe teres. The sequence goes on from CM040435.1 coordinate 8,489,758, forward strand.
GCTTGCTCCGTTCCGCTCCAGCATATGTTCCTTATCTAGGGCTGTCAAAAAAGCCCGTTGTTCGCGAACAGTTCGCGTTCAGTTCACCAACAAATTCGTATTTGATTTGTTCGATAAGCAAACGAAATGAACACGAACAATTTTTTTTGTTTGATTTGTTAAATGAACCAAACACGAAAAGTGATGTGTTCGTTCGTGTTCGGTTCGTTATTGTTCGAAATATAAAATAATTTAAAATAATTATATATAAAAAATTTATCATATTTTAAATAATTAAATTTATATAAATTATAATATATGATAAATTAATAATAATATTATTATTATTATAGTATTAATTATATTAATATAAATATTATAATATTATAATTAATATATTATATTATATATTAAAATAAAATCCTAAACAAAATCCTAAACGTCTTGTTCGATTTGTTTCATTTTGAGGAAATATGAATTACTTAATGTGTACGGAATACCTAATAAATTTGCTTCATTTTGAGGAAGTATGCTATCAAAGCTATGGTTGTCAAAAAACCTTGTTGTTTGCGAACTGTTCTTTTCGGTTTGCCAAGAAGTTCGTGTTCGATTGTTTCGATAAGCAAACAAGGCGAACACGAACAATTTTTTTTTCGTTCGGTTTGTTAAACGAACCAAACACGAACAGTGATGTGTTCGAACATTTTGAACACGAACACTAGCTCTGTTTGTTCGTGTTCGGTTTGTTTACACCCCTACCCTTATCTAATACATGAGTCATACCTAAAATGTGGTATGTTAGATTTTTAAGAGATCATGTAAATTCAAATTTTCTCTAGTGGGTGACGATCTAGAAAACTGGATCGAAAGATAATTATGAATATCACATAAGAACATGATGAAAATGTTGATGTGACAATGAAAGGCAGACTTTTGAATCAAGCTGATTGAGTTCAGTCATACTGTAAGATAAGAAACTCTGAAAACCACAAGAAGCACAGTCGCAGGTTGCAGAGAAATATCTTGAGAGAATTCATTATCAACAGTAACCCAGAGTTCCCTTGCTTGCCCTATTACAAGGTGTTAACAACATACATAGGAAGAAAGGAGAATTCTAGAGCAGTCAGCAAGAGAAAGTGGATATGTAATTCAGTATAGGTTTGTTACAAGCAATTAATCAGAAGGGTACAATAATAATATAAATCATTTGTTGATTCACATGCAATTAATTATGTACGATAATGTGCATTTATTGATTGCCTTTTTTTAATTTATTAATTGACGATGTAGATCTCGAGAAAAATGACCAATTCTTATTAAATGAAAGGATAATTGTATGTTAATAAATAAACAATTGAATGAAAAGAGTATTAATTTAATTGTTAATCATCTAAATTTTGATCTAAACAAATTTATTATCATACTATACAAGTCAACAAGATCAAATAACCAAATTAAAAGAGGTAAAATTAGAGTTCAAATAAGCTCAAATTAAATAATTAAAGTATAGTTAAAATGACATTCAAATTTATTAGTTTAATAGTAAAATGACATTCAAATTTTGCTTGTTCATGTTCAAATGATATTAAATACCGAATAAGTAGCCTCTAATTAATGTTGTCCTGTGCTACATAATACTCAGTGTCATAAAAAACTTGAGTATTAGCTCAACAAAAACATCTTGCAGACATAAATAAAAACGTCAAGTTTTTGAAAAAAAAATTCGTACGTAAGATGTACTAAGTGCTGCGTACGTTAGAAGGTTATAGAAATGTTATTCAGAGGATATTCGAGGGGTATTTCTGTGTTATAACCCATGTAACCTCCGAGTAACCTACATGTAACCTACAAATATATGAAAAATGTGGAACTTATTTGTAGGTTACAATGATGTTACATGTAGGTTACGCGGAGGTTACAGAGGGTATAACAGCGAAATACCCCCCCAATACCCTTTGAATAACCTCCCTATAACCCTCTAACGTATGCAACGTTGCGTACGTCTACATACGCAGGGCTGTCTACGTCTACATACGCAGGGCTGCGTACGTTTTATGTACTCAATTTTTTTCTCAAGTTTCCTATCTGAAGAACCCAAAGAGGGAGAAACATCAAAGGGTAATATACAATTAAAATAATATGTTATATACTTGAAGTTATAGATTTTTTTTTATTCTCCAAATAAAGAACATGAGATTACAATATTACAAAAATTTACTTGTAAGTGATAACAGTCAGAGAATAATATATGGAAATAGTAGTCCTGTAACAATAATCATATGATAGTAATAGGATAGCAACCTACGATAGGCTCTATCATTTTTCGACTATAATTATTGGTGGTCTTTGGGTTCTATCTCTCTTCATAAGTTTAAATTTTGCTCTCAACTCTCTCCCTCCAGTTTTTTTGTGATTTGTGGCTTTTTTTATTACACATACAAGGGGGAAAATACAGGGTCATCATATGGATTGTTTCGAGATAGTGGTCAAAAGCAAAAAAAAAATGTCACTCTTGATAATTATAAACTAAAATCCACTCACCATATAAAGCCACATATACTTTAGATTATTGAGAACTCGGAGATCTAACTAAGCCCAATACTCTAGTCAATATCCAAATAACTCTAGAGCTGTCATGATACAATATGAACATTTATCAAGATTAGTTGAATGGCGCGATCATTGAAAAGAAAAGAAAAAACAAAAAATAGAGGGTTAACTTTTTAATGATTGTAAAGAAACTGTACTTTGGTATGCAATTGATATAAAGTAACATAACAACTAATTCAACATAAACAAATTGATTGGCTGCATTGACCCTTCTTTAATAGGCATCTAAGTGTGAATTCTTGGATTCAGTTCTCTATCTTAGCTTGATAATTTCTTTAAAGAAAACATTTATTATTTCAGGGCATTTTCTATTCATTTTCCATTCTAGTCAATGAGATTCAGATGTTTACCATTTATCTTTATATGTGGGATAATAAGTCTCATTGAAGGATGATATAGTTCCCATCCCCACCAAATTACCTCTTTGAATTGTTAAATTTTTAGATTATGCGTGCTCAATCCTTTTAGAACGTCAAGTCTTGTATATTTTATGAATTCATACAATTCATGAGAGATATTGTAAGATGAATAGAGGAGGTGAAAAGAGAGATATACTCCCCCCATAATTCTATTTCTATTTATATGTTTCATATGATGTTCTTACCCGTATAGGGGTACATAAAGAGTAAGAAATAAATAAATGTCAGATTATAGGTTGTAGTGTACAGGCTCTATCTATGATTTGTTATTAAACAAAAATATTGGTGGGACAGACTCACGAAGGGGCATAGGTAATCATGGGTTGGATTCCCTTTCCACTTGTTATCTAGATAACTTTGAACGATTGATAAATGAACTCAACGAATAAGTTTGACATATACAGGTGAGCTCCAAAGAGAAGCTCAATAATTACTGGCCAACTCGACAAAGGAGCTTGCCAGATCCTCCTATCAAGTAATCATTGTACCTATTACTTCAATGGATGTGGTTGACAAGCATGATATGTCAACCATAAGCTCTAGAAGCACGATGTTCTTTATATGCCATAAAAGGAGGTTTAAGGATGCCTTATGCAATAGGCTTAGAAGGTCCATTTATGTATGGCCTTCCTCGGTGGCTTAAGAAATTAATTTTAGGATGTATAGTATGGATAGTTGTATTCTACGTACAGTTCAAGGGATTTGATCCAGAATATTTGATCATTTGAGTGAACTTTTTCCACAACAAAATAAATTGTATGTTTGTGAGAATATTGTGATTTTCCATGTTCACAAATTCTTCTTAAATTGCTCTTCATTGTTCTTTTGGTTGATCTTTGCTCGATCCTTTGGGTTTTTAACATCAATGCTTTTACTTGGAAACTGTGCTCATTGTTTCTATATATATATATAAAAAAAAATAAAAAAAAAACTATATTTGTTTTTCTCAAGCAAATGTACCTATTATTGCATTTAAGGGATGCTTATTGAAGCAAGTAAAAATAAATTGATTCAAGGTAGTTCAAATTTGAACATTAGTTTAAAATAGTTTTAATGTGGTTTGAACATACTAAATATTTATCATTCAAGACTTTATTGGCCTTGTCACGCCTTCCGTAAGATACTTCATTGCATGTCACTAACTTATGATGACATCTTAAACAATCTAGCAAATTTACACTCTTTTCACATGCAAATAATATTGTTGTTGCCATCCCCAAAGACTTTACATCATGACAAAATCACACTATACCTTCCCCAATAAACCTTCTCACCCAAACTTTTCCTCATCACACATAGTAAGTTCAACCATTGCCTACATAATGAGCTTCGCCACATGCAATAGATTCACAATGCCTTCCAAAGCAAGCACAATGTCAGAAACTCCCCAGTGCATTCCATCACATGCCTTAATCTCGATATTCCTTCCCAAGTGAGCTCAGTCACGCATGACATTAATCGTTCCATGAAAGTTTACCTTGCGCAATGTTTCAATGTTGTTGGGTAAAGATTCAAACATTAAGTAACCTTGTGATCAACTCCAATAAACAATCAACAAATATTTGTTTGTGGATATTTCCCAATCCGATATAATACAAGGTATTAAAAGTCAAAATTCTCTTTATTTTATTGAACATTAGGTTGAGTTATCTGGACAACTCAATAAAATGCACGACACTAACTAATCAATAAAATAATTACATCCAAAATAAGAAAAAAAATAAAATTTTATTGACTTTTCTATTAATTGTAATAATTGCAGAAAAAAAATCAATTAATTTGTATTCTTTAAATATAGCGAGTTATATAAACTTGGTACAAATTAATCTAAAACTATTAAATGAGATTGAAATTCAATGAATATGAATATTAAATACCACAACAAATATATATACCCTAACTTTAGGTAACAATATGTTATCTATAATTTAATCGAATTATAATTTGTCTTTTAGATGCCAAAAAGAAATACTTTCCTCCTAATATAGAGAGAATAGCATTATACATAGAAAAAAAATATTACAGTAAGTCAAAAGAATGGAAAGAATCAACTCCAAATTATGTTCTACATTTTGAGTATCTAATTCTAAATTAATTTTATTGAGATATTCGAGCAAATCGAATATCAAATTTGTGCACACCTCATTTACAAGACTCTAAATCAAAGATGTTTCAATTGACAGCTTAATCTCTCAACCAATAGATTAAGACGAATTTGCATTTTTTATATTACTTCTCTTTGTAAGTGTTGGCCACTTTCGCACAAGAAATCAAAGCTAAGAGTCATATTACATTCCAAAGATGATTAGGAATCTATGGTGACATGTTACATGTTCATGCACTTATTTTATTCTTTATAAATTATTTTGTAGATGATAAACTAAACTATTATTTTATATATTAAATGATATCCCAAGAATAGCACTGATTTTAAAGAGTTCACTTTCACTAGTCATACATATGTGATGGAAGAAAATTTTGATGGTTGGTTTGATTAATATATATATATATATATATATATATATATATTGAGAAGGTTAAAATGTCGCATAATATGTATGTGGGAATATTCATTATTTCAAGAGTAATAATTTATCACGAAAGATTTACCTAAAAAATGCAAGAGAAGTTAAACAAATTACTCGAGTTCTTCATTTGGAAAAATTAATATTTCACATGCTCTGTATGTAACGAATTCAAAATTTTTTGTGAATCATACTCAAGTAATATAACGTAATTAAGGAGAGTAGAGGGAGATATGTAGAGAGAGATGAATAATAAAACAAATATCAGTATTAGAGTTTCTTTTCTTATGATTTATAAATTTTGTTCCTCTAAGCATACGAGAAGAATCATTATAAAATGGCAATTATATCCCTATTTCTATACAATTAGCTGGAGATGGCCGAACAGAGCAAGCTAGGTCGATTAGAGTTGGTCGAGCCAAGTTGAGCTGGTGGTTGAACCGAATAGAGTTGGATTGGAGCTAGTGGTCAGGCCAAATAGAGTGTTTAGACCAACTAGAGCTAATTTGTTGGGTTGACTGGAGTCGCTGGTAGGGTTGAGTGGAGTTGGTTGAGGCGATTAGAGGTGGTGATCGGGATGAATGGAGTTTGCTAGAACTACCAGGGCCAAACAAAGTTGAACGGGTCGAATGGAATTGGCTGGGTCGATTGAACCTGACCAGGTCGAGTGGAGAGAGCCGAGGTTTTTTCACAATATTAGGGTTGCAAACGAGCCGAACACGAGCGATCCAAGCTCAATTCGTGTTCGGCTCGTTTATATTTCGAGCTCAAAAAGTGTGTTCGTGTTCGTATTGTCTGCTTAGCGAGCCCAAGCACGAGCCGTTCACGATCAAAGAGTTTTTTTGACAACCCTAATCACGTACCCATAAAATGTTAAGGATTAGGGCAAGATTTTAAAATTATTGTTCATATTAAAACATCATTTGAATCTATTTTAATAATTTTTATTCTATTTTCTTAATTAATACTTTTAATTGATTATAAATCATTGTAGTCTTGTAGTCAATTAAATTTTTTAAAAATACTACTCATTAATATATATATATAATTGATGAGTAATATTTTGAGCCAAAACGAGTTGAATATGAACGAACAAATTTTTATTCGTGTTCGACTCGTTAACTTAGTGAACGAGCCGAACAAGATCTTCTTAAGGAGCTGATCACGAGCTACTCACGAACAACGAGCCGTTTTGACAGCCCTACACAATATCATCTCAAACTACTAAAAATTTATCCCAAAATTATTTTATTAAACAAATGAATATTAGTAATTGCATTTCTATTTTAACTTTTCCCTTTATTGATCATATGGGGCCCGGGATTCTCTGCAGTCGCACGTGCCCATGGAACAAAAACTACAAACACCGTCCGATCCAATTCGGGCGGTCAGATTACGCATCAGTTGCCTCGCTCTATCGGTCACATGGAAAGGCTACAGTAACGGCTACATAAAAATGCCGGCCAAGCGCGGGCTCATATCGTATGCATCCCGCTTTCCATTTTGAAAAAACCCCTAAGCGTCTGCACTCATTCCCGCCTCTCCTTAAAAAACCTTGGTTCCCTCCCACATCCATCGGCCATCAACCCCTTCCCTCTCAACTCTCACTTTCTCTTTCTAGATTTTCTCTCTCTAGATCATCGAAATGAACCGGAGGATGAGGAGCCCGTCCAGGAGAGCTGCTGCGAGGACGGAGAGCCTGCAGCGATTTCTGAAGCCGGGTGCGCTTGCGCGACTGCGGGACTCGAAGATCTGCGCCAGATCGCCAAGATCGTTGCAGATCTCCGTGGCACGGATCTCTCCACCTGGATCTCCGGCAGTTGGTGCCCCGGCGACGCCGATCGAGGAGTTGGAGGACGAGCAGATCCGATTCTTTGCTAGTAGGATGTGTGCACCACGGATTTTGCAGAGGAAGAAGCTCGCTGCGGCCAAGTACGTTTTCTTTGCACCTCCTAGTCCAGATCCGTCGGATTCCGTGCTGGATGTGTTCGGGGTTGATTTAGTTACTGCGCATTAATTTGAAGAGGACGGGGCGGATTTGTTTTTTCTGTGTATTTCTGTAGTATTGTATTTGTGATTTCTTTTTTGCGCCTATAGTGAGATTTTCAGCCGGCGCTGTTTTTCGTTTCTTCGACGGGTTTCATGAAAATAGAAAAAGAAATGTAGTCAATAAAATCGCCCATCTGTAATCTGATTCTCATTGTGCTTGCTTTTGTTTGAATATTCAGCTATGGTTCTTGGAGACTGTTGTCAAATCAGTTGTTTATGAGTTTAAACAAAAAAAAAATAATAATAAATAAAAAATCTGCATTCAGAACTACATAGTTTGGGTTGTAAACTTGTAACGAACTTAACAATTTGAGGGTATGTTAGGAGCAGTCTTTTTATTGATCTGTATTTTATAGTTTCAACACATCTGGTGGCCATTATTTTTATATGATTTTAATTTTTTTGAAGGAAATTGTTTTATAGAATTAGATTTATTATAATGGGGCAAAAAATGTGCGTCGGAAGGTCTGCAATGTTTGCGTAATGAATTATCGCTTTAGTATTGTTGAAATAAAGTTATAAATATGATTAATATAAATGTACAACAATAGTTATCGATAATAGTCATAGTATGATTGCAATTGTTAGTCATAGCAGATTGAGAGGGCAGTAATCGATTACTATGGAGACACTTTTTTACCGTGAAATTGTAGACAATGGATGTATTACTAGTTTGTCGTATGTCATATTTAAAAGTCATGATAGTAGTTGTCCGTGTAGGCTGCAGATGATTGCTTCAGGAGAGTTTTTGGGCCGTAGAGGTCATAGCATGAAGCTGTAGAAGTTGTGAGCGCCACATATGCCGCAGTTAATCACTTAACATGCATCATTATTGGCTACATAGGTTGTGGTGATGAGCTGTGATGATTTTCGTAGACCGCATGGATCAAAGTTGAGAGTTGTACGAATTGTTGACCACATGTCGTAGTTGGTCACATAAGGCGTAGTTATGAGCAATGTTGATGTTTGTATGTTGTAGAGATTGAGTCAGTAGTTGTATCAGCTTTGGATCATATATGTTGTAGTTGATCACATATGTAGTGGTGGTGAGCTGCGATGACGTATGTGGACCGCAGGGATCCGAGTTTAGAGTTGCACAAGCTATGGATCACGTAAGTCGTACTGTAGTTGTGAGTTGTGATGATATTCATAGGCTGTAGAGTCTGGAATTGGTAGCTCCATGACATGTGAACTACATAGGACGTAATTGGTTACATAGGCCGTAATATGAGCTACAATAATATTTGTAAGTCGTATGGTCATATTGGGAGCTGCACAAGTTGTGGGCCACATAGGCCGTAGTTGGTCACGTAGGCCGTAGTGTTAAGTTGTGATGATGCCCTTACACCATAGAGATCGAAGTCGGGAGCTATCCAAGCTATGTAATACGTTGGTTGTAGTTGTTCACATAAGTCATATTGATGAGTTGTAATGACGTTCTTAGGTCATAGTTTTCGAACTCAAAAGCTGTATGAGTTGAGAAAACTATGTGGATCGTAGTTGATCATATAGGCTGCAATACTAAAATTAGAGTTTTTTTTATTTATGATTTTTAATTAAAGATTGAATATTCCTAGCTTAAAAAAACTGCCTCAAGATTTGATGTGTGTAAAATATGTGATAATACATGTTTTTATGTTAATTTTACATGTTTTGAAGGTATTTGTGATGTGTTTTTGCATGATTCTTGGTTAAAGACTTGTCTGTGTTGAAGAACCAAATAAAAAATGCTGAGGCAAGGGCCGATGCTTAGGCTTCGAAGCCAAGTGCCTAAGGCACTCAAGGAGCACAAGATTTGTCCCAAATATAAAAAAGGCAAAAAGTAGACGTTGCAACCTTAGTTCAAGACACTACATATGAGCGCTTAAGCACCCAATACTCTAGAACCACAACCTAGCAGTTGAAAAGTTGGTGCTGCGATTGCAATGCTTTGGCGCTAGTGACCAACGCATTGGCATTGCATAACAAAACATTGGTGTTAAATCAAAGGTTTTGATGGTTTGACCAGTTCACAGGCGCCGATTTGCGATCCAAGCTTTAAGTTCTCTTTGTTCAAAGTGAGGGATTTCTTTGATAATATGAACCCATTATAGTGGGGAGAAGAAGCCAAAGCAACAAGTTCTATATGTAAGTGAAGTGAGGAGAGATGGTGCGAATTTTGAGTGTAATTGTCTAGTACTTCAACATTTTTACTTGGAGAAAAATTAGAGTTAAGTTTGCAAATTTTTGTGGATATTCATCTAGTTTTATTCATTAAACTCGTCTATTTCTTTTTAATGAAATATAAATGTTATTGTTCTAAATTATGGTTAGTAGAGTAGTCTTTCTCCTTTTAATTAGTGATGTAGGAGTTTTATGTTTGGATTTTTCTTGTGTGATTTTCTCTAGAATTCGCACTAAGTGGTGTTTTGATCTTCTATTCATCGTTTACATTTATTATTGTAAGTTGGATTGTAAAAACATGTAAACTTCGAGATGAAGAATCCTTTGGGGAACAATTAGGTCAAACCAAATTAATTTATGAGAATAGACATATTACTTCTATATTAGTGCAATCCTTCAGGGAATAACAAAATCATCAGTTAATTACTTGATTTAGGAATTAAATTTGTATGTTTGTCAAGCTTTTTAGACGTTTTGGAGGGGATAAAGAGAATTGTTGCTCTCGATTGCCACTTACTTTTTGAACCACTCATTCGAACTTAGGTTCACATGGAACCAATTCATGGGAGATTTATTAGCACAAAAAAAACTCTTTTAGAAATTCTCACCTCTTTAACTTAGATTTTAATATTTCAAAAATTGTGTTAATTAACTTTTCTAAAATATCAGAACTTAGCACCTTCGGGCTAGATTCAAAACTAATAGGCTAGAAGTTTTTTACTTTAGAAATTTGCTCGTTCTTCGCAGGATTCATACATGGATTTTGTTTCGTATACTACTTGGATGACATATACTTGCATGATTCATCAATACTTCGTAGCATTTGGTCCATACTAAAATTTTTGCTCCGTTATTGTTGAGAGACGTTAAATTTTCAACTTTTGAAAATTTGTAGTTAAATCGTTAGGATATATATTTAAAAATTATAGTATTGTGCGATTATTGCTACTTAATTTTCATTTCCTGTGTTATAAATTATCCAAAAATCTCACGTGTAGCGTGTTTATTGTTTTTCTGTTAATTTCTTGCCATTTTTTTATTACATTTCAATTAGAGTGAAAAATGTGTGATTTGCTTGCTTTTTAATTTTTGTGTGTTTGTTCGCTTTGTTTTTTTTTTCTTCTTGTTAGTTTGCTTGTTTAACTTGTATATATTTTTAGTTTAGGGGTACTTAAGTAGCTATGCTAGTTGTGTATGTACATGACTGAATTTCAAAACTAATGCCCTACGACCCTAGACGAGAAAGAACTGTAAGAAAAAGAAAATTAAAAAGATAAAAAAAATAGAAAAAATGACAGACATAACTCATGGAGATCCCAACATAGCAAGTCCCCAAGTCATGCTTAGGCTGCTTATGAAATTTGCAAACTTCTCTCACGAAAGTATTAACACCCCTGTTGTATGTAGAAGTCAATTCGTTCAAACTAAAATGTCATTTTTCATATTGTGCAAAATAGCCAATTTATGGGATTATTCACGGAAGAACATAACATCCACTTAATGAGTTTCGTTAAACTGTGTGCTGCATTTCGCTATAACGATGTCTCTAACGACGGTGTCAGACATAGGCTTTCCCTTTCTCACTTAGGGATAAGTCTAAGATGTTGCTTAAATCTATTGCATCATGGTCTATCACCACATTGAACGAATTAACTCAAAAATTTCTTGCAAAATGTTTCCCTTCATCTAAAATGACTAAACTTATGAACGACATTACTTTATTTACCCAACTAGATTGGGCATTATTTTATGAAGCTCGTGAGAGATTCAAGGAATTATTTAAAAAATATCCCCACCACATCTTACCTGATTGTGTCATAATTAAATTTATTTATAACAGGCTGGCAGGATCTCTTGGATCCATAATTGATGCAACAGCATGGGGATCACCCTTGTCAGCCATATGAGGAGTTGTATACTTTGATTGAGAAAATTATGAGAAATATTTTCAAGTAATCAGATAGAGTTAACCTTAGAAAGTTATCAAGCATTCATACTACGAACATATAGCCATCTCTATGAAGTTAGACAATCTTGGGTTGAATTCAACACCGAGATCATCAATAATAGAGGAAAATATTTGTCAGCAACTGATTGATCCTAACGTTATGCCTGTAAAATCCATGAGTGTCATAACCAATATGTTCAATAACTCATATTCCAACACTTACAATCCAGATTGTAAGAATCACTTTAACTTTAATTAGAATAATAGTACCCAAGGTGTAGGAAGCTAGTAACGAAGGAACAACCAATCTAATTCATTAGATAAAATCAATAATCAAAATAGTGGCAATTTTATACAGACTTGCCCACTGAGATTCGCTGTAGATACCTAGTTTAAAAGGAAGAAGTATTCTTTGGAAGAGATTGTGATGCAAGTGGAGAATCATTTGCAGAGTCAAGCACAATAATAAGAAATATTGAAAATTGATTAAGTCGGATAGAGAACACATAGAGCAACTTACCTAAAGTATCTTACCTAGTAATACTGAGGTGAATCTTAAAAAACAAAGGGAATGAACTTGTTAAGGCCATTAATTTGAGGAATGAGAAAGAGTTTAAAGAAGTTAGTAACCCAAGAAGAAGCTAACCTCGAGTTCGATAAACCTAATGAAAATCTTGCCTTGAACTTCAGGAAATCAGACACTTTCTAAGGTGAAATTAGAAAACCCCCATCATTTTCCCAAAGGCTTCAAAAACATAAGCTTGATTTATAATTTTTGAAGTTTTACAAAGTGTTTAAGAAGCTAAAAATTAACATTTCTTTTGCTGTTGGCTGAAAACAAATGTCTAGTTTTATCAAATTCATGAAAGATATTCTCAATAAGAAAAAGAAGTTAGGAGACTTTGAGACCATAACTCTAAGCGAGAAGTGTAGTGCTATTATACAAAATATTCACTAGAAAACATAAAGATTCCGGTAATTTACTGTCCCTTGTCATAAGAGAAAAAATTTTAGAGAAGTTTTATGTAATTTAGGCTCTAGTATAAACTTCATGCTGTTATTAATTTTTACAAGATTAATACTATGAGAAATCCAATCGACCACCGTAACTCATCAACTTGCTGACCAATCTTTGACTTTTCTTAGAGGGGTTATAGAGAATGTTTTTATTAATGCGGATAAATTTATCTTCTCAGCATATTCTTTTTTTCTAGATATGGAGGATGATAAAAAGATTACCATAATCTTAGGATGATGTTCAAATGGAAGAATTGAATATGAGAGTGCGATATTTAATATTCTAAAAACTCTCAAGATTGTAGTGATGATTCAATCTATTGGTTAAATTTGGTGGATGGGTTCATTAGAAGCTCATTTCAACATACCTTTGATGTATCACCATTAGAGCATAGATTTTTTGAGGATGATAGTAAAGGTTCTAAGAAAGAATTAGCTCTAGTATTAAAAATGAGCCTAGTGTCACGCTCCCAGAAGAGCTCTTAAGAGAGATGAGCAACCCAGGATTTATATACTGTTTTTTGGCGCTACACCTAGCCGATGTGGGACTAAATGTCCCTGACATTCTCCTCCACCCAGTCACGTGACGCCCTCGTCACGAATTGGCTCCACCGAGGGCCCTACACCATGGAGAGTCCCCACACCCGGCAGACAGTACCCTTCTCTGATACCACTTGTCAGGCTCCCAGAAGAGCTCTTAAGAGAGGTGGGCAGCCCAGGACTTATATATTGCTTTTTGGCCCTACACCTAGCCGATGTGGGACTACATGTCCCTGACACTAGGGTGTGTAGGATGGATTTGAGCTATTGGATACCACTGCCCATGCCATACCCTTAGTGTCATCTATAGAGAGAGCCCTCGAGTTAAAATTGAAAGCTCCACCTAAGCACCTAAAGTATGTTTTCTTAGGAGAGCTGTTTGCACTGTCAATGATTATCTCGTTGGAGTTGTGTAAATTATAAGAAGAAAAATTGAGAGTTTCAAGGACATTTATGAAAGCCTTTGGGTGGACCATCGCGAACATTAAAGGTATTAACCTTTCCCTCTTCCTGATGAAGTAAGTGGTTAAGAAGGAAATAATGAAGTGGTTGGACAAAAACATTATCTACCTCACTTAGATAATGCCTTACTAAGTTCAATCCATTGTGTTCTCAAGAAGAGAGGAGTGACAGTGGTGGAAAACTAGAATAATGAGTTGATACTAAATTAACAAGTGGGGTCACTAGGTGGCAAATTTTCATTGATTATAGGAAGATAAGCACTGTCAGTTATTATGATCAATTTACTCTGTCATTTCTTAACCAGATGTTGGACAGACTAGCCAACCACTCTTTTTTTGTTTCCTATAAGAATATTCAGGCTTCCACCAGATTCTCATAGTGCTCGAGGACTAAGGTAAGACTACATTCATGAACTTTTTTGGGACCTTTGCTTTTAGAAGGATGTTTTTTTGACTATCCAATGCGTCAACCACCTTCTAAAACTGCATGATGCCCATCTTTTTTTATTTGATTGAGAAAGAGATATAAATTTTATGAATGGCTTTTATGTATTTGATCCCTTCTTTGCACGTGCCTTGAGAATCTTGCCAAAGTATTGTAAATGTGTGAGGAGACTCAATTGGTTTTAAATTAGGAAAAGTGTCGATTCATGATGACGAAAGATATTGGATTTGTACAATTTTTGAGATGGGGATGGAGGTAGCTTCGACGAATATCTAAGTGATAAAGAAACATCCACCAACTGCATTTGTGAGAGGAATTACAAGTTGTTTAGGACACAAGCTTATATTGATGTTATATTAAGGTTTTTTTAAGATCGCCAAACCCCTGTGTCATCTGTTAGAGTAGGATGTCCCCTTTCACTTTGACGGTCATTGTCTCATTTCGTTTGAGACTTTGAAAGCTAAGCTAGTCATACCACCTGTCATGGTTGCACTGGACTGGGAGTGTTCATTTGAACTGATGTGAGGCACTAGTGACTACGTAGTAGTAGTGATGTTAGGGCAAAAGAGATAAGATTTTTTGAGTCATATATTATGCCTGTAAAATTGTTAATGAAGCTCAAGTGAATTACAACACTAAAAAAGAGCTTTTGGTCATAGTATATGTCTTTGATAAATTTATGTTCTACCTAATTGGTATCAAAAGCACTGTTTTCATTGATTTTGTTGCAATCAGATACCTTGTAACTAGAAGGATTCCAAATCCCGTTTGATCCGATGAGTTTCTTTATTATAAAACTTGATATCAAAATTGTTTATAAAAAAGGTACTGAAACACACGTAACAGCTTGTCTAGGCTAGAGCATGAGAGTTCTGATGAGTTTCTCATATAAACAAATGATAGTTTTCGTAACGAGCAACTCCTTGCCATTTCCGAGGAAAACATTTCATGGTATGCCTGCATAGTGAACTTTTTGTTAGTGATGTAATAACTTATGATTTGACAGACGAAGAAAAAAAAATCATTTTTGATGCTAAACTTTATTATTTGGACGAGCCATACTTGTTTAGAAAGTGTAAAGATCATATTATTAGACGTCTATTTGGAAGAGATTACTGATATAATTAGGTTGTCATAATTTTGAATTTTGAGGGCATTTCAGACGATTAAGAACAATTGCTCAGATTTTACAATCTGGATTCGAGGCCTAGTTTAAGGTTATTAGTGAACATATAAAAAATTGTGATAGTTGTCAAATAATAAACACTTTTAGAAAAGAAAGATGAAATTCCCTTAAATTACATTTTAGAAGTGAAGATTTTGATGCTTGCAGATTAGACTTTGTGGGATCTTTTGTGTCATCACTAGGAAACTTACATATCTTTGTAGTAGTGACTATGCCTCAAAGTAGATTGAAGCAGTAGTTATTTCCAATTGTGATGCTCAGAGCATTCAAAAGTTTTTGAATAAAAATATTTTCAATAGCTTTGGGCGCATAAAGTGTTTATTAGTAATGGATGTAACCACTTTAGAAACAAAGAGATACTAGTAGGCAAATATGGGCTTAAACATTAGGTTTTCGTTGCATACTACCCAAAATTAGTGGATCAATTGTGGTTTATAATAGAGATTTATAAGGAGAATTTAAGAAAAGAAAGCTAAATTTAATAAAAAAGATTGATCATTGAGATTGAATGATGCATTGTGGGCATATAAGATTGCTTATAAGACACTTGTAAGATTTTCTCTGCATAGACATTTTTTGGAAAAGCTTGACAATTACTTGTCGAGCTGGAACAAAAGACTTTTTGGGCAATAAAAAAGCTTCAATTATAATATGAAGGATTAAAAAACAAAGTAGTGTAGTTAAAGAGTTCGATGAGATTAGAGAGCGGGCTTATGAGAACACCAAAATTTATATGTAAAAGATAAAAATGACATTATCAGAATTTAGGAAGAATTTTGAGCCTGAATAAAAGGCGTTATTGTACAGGTGGCCTGGTCTTTTCACCATGGATATTGAAGATAGAAAAAATGCTAGGGTTCTTAAGATTAATGAGCATAGACTTAAGGTCTGTTTGGCACAACTGTTGATTATTTATAATTTGCTGATAAGCAGATTATTTTGATAAGCTGATAATCTGCAGATTATTAGAATAATCTGGTTTATTGTTTGGGGGAACTTATTTAGAACAACTTATTTGTATTGATTGTCGTATAAATGACCAAAGTGCCCTCAGACACATATCAGTATAAACAAGAAAACCCAAACTGCTTCTCAATAATTTTAGTAGAAACAAAACATCAAGATTAAACACATATCAGTAGAAACAAAACAAAAAGCAAATCAATGTTTCTCAATAATTTCATCTTATTATTCAAACCGCTAGCAAAATATATTTCACATGTTCAAATAAACAGGACAGTTAACTCGCTGGTGACGAAGCTTAAGAACTCTGAGACTCACTCCTGCATCGTCTCCTTCGCATTCTTCGCAATCTTTCCGTTCGCAGGGAGCGCCTTCTTCATGATCTCCGAATCGCCGCCACTGCGTCGCCGGCCAGCGAACAAGAAGGAATCAAAAACTACAATTTTGACATCTCTGCCCTTGCGATTCACAAACCCTGAGCGTACAAATGCGTACCTCGGTAAATTCATAGGAGTGATCGAGGGAGATCTAGCGAAGCCGATGGAGTTTGGAGGCAAGCTTCGACCTGGAGGAGTGTTGCAACAGCGGCACTCCGAGGGAACGAGGGAGGGCGACTGCGATCGGGAAGGTTGAAGGTGAGAGCGAGATTTCTACCCTGAACGCGATACCTATAAGCGGGACGCGGGGTTGAGGGCGCTTCTCCTCCTCTTCAGAAAAATCACTGAGCGCTTATTAGCGGTATGAATAATTCTGCTCCCAACGTGTTTTTCAAACACGAGGGCGGCTTTTTCGTACCGCCACCGCACCTAATAAGCGGTCTCAAACGGCTCCTTAATGCTGTATTTAAGGGGTGATAACATGGGTTGCTGAGAAATTTTGACTTTGGATCATCCCAAATAATTGATGACATTGTGTGGCTGAGGACATTAAACCAAACACTGTTTATGATGCAACCTAAATGTTTTATTTTGTCTGATTTGCTTTTATTTTTATTGTTTATCCTTTGAGTTGTCGTGTGGTGTGTGTTTAGTTTTGATTAGATTTATCATTTGAGTCTACTCGATTGCACATCAAATCTATGATTTTTCTAAAATAGGGGTCCCTATTTTGCTTCATTTTTAATATTCCACATTTGTTTGGGTGCCTTAGCGCCGCACCTCAACGCCTAGGCATGACGACCTTTATTTAGTGAGATCAATGACACACATTAAATGCTGCAAAACATGGTCGACTCACACAAGTATACGTGGCGTATCAACGGTAATGGGTTTGAGTCAGGTTCTAGATCCTACAGGGAACAAGATAAACTTAATTAGAAAAAATTTTAGCCTACAATTGATAGTGCTAGCATGATACTAGTGTTTGAATAAAATCTTGGACTATATGTACTTTCAATGGTAAATTAATTAAAGTAGTTGATATTATGATTCACAGAAAGATAAATATTTTATGTATTCAAGAAACTAAATGGGTTGGAGTAAAAGCTAAGGATATTGATAACGTATGTTTTAAACATTGGTATTCTGGCAGTATAAGTGTAATTATAGATAAAAGTTTGAAAGATAATGTTGTAAAAATTAATAGAGTTGGAGATAGAATTATAACAATTAAGATTATTATTGATGCTAAGATTTTTAATATTATAATTGCTTATGCTCCTCAAGTAGGTTTAGATATATGCTATAAAGAGAAATTATGAAATGACTTAGAAGACTTAATACACTTGATATCTCTTGAAAAAAAAATTATTAAAGGAGATTTAAATGGACATGTCGGGAGAGTGGTAGAAGATTTCAAAAATCTTCATGGTGATTATGGTTATGGAGCGATTAAGGAAGAAGATAAAACCATATTAGATTTTGCTTTAGCGTTTTATTACTTACAAAAAGGATCTAATAATACACAAATTGATTATTTTCTTATAAGAAGGAGAGATCGTCGAGATTGCAAGGGTTGTAAGGTTATTCCTAGTGAGGACTTAAGTACCTAACATAGATTATTTGTTATAAATTTTAAGATGAAAAGTTGTAAAATAAATAATTCTAGGATTTATTATTGTAGAATTAGATGCGGGCACCGAAAAGATGCAAATAAAATTATTTTTATGAGTAAAATTTAAGATTTAAATATTTGGGATGTTCATGAAAAAACAAATGCTATGTGAGAAAAAATAACAAATACTATTAAACAAGTGACGAAAGATGTACTTGAAGAATAAAAAAAAATGTTTCTATAAATAAAAATAGTTGGTGGTCGAATAATAATATGCAAGAAAAGATAAAATATAACAAGTTATGTTATAAAATTTGTTTTAAATGTAAAAACTTAGAGAACTGTGAAAAATATAAAACTGCTCGTAGAGAGTCCAAAAGAGCAATATGTGACGCTATAAATTATGTTTTTAGTGATATTTATAACATGTTAGATACTAAAAAGGGTAAAAAGTATATGTATAAACTAGCTAAACAAAGAGAAAATAAAAGTAAAGATTTAACGAGTAAAGTGTATTAAAGACTAATATTTAAAAAGTGCTTTTCTTAGAAAAATATTATCAACATATATGAGTGAGTTATTTTGATAAATTTTTTAATGAAGTTTCTGAAATTACGATCTATCTTAGTGATCTTAATATTGTTAATAATAATATGTTTCATTTTTACTGTCGCATTAGTAAAAAAGAAGTTAAGTTGGCTTTAAAGAAAAGTAATGGTGGAAAGTACGTAGGACTTGATGATATCCCAATTGAAGTGTGGAAATATTTAGGAGATTTGGGAGTTCCTTGGCTTACTAAACTTTTTAATATTATTTTAAAAACTCAAAAGATGTCTGAGGAGTGGAGGAAGAGTATATTGGTCCCCATTTTTTAGAATAAATGGGATGCACGAGAGTGTGCAAATTATAGAGCAATTAAATTGATGTGTCATACTTTAAAATTATGGGAAAAAGTAATTGAACATATGTTAAGACGTATTACCACGATTTCTCATAATCAATTTGGTTTTATGCCAGGCAAGTCTACTATGGGAGCTATACATTTATTTAGAGGTTTGATGGAGAAGTACATAGATAATAAAGGGGATCTACATTTGATTTTTATTAATTTTGAAAAAGCTTACGATAAGGTTCCTATAGATGTTCTTTAGAGGGTCCTTGAGAAGAAAAGTGTTGATATGACATATTCAAGTCATTAAAGATATGTATACTAGAGCTGTTACTTCTGTTCGAACTGACACCTTAGGAGCAACGCCAACGTTTTAACTTCACGGTTTGGTGCTCAATTTGAAAGGGTTCTGGCGCTTTGACCCATAATGGCCAAAATCTGTTCCAATCTCCAATTTGTTTCAGTTCTATTTCTGATGTTCTCCTTTACTGTTATCTCCAACCAAAACAACAAAGCCTTCATCAAAATGCAATATTATCATATAAAATTCAAAAATAGAAAAAACATCAAATTTAAAGTTATGAACACATCAATCATGGAGTTTACCTAGTAGTTTTCATTCTTCCTTAAACTTTTCATCTCATTTCCTAATCTTTTTCAATCTTCACATCTTGGCTCATTTCTAAATCTCCTTTGAGATCTTCACTTCATGCTTCCAAAGCTTTGATTTATCTTGATCTTATCATTCCTTATCACATTTCTTTGAAGCTATGATGACACCCAAAACCAAAGGAGGAAAGCAAAATACTTTCTTCATTGCCAAGAGATTTTTTAGCACTGAAGCGGAAGAACGTTACAATGATTTTTTTGTATCGAAGTTTATTTCTAAGAGAGGTTTCTTTCAATCGGGTGGTAAGGTCAAAGGAATTGAGAGAGATTTCTTTATGAAACTGGGGTGGCTGCTATTTCTTGGCGTGGGTTAGAATTTTTAACGAATTTGAAGGTGTGAGATTTCTTTATGAAGGCTTTGGTGCGATGTGGAAATGTGAATTTTAGTATATCTATAATCAATTCATCTTTGGTCTTCGAGATATTGCAAATTATTTCTTTTTTTTAAATTTCATACCCTTTGATGTTGAGTTAGATTAGATTATCGCATTCTTGAGTGTTAATCGTGGAGAGTGAAGAATTTCATATTATATAAAAATTAAGTTCCTTGCTTCCGCCCTGAGTTTCAAGTCTAAATCTTGACATTATTTTATTTTTGATAAAGTGCTTCATTCTTCAAATCTTTGAGAGGTGATTGGAGAAACAGCGTGCTGAATTCTTGTATTCAACGGGGATTGTTCATGGACGTAAGTTTTGTGATCAACAATTTCATTTATGACTTCCTTAAGAGCGAAACTACCATTTGGCTGGGGCAACCTTATGTGATTTCTGCTCTATGTTCGAAGGGGTTGTTAAGTATGAAAATGTTGAAGAGCAGTTGCATCCTCAAAAGCCCATAACAAATTATAATATTGAGACACATAGTAGGACTTTTTTTTTTAGAGAGGTGAGAGTTCTTCCAGGCACACCCCTTCTCGAACTCAACCCATTATTTTTATTGGCTGATAATCTTCTTATATTCTTCTAGGAGTTTGCTATTTTGATGTGGGAAGAGCATAATTCTGTTGAACGACGTCATCGCTATGCGAGACAGAACAAATATCAATTTTACTATCTAGCTTAGTAGCAAGCAACAAAGCAGGAAATGTTTTAGTAAAATTAGGGGAACGTAGGGCAAGATCCGATAGTGTTCCTTACTCCACCTTATAGGCACTACGATGATACCATGCAATCTGTGGAGGACTATGACTAGGAGGATGAGGAGCTTTATTGTGACCAATCTTTTTGATTTTAGATTGGATTTTGCTATTTGTTTATTTTGTGTTATGATATGATATAACCAATTATTGTTGTTTGATCGCGCTATAACAACAACCAGCCGCGCCAGGATAACCGAGGCAATGAAAAGAGGAACCAGACGCAGAATTAAAATTTTGACCAGCAATTGTCTAAATATTGCGAGCGGCCGCACGTGTATCAGGAAATGCAGGGCTTAATTCCACTAGATGGTTCAACTAAGTTAGTTGAAGCCATACAAAATAAGGAGTATTCAAGGAAAGCCTCTCCGATGAAATCCGGATCTACGCTTCGGAATTTGCATAAATAGTGTGATTACCATTATGAGTAGAGGAGTGTCGCCATCTCTGGAAAGACTCTTGCTATGGAACGATCAGATGGACATGTTCGGGCGAACGAAGTTCATATTGTTGGAATTATTCTGACTTTCTTCATGGTAGGTGTAGAGTCATACTGTCAGTCCAATCAGAAGAGGCATAAATGGGAAAGGTATGTTATGTCGCCTCTTTGGAAAGACTCTTGCTATGGAACGATCAGATGGACCTGTTCGGGCGAACGATGTTCATATTGTTGGAATTATTCTGACTATCTTCAGGGTAGGTGTAGAGTCATCCCGTCAGTCCAATTAGAAGAGGCATAAATGGGAAAGGTATGTTATGTCGCCTCTTATAAGCATAACCATCACCCCATCTTTTTCATAGATGCAGATCTTTCGCCGAAAGGTAGCCCATATAATGATGCGATTGTCGTTATTGTATTAATCAACCACTATTAAGTCGATAGTACCCTGGTCTACATTAGAAGTTCAGTGAACATTCTTTTCAAAATAGTGTTCGACAATATTGAGTTTAAAACCGACCGGTTAATAGCACTGATCGGTCCATTGTTAGGTTTCTCTAGCGAGAGGAAGGAGGCTTTGTGCGTTGTTGCTTTAGGCATCTCATGGGGAGAATAAGAGAAGCAATTCTCTTGCATGGAGGACTTTCTGGTGGTGGAGTCCTCATCAACTTACAATGATATCATCAACCAACCACTGCTGAACAATTAACGGGCGTGAACTTCAACCTATCATGTGTCCGTGAAGTTTCCTAACGATAGAGAGATTATCACGGTTCAAGGGAACTTGGAGCAGTCAAGGAGCTGCTACCTTCGAGCGGTCACCAATGTCGATCACGTGTCGCTCGACATTCAAATTCAAATGGTAGGGGGTCTTGAGACCAATGAGATCATTCTCGAAGCAACCGTGTTTGAAGACAAAGAGCCTGGTAACGTTTTTCTAATCAATAAAAGTTTTGATGCGGGGCACAAAAATCTACTTATCTAGATCTTTCGCGGACATTAAGAAGTCTTTGCTTACATAGCAGCGTTGATGCCTGGAATTTTAGTCGATGTTACTCGCGATCAACTGAACATCAGTTCAACAGCTAGACCGGTGCAGTAGAAGATCCGATCGACCTCTAGAACTTTGGCTGAGCTAATAGCAGCGGAGGTGCAGAAGTTAAGAGAGACTGGCTATATCCGAGAGGTCCTATACCCGAACTGGCTCTTGAATGTAGTGATAGTCTATAAGACTAATGAAAAATGGAGAATATGTGACGGTTTCACAAACCTTAATGTTGCTTGCCTAAAGATCACTTATCCATTGCCTAAGTTCAATACATTGATGAATGCAATAGTAGAGCACTTTGTAATGAGTTTTCTCGAATTATTATTATTATTTTTTTAATGAAAGTTATAATTTATCGCTGTTTTAATGCAAAACATAGTTTTTAAATTTCTCTGTTATATTTTTCTTTTTCTTTGGTAATTTTAATTGTTAACTTCTTTTAACGTTGATATTATAAAAAGTTAGAATTTATACATTAAAACTCTAAAAGTGAGAATTGAATTACTTTGTTTGTTGTTATACTATTCTAATCTTGTGTTTAAAGTTCAGTGTTATTTCATCATTTCAAAATCAATTGATTTTGAATGCTAGTATTGTTTGCATATATTTAAATTTACTGAATAAATTATTTGATTAATCAAAAAATAGTTGTTTGAATTCTAAATTTTTTTGATTAAATTTTAATACACTTCATAAAAGTTGCTTAATGAGATTCTAATTATCTCACCCTTCATCAAAAATTTAGTGTAACTTCTTAAGAAACTGTAATTACATTTAGTTAAAGTTTAATTTTATTTTATTATTTCTTTATTAAGAAATGTCGTCAATTTACGAATTCGTTTATATCCTTCAAAAATCTAGTGCTGCTATTATAAATAAAACGAATTGGGTGTTTATTTTATGTGTATACAAAGTTTTGTGTTATATATAAAATTGATTATTTAACTTTAGGAAAAATTGCATACATACCTCTCAATTCCTATGTATTTACATATCTAACACCTAAACTTTAATTTTTACATGCATACATGAAAAGGTACATTTCCTTTTTTTTTTACATTTAAATAGGTTGTAATTTTTATGCGATAAAAAAAAAAATTGTGAGAAATAAATGCAAAAAATGTGTTAGATTGATAAATATATAAAAATTGAATGGCGTGCATGTAAATGCCCGAGTTTTATAGTATAATTTTGAATTTTTTCACATTTAGAATTAGGATTTAGGGGACACATTCTTCTTTATATTTAGCAAGATTTACATACATGACCCTCAATTCCTCTGTATTTACATATATAACATCTAAACTTTAATTTTTACGTACATGCCGCCATGCCTCTCCCTGGGAAGTTGTATCTCACTTTTTAAACGTTAAAATGGTGTTATTTTTGATGTGATATGAAAGATTTTGAGTCATGTAAAATGTAAAATTTATGTGCTAAATATCTACACATATAGGAGTTGGGGTGGTAAGTACGTAAATTTCCCAAAATTTTAAAATAAGTATTTGTATTTTAAACAACTTAAACTTTATTTTTATCCAAATTTATCCAGAGATTAATCGAGATGATTCAAAAGTAGAATTGTTCAAACCTACGATTTAATGGTAGAAAATACACCCTCAACTATTAAGTCAGTGCTAAGTGCGCGATTGACAATCATCGTTCATTATTATTTCTCTAATATACGCATGTGTATTCCTTATTATCAAATGAGAATAAGTTAATAATCTAATTTTTATAATCCCTACCTTTTTCAATTGAGGGAGGGGCTAACATTTGTTATATTTATTTTATATGATAAATTATTTTATTTTCTGAGCTTTTATGTAAAAAAATTGTACACTTATTATGAGGTTTTTTTTTTTTTTTACCTGTATGTGTATGACTTTACGAATGAAATAAATGGTCTGTTTGGGGAAGCTGCAGCTTATCCAGCTTATCAAGATAAGCAGCTTATCCTGATTATCTGCTGATAAGCAGCTGATCCGGATAATCTGTTTGGTTGTTTGGTTTTTGCGTTTGGAAAATAGTTAATTAAATGACCATTCTGCCCCTGTTTTAGATAAGTTGTTTAGGTGTTTGGTTTGTGAGTTTGGAAAGCAATTGATTTGCAACTTTTGGTAGATAAAAGATTAACTAGACATGTGCAGTGTTGCTATCTACACTTGAACTTTAACAACTACACATCTGATAAATGAAAACCAAAAAATATCCTTTCATGACAGTACAAAATTATGATAATTTTAATAAATTTATTGAATTATTTCATATAGCCATAAAGAAACGTTGCATTCTTGATTCCCGCCTGGCTTCAATGATTTCAAGGAATAAATGCATGTACCTAAATTTATAGAACTAAAATTTATACGTTATAAATTATAATTTTTAAAAATTATTTTTAAATTATGTTCAAAATAAATTTTAATAAATAATTTACATTTTACATTAATTTTAAAATTAATTAAATTAAATTTATCTTTTTTTTCTATTGCGTCCTACCTAACACAAAATGTAATTTTTATATATGTATCAAATTACCTATATTTGAAAAGATGTGATATATTTTTAAAATGTTAGTATTAATATTTTCTCAAGTGATATAATAGCTTTGAACAACTAATGAAATTTTCAAAGATTTTAAATTGTTTGTAATGTAAATTTATAGTATAAATATACGCATATGTACTAAATACCGCCATTCTAACTTTTAAAAATTATACTAGGGAAGGTGACATGTCTTTAAAAATTAAAGTTTAGGTGTAAGATATGTAAATACATAAGAACAGAGTTATGTATGCAAATCTTATCTAATATGTAACGAGAAAGAACTCAAACAAAGCATTTTTCATAATCTAAGATAATATATACATAATAAATTTGTAAAAGAATGGATAACTTGCAAATTGTAATACAGATATCATTATTCATGAGAAACATTTCATTGAAACTTATAAATTATCTAATTGAAATAGGAAAGACTTTTACGTAAAGCCTCCTAATTTTCATATGTCACACATAAAAGTTTACTATTACATATTTGGAATTTCAAATAGGAAAAGCATCTAATTGAAATACACTTTCACACACTAACATGGAGCATCATGAAACCTAAAAAAAAAATAACATATTAAAATTACAAGGATAAAAATGACAATATTCACTTTTAAATGTAGAAGCATGTCACGATGAATGTTGCCCGGTTCTAACACCCCAGAACCCCGATCAAACTTATCCAGCTAGGAAACACTCGATCCACAAGTAATGTTCTCTCAAGTTATGATAGCGTCAAACTCCGAGCAACGATGTCTGGTTGGGATAACGTAGAAATAGACGTACTGTCAGCCCACACAAAAAAATCAGCATTGAAGAGTCATTCTTTAATGGGGCATTTACATAATCGTGCCGAATTTGACTATCACAATAGAAACATAGATTATTTCCGTTAAAAAAAAAATCACCAAAAATTCTTGTACGTAACAAAAATTTAAACTGAGATTACTACAAGAAGGAGCATGAACATAATGAAAAGTGTATGTGTGGGCATGCTTGTATTAAAATGCTCCAAACTGAGCAAATCACCAATTTACTGGCCTATAACATGAAAACAAATGCATGCAGATCCAAATACCAACAAAAAAAAGTTATACATTGTTATTGATAATATCAAGCTCTGTATAACAATGGAATTTAAAAAGGGAAACTCAGGTAAATATAGAATGTTTCCCAGCATTGCCCTTTCATACTCATCAAGCCAGATTTCCTCTTGTCATGCAAAAATCCATTTTTGCACCCTCTCCAAAAGACTGATATGGCTGCATAGGAAAATTTGATAGCTTTCAAGCTACTTTTCAAATCACAATATTTTGTTACATTTTGAATTTTCATACCTGCACACCATGGGTAATAAAATGGGAAGTGCATGGGAACAAACCTCACAACAATCTTTCTACCCATCCAATTTATTCCCCCACATCGACACACCGATGAAGAGCATAGACATTTGGCTGTTTTCATTGTACTTACACAAAAAAAAAACCATCCAGAACCGCTTCATCAACCGATGCAACAGATGGAAGCGTATTACTATAACCATTCTCATTCCAGGTACGATAAGAAAAACCATTTGGGGGCGCAGATTACAAATATTACTCACGAAGCCAAGCAAGATAGCATCTGAGCAAGATCCCCATTCCACCCTTTATAGATTATGAACCACAAATGAAAGATTGGAAAGAGATCTTGTCATCTGAGTGAGATCAGAGAATCCTCTATTTCTATGGAGCATATGTGAACCATCATAAATCCTAGCTAGCACATGTGGCTGATTGCACTCGTCATGGATAAGAGAGAAGATAGGCCAGTACCATTTCCATGTCAGAGTGTTAATGGAAGTTCTGATATAAAAGTATAGCATATTTGAGCTGAATAGCAACAAAACTATTTGATACGTCAAAATAAGAACAAATGCATAAATTTCTGCCAATTTCCAACGGAACATTTTCCTATTCATTAGCCTTCTTAAATGCCCATCATCAGGTAATTATTTGCTAGCCACATAAGAACTGCATCCAATGAATCTAAAAATACATTAGAAACGTAAAGCAGATTTCAGGTGGCATATAATCCAACACATGAATGATTCTGGCTGGCTTAACAAAAGAAGGACAGATTTCCAAAGCCTCAATGACAGAAGGAAAACCCAATTCTAAAGCATAGAGCATAATTGAAATTTACAGGTCAAAGGCATGACATGGATAAAGCATAGAAGCATTACCCAATAAG